>JARQOC010000007.1:123805383-124328656 GCA_033576535.1 Allobates femoralis
TGTTCATTATCACTCAGATTTGTCTTCAGTGAATACAGGGCATGTAACCATATAAGGTAAAAGGGGCGTGGCCTACACTGCTGACTGCAGCTGGTGAGGAAACAATGTATCAGATTACAGCACAGAGCTGAGCAATGTCAGGATGTAAACTCCTCTTTATGAACTTCTCTGTTCTGTCATTTGGCTCCACACAGCTCAGTCACAATCTCTGTTAACCCCTTGTCTGCTGTCTACTAGCTCCCCACAGCTCACAATCTCTGATCTTGTCCTTTCTATGCTGTCACATCACACTGCTCCCTATCACCTGCTGGTCTCACCCACACAGACATATAATGCAGCTTTTAAAAGAGCACAAAAAAATGTGAGAAAATAAGCCATATGGCACAAAAAAGCATTATCTTAGCTGCTATGTGACCCTTCATTAATAACCAGTGTAGTATTTTATTTTTTTTTATTCAATGAAATGACATTTACGCTTTACTTTTCAGGCTACAATGAAACAATAAAGTCACAGTATTGCATTGTGATCTGTGACATCCTGCAAGTGCAACACAGAAGTGCAAAAGTCAAGATAGTGGGCCTCCATGTCCTCTAATGTAATCCAGACTGCAGTGGGATTCATTGTCCTGCACCTGGTGGGGGGGGCTCTGCATCTTTGTTCCACTCTCTAGGGGGCTTCTCCACTACATAATCCTGCAGACTGGGTTTCTGGAACAATGAGCCACATGTTTAAGTGAGTCAGTTGGTGTTGTGAATTGGAAAGCAAAGGATCTGTTGCTGAGGCCAGGTCCTGAAGACCATTGATGAACTATAGAGACTGGAGATGGATCCATGTGCTCCGGTTGTGACATCTACCATCTGGATTTGAGGAACTATCCTAAGTTCTATTGTTGCCGACTGGAACTGGAAATACACGCTGTGGTCATGATATCAATTGTCTGGAGGAACTTAAAGGAGAACTCCAGTGAGAGAAAAACTCTTTATTAGTTCCTGCTCTCCTACATGATGAAGCAGAGCTGTACACTGCAGTTCTAGGATCTATAGTTTGGGATCTTGTGGCCTGGGGCATCACATTGTGGCCATATACCTGGAGTTGCTGTAATACCTTATACATATACAAATAAACATTGTTGCATTGTTAGCCTGCCTAGGTGATTATTACAACCCACAATCTCAGATCCTCACAGGGAGTATTAATATGAAAGCAAACCTCATATGGTAAATGGTTCCTTCCACTGCTACTACTACTGCTGCTTTCTCCACTGCTGCTGCTTTCTCCACTGCTGCTGCTTCTCTGTGACTTCTATAAAGCAACAGAAACAAATACTGAGTTAGAAACTTCAAGTTTTTAAAATGGTTTTCCTACACATCAATGATTGCTGACATGGTAACTAGTGATGAGTGAGAACTATGATGCTTGGTACTCGCAGCTAGCAGATTGGACGCTTGTACGGGTGCATCTCTAATACGAAGTATAATGGAAGTTAATGGAGAACTTGAGCATTTCTCCTGAAGAATTCCCAGAAAAAGTTCCCCTTTGAGCTCCAGTATACTTGGTCCGAGCGTCCAACCTGCTCATTTCAAGTTCCAAACACGCGAGCATGGTAGCACTCACTCATCACTAGTGGAGCATGGTAGCACTCACTCATCACTAGTGGAGCATGGTAGCACTCACTCATCACTAGTGGAGCATGGTAGCACTCACTCATCACTAGTGGAGCATGGTAGCACTCATCATCACTAGTGGAGCATGGTAGCACTCACTCATCACTAGTGGAAACACATTGGGTCGGCTCTTTCCAAATCAACAGGTGAAGAACACCTGAGCAATATAGTGACCAGTTTAAGTAGGGGATACCTATTCTTCAGGTCGGTAGATTCCTTGTGGATATTATCAGATGACATGGTCACTTTAACACAGCTTCAATGTTCTAATACCATAATGCTCACAACAATGTGTCCTTATGTGTAATAGTTCTAATAGTTTGCATAAAAAAATTGGGACATATTGGCCACATTCCTTAAAAATTGGAATTGCCCCCAGCAAATGTGTTTCTTGTGACCTTCGCCAAACATGATCCCTCTCAACAAGCTCCTGATCTATCATTTACCAGTTGTATCCATCACATCTGTTGCGCCTGTTGCAGCCATGCTGGCTGTGACTGCATGGTTGGTGTACTCACCCCTGCAGTGGAATCGCAGGGTTTGCCTGGGTTCCGTCTCCTGTGCCTGGCTCCTGGGGCCTGTGCATGCTGCACTGGGTTTCCAGGAGTTTGCTTAGGTCATGCACATGATATGCCCACTATTCTTAAAGGGCCAGCGTGCCCTACTTAGAAGTGCTTTTCAGCCTAAGGCTGAGAAGCACAAAGTTTTTAAGGCACCTTCTCTTTTTTGGGAAGTGCCTGAGCAATTTGGTCTATGCCTAGAGACAGGCTGCTTGTTGTCAAGTTCCTGTTACATCTGCTGTTTCCTGAGTCCCAAGTCTGTTTCCTAGTACCACTGTACCCACAAGCATCTGCCTGTACCAGTCCTACTGATGCATCCTCTGTGCCAGCCTGAACCAGCCCTGCTAACATACCCACAAGACCAGCCTGAATCAGCTCGGCTGCCATTCCATCTACCTCACCCCCAGCCTGAACCAGCCCTACTGCATCAGTCTGAACCACCTCTGCTGCTGTACCTGTTGCACCTGCTCTACCAGCCATCCAGGCTGGACCAACGATCACCAAAGATAGTTCTTGCCTGCACCCCTAACTGCATCCCTGATTCCCTAAGAGTCAGCTGTAGCCGTACTGTGATCCCCTGAAGTGGCAACTGGCATCTACCTTCCAGCACAAGCCTAACCTCCGTATCCATGGCTCTAGTGAAGATGAGGTTGCGCCCTCCAAGTTAGGATCGGTGCTGAGACCCAGTGGGGTCCACTCTCCCTCGCTCGCCCCTGCGAGTGCTTCACCATCTCAGCATCTTACATCATAACATGTAAATATGCCACAAACTCTGCATAATTCTTAATTACTTACCAGAAGAGCAGATGTCGACCAAAACTTGGCAGAGTGAATTTGGGGGGCAAAAAGTTCCTGAAAAATTAGGGTTGGAAATATAGAAAAAATATAATAACGGTAGAATAATAATAATGATTATGATAATCTAGACAGAAATAAGATGTAAAATAACATAAGTCTAATACAGAACAGTAACTGTTACCGTGTGGTGCGATGAGGGCTCCTGCTGGATTTCCATGTGATTTCTCCCGCCGCAGTCCGTACAGTTCACAACATCGGCAGACTTGGGTTTGCTTTTTCTTGTGGTTTTCCGGTGAGGTTTATGGGAATGTTTGTTGTTCTCTTTATCTTTGTGATGTTCCCCAGGGTTCTCCCTGCTCCTTTCTGAGGTTTTTGGCTTTGGGGCTTTTCTTTTGCATTGTTTGTTTGTCCGGTTGGCTCTTGTTACTTGACTGCTGCTTCACTGCTGACTTTTTTGCTGTTTCTTGCTCTGTTTCCTTTACTTGGGTTTCATCGTGCTCCTTGAATTACTTTGACATGCTGTCTCCTATGGCTGCTGCTCTTGTTTAGCAGTGCTTTTCCCCTTGCTTTGACATAATTTCCACTCACTTTGATTTGATTCTTCAATCTTGTTCTTGCCATTGTCCTTTCTGTATACATTTGGGATGTCATGATTTTTACATTTTGAGGTCCTCTGCTTTTGCAGTTGGCCTCTTGATCTGTTTTCCTTAGTTGGGCCTGCATGTAAGGCTTTTTATCCCCTGCACTCTTGATTCTTGATCTGGTTTTTTGGGGATCACGATGTCTTTCTTCCTGCCAGTTGTCTTTTCCCTTGTGATCTTATGATGTCTCATCTTCCGTTTATTTTTGTGTCCTTGTGATCTTTTGATGTTGGCCTCTTGTTCTTGTTTTCTCGTTGGGACTCTTGTGATGGTTCATCTTCCCGTTCTTGCTTTTTTGGGTCTTGTGATTTCATGATGGTCTTCCTTCCTGCACTCTTGTTTTTTTTTTGTCTTTGATGTGTCTTCATCTTGCCCGTTCTTTTTTGTGTCTTTGGTGATCTTCTTGATGATGGTCCTCATCTTGCCCGTCTTCTTGTTTGTGTCTGGTGGATCTTCTTGATGATGGTCCTCATCTTGCCCGTCTTCTTTTTGTGTCCTTGGTGATCTCTTGATGATGGTCTTCATCTTGCCCGTTCTTGGTTTTGTGTCTTGGTGATCTCCTTGATGATGGTCCTCATCTTGCCCGTCCTTCTTTTTGTGTCCTTGGTGGTCTTCTTGATGATGGTCCTCATCTTGCCCGTCCTTCTTTTTGTGTCCTTGGGGGTCTTCTTGATGATGGTCTTCATCTTGGACCTCCTTACCAGGATTCTTGCTCTCATCAGTTTTGTGTCTTCTTTTCTGGCTGCCCTCATGGCTCCTGGATTATGTTCTTCTGTTCATGGCCTTTGTGTTGATGTTTTTGGTCTTTTGTCTCATCTCTATGGTCGTCTTTCTGGTTTCTATGTTCTTATCTTCTTGCCAATTCTTCTTTGTGTCCACATGGTGACCTTCGCGAGGATGGCTCTTGCCCTGTGAGTCCTTATGTGGATCCTTGTTTTCTCCATGTTTTTGCTTCTTTTTGTGGTTAATCTCATCTTCATCTTTTCCTCATTGTGATGCTTTGCATCTTCTACTTGCCCATGATGCTTCTTACTATCCTTTTGTTGCTTTTCTGTGGACACTTGCACGGCTCGTCCTTTACCTTTCTTTGTTCTGATGACCTTTGTGGTCATCCATCTCGTCCTTTCATGATGTCTTCTTGATCTTTGGTGTTATTGATTTATTGGTCTTTGTGATGTTTGCTTTGATGCTTCTTATGTTGTTGATGCTTCATATGTTTCTTATGCGTCTTTTCTTGGGGGGGTCATTCCAAGATTCAGAATCCATTAAAATCTCGGTAGTATTTCTAGAATTTGATGAACTATCAGTATCCGATGAATCTGTGCCGTTCTCCGATTCATTCTGGTAGAAAAAAAAGACAAAATGTGATCCAAACTTTGTTGCCATTTTAATTATGTGTTCCTATAATAAATACAGAATGTTTTTTTTAATTCAGATTAATAAGGCCAAAGAAATTATAAAGTAAAACCATAGAAAAGTAAGAACAAAACACTGGCTCATAGGGAAGGCAAGTTCTGCTAGCTGGGCCAAGAAAGAGCCCTGGTTCTGGCCGTACGGACCAAGCCTTAAAGGGAATCTGCCAGCAGGTTTTTGCTATGTAAGCTGAGGACAGAATGCTGTAGGGTTAAAAACAAAAACAATTATTCCTCTCTTATTAGGCTTTGTGCTACTGTTTACTTAAACTAAAGGATTTATAACCTGGTGATTACCATTACAGGACTACATTGTCACACTCAAGACAGTAAAACATCCCCCTGCTGTGATTGCACAATCTCTATTGGGAGTCTAGTGTGGGTGGGGCTAGCTGTATTGTGGGCTGGGTTAGCTGTAATGTGTGTGTGTTAGCTATCTCAGCTCTGCTGTGTTACTAAAGCTAAATGCTTTGATTGTGTCAGAACGGCTGTAGCCAGTAACCTATGTGATGCATCGTTGGATTCAGAGTTTCTTTGCCTAAATTTAGCTGTTGCCAGATGAAGTAAAAAAAACCTGCTGCCAGATTCCCTTTAATATACACTTTCTTTATGTGTCTTATACTCATTTGTTTACACAAAGTATCAACATCTAGAGTGAACCCCTAACCGGATGAGGTGTTATACTGGGGTACAGGTGGTTGAGACCTTGGCTGAGACGTTTTGCAGAAATGGGGTCGGATATTGTGAAGGATCATTAGCAAGTTGGTAGACAAGTCGAGCCCGTCCAATTGTCCCACTTGCTCGTTTGGAGCACCGAGCACTCCAGCATTGCTTTGCTCACTCATCAGTTGTGACCATGTAACATGCAGGACTCATATTGATCCAGCTGTCATTCACCACCCAACACACTAGAAATGTTGCTCTGCTCAGGGACTGGTGTAAAAAAAAGTCAAAAGTTGTGAAAACGTTGCATCGCTACAACAATTGGGGTAGAGTGCATGAATAATCAGCCCCGACGTCTTGAAAAATAAAGGCACTGATTAAAGAAGATTGAGTTTATTGCGCCATTCTAGACAAAGGATGCACCGGAGTAAGTTGGTTAAATCATTAAGAAACTGCCCATATCTCTACTGAAATTTGTTGTGGCGGGAATTATGATGAATTTTAGACTCCACCTCCCGACTAAGCTCCGCCCACTTTTCATAGATTGGAAGAGCTTTCCGGGAGCAGGCAATAGTTATGACAGAAAAATGCTGTAAAAGTTCAATAGTTTTTAACTCAAGATTCTGGGAGATATTGTTTGATCTATCGTCCTCTGAGTCTGGGATTATTGGATGGACAAGTCTCCTACTCTGTGGTTTCCTTTAGTCTAAGTAAGCAGGCCTCCCCTTCTGTGATTCCCTTTAGTGTCGATACATAGGTCTCCCCCTCTGTGGTTCCCTTTAGTCTCGGTACACAGCTCTCCCTCTCTTTGATTCCCTTTATCTCGGTATGCAGGTCTCCCCCTCTGTGGTTCCCTTTAGTCTCGGTACGCAGGTCTCCCCCTCTGTGGTTCCCTTTGGTCTGGGTATGCAGGTCTCCCTCTCTTTGATTCCCTTTAGTCTCGGTACGCAGGTCTCCCCCTCTGTGGTTCCCTGTAGTCTCGGTACGCAGGTCTCCCCCTCTGTGGTTCCCTTTAGTCTCGGTATGCAGGTCTCCCCCTCTGTGGTTCCCTTTAGTCTCAGTATGCAGGTCTTCCCCTCTGTGGTTCCCTTTAGTCTCGGTATGCAGGTCTCCCCCTCTGTGATTCCCTTTAGTCTCAGTATGCAGGTCTCCCCCTCTGTGGTTCCCTGTAGTCTCGGTATGCAGGTCTTCCCCTCTGTGGTTCCCTGTAGTCTCGTATGCAGGTCTTCCCCTCTGTGGTTCCCTGTAGTCTCGGTATGCAGGTCTTCCCCTCTGTGGTTCCCTTTAGTCTCGGTATGCAGCTCTCCCTCTCTATGATTCCCTTTAGTCTCGGTACGCAGGTCTCCCCCACTGTGATTCCCTTTAGTCTCAGTATGCAGCTCTCCCCCTCTGTGGTTCCCTTTAGTCTCAGTATGCAGGTCTCCCCCTCTGTGGTTCCCTTTAGTCTCAGTATGCAGGTCTCCCCCTCTGTGGTTCCCTTTAGTCTCGGTATGCAGGTCTCCCCCTCTGTGGTTCCCCTTAGTCTCGGTATGCAGGTCTCCCTCTCTATGATTCCCTTTAGTCTCGGTATGCAGGTCTCCCCCTCTGTGGTTCCCTTTAGTCTCGGTATGCAGGTCTCCCCCTCTGTGGTTCCCTTTGGTCTGGGTATGCAGGTCTCCCCCTCTGTGGTTCCCTTTAGTCTCGGTATGCAGGTCTCCCTCTCTATGATTCCCTTTAGTCTCGGTACGCAGGTCTCCCCTCTGTGGTTCCCTTTAGTCTCGGTATGCAGGTCTCCCCCTCTGTGGTTCCCTTTAGTCTCAGTATGCAGGTCTCCCCCTCTGTGGTTCCCTTTAGTCTCGGTATGCAGGTCTCCCCCTCTGTGGTTCCCTTTAGTCTCGGTATGCAGGTCTCCCTCTCTATGATTCCCTTTAGTCTCGGTATGCAGGTCTCCCCCTCTGTGGTTCCCTTTAGTCTCGGTATGCAGGTCTCCCCCTCTGTGGTTCCCTTTGGTCTCAGTACACAGCTCTCCCTCTCTATGAATCTCTTCAGTCTCGGTATGCAGCTCTCCCCTCTGTGGTTCCCTTTAGTCTCGGTATGCAGGTCTCCACCTCTATGATTCCCTTTAGTCTTGGTACGCAGGTCTCCCCCTCTATGATTCCCTTTAGTCTCGGTACACAGGTCTTCCCCTCTGTGGTTCCCTTTGGTCTCAGTACACAGCTCTCCCTCTCTATGAATCTCTTCAGTCTCGGCACGCAGGTCTCCCCCTCTGTGGTTCCCTGTAGTCTCGGTATGCAGGTCTCCCTCTCTATGATTCCCTTTAGTCTCGGTATGCAGGTCTCCCCCTCTGTGGTTCCCTGTAGTCTCGGTATGCAGGTCTCCCCCTCTGTGGTTCCCTTTAGTCTCGGTATGCAGGTCTCCCTCTCTATGATTCCCTTTAGTCTCGGTACGCAGGTCTCCCCCTCTGTGGTTCCCTGTAGTCTCGGTATGCAGGTCTCCCCCTCTGTGGTTCCCTTTAGTCTCAGTATGCAGGTCTCCCCCTCTGTGGTTCCCTTTAGTCTCAGTATGCAGGTCTCCCCCTCTGTGGATCCCTTTGGTCTTAGTACGTAGGTCTCCCCCTCTGTGGTTCCCTGTTGTCTTGGTACGCAGGTCTCCCCCTCTGTGGTTCCTTTTAATCTCAGTACAAAGCTCTCCCTTTTGATGATTCCCTTTAGTCTCGGTATGCAGGTCCTCCCCTCTGTGGTTCCCTTTGGTCTCAATACACAGCTCTCCCTCTCTATGGTTACCTTTAGACTCGGTATGCAGGTCTCCTTCTCTGTGGTTCCCTTTAGTCTCGGTACACAGCTCTCCCTCTCTATGATTCCCTTTAGTCTCGGTATGCAGGTCTCCCCCTCTGTGGTTCCCTTTAGTCTCGGTACGCAGGTCTCCCCCTCTGTGGTTCCCTTTAGTCTTGGTATGCAGGTCTCCCCCTCTGTGGTTCCCTTTAGTCTCGGTATGCAGGTCTCCCCCTCTGTGGTTCCCTTTAGTCTCGGTACACAGCTCTCCCTCTCTATGATTCCCTTTAGTCTCGGTACTCAGCTCTCCCTCTCTATGATTCCCTTTAGTCTCGGTACACAGCTCTCCCTCTCTGTGATTCCTTTTAGTCTCGGTACACAGCTCTCCCTCTCTATGATTACCTTTAGTCTCGGTACACAGCTCTCCCTCTCTATGATTCCCTTTAGTCTCGGTACACAGCTCTCCCTCTCTATGATTCCCTTTAGTCTCGGTACACAGCTCTCCCTCTCTATGATTCCCTTTAGTCTCGGTACACAGCTCTCCCTCTCTATGATTCCTTTTAGTCTCGGTACACAGCTCTCCCTCTCTATGATTCCCTTTAGTCTCGGTACACAGCTCTCCCTCTCTATGATTCCCTTTAGTCTCGGTACACAGCTCTCCCTCTCTATGATTCCTTTTAGTCTCGGTACACAGCTCTCCCTCTCTATGATTCCCTTTAGTCTCGGTACACAGCTCTTCCCCTCTGTGGTTCCCTTTAGTCTCAGTATGCAGGTCTTCCCCTCTGTGGTTCCCTTTAGTCTCGGTACACAGCTCTCCCTCTCTATGATTCCCTTTAGTCTCGGTACGCAGGTCTCTGTTGCAGTATTTGGCTCTCGCCTCTTAGTTCTACTTGCTGTCCTCTATTATTTTCTTGTACATTATGTATCTCATGTATTTCAGGATTGTGCCGCTCCATGCTCACACATCGCTCTTCCTTACCTCCTCCTCCAACGTCCCATCGCTGCCGCCGAGAATCTTCTTCAGCTTTGATAGCGCCACGTGGTCCATTGGGTTTTCCATCTCGCGCACTTCCCCGTCAGTTCTCCGTACATTCACTGAACGCACCATTTTCATTGCCGCCCCAGGCCCTGCTTCAAATTCTATTTGTATTTTCTCGACCGAGGCGTCTGCGTGCGCTAAATCCGAAAAAAAAAGAAGAGGAGCACTTACCAGCTTAATTATTGAAGAGCCTGAAATTCAATACACCTTTGTGAGGGTCTGCGCGGCATAAAAGCAAATCTCTTGAAAGCACGGCCGTTCGGTTCTGCGCGGCTGCCCGCCATTGTGGACCGTCTCACTCACTAAACTTGGCTGTAATTAGTTTGTGATTCGTTATTTTGCGTTACATTGCAGCGTATTAAGCAAATGGATTTATTACTAATTTGCAGGCGAAGTCTCTGAGCTTCAGCACCTCTGATTTATAACGGTTTATATACAGCTGTGGCCAAAAGTATTGACACCCCTGCAATTCTGTCAGATAATACTCAGTTTCTTCCTGATAATGATTGCAATCACAAATTCTTTGGTATTATTATCTTCATTTAATTTGTCTTCAATGAAAAAACACAAAAGAGAATGAAGCAAAAGCAAAACATTGATCATTTCACACAAAACTCCAAAAATGGGCCGGACAAAAGTATTGGCGCCCTCAGCCTAATACTTGGTTGCACGACCTTCAGCCAAAATAACTGCGATCAACCGCTTCCGGTAACCATCAATGAGTTTCTTACAATGCTCTGCTGGAATTTTACATCATTCTTCTTTGGCAAACTGCTCCAGGTCCCTGATATTTGAAGGCGCCTTCTCCAAACTGCCATTTTAGATCTCTCCACAGGTGTTCTATGGGATTCAGGTCTGGACTCATTGCTGCCACCTTAGAAGTCTCCGTGCTTTCTCTCAAACCATTTTCTAGTGCTTTTTGAAGTGTGTTTTGGGTCATTGTCCTGCTGGAAGACCCATGACCTCTGAGGGAGACCCAGCTTTCTCACACTGGGACCCTACATTATGCTGCACAATGTGTTGGTAATCTTCAGACTTCATAATGCCATGCACACGGTCAAGCAGTCCAGTGCCAGAGGCAGCAAAGCAACCCCAAAACATCAGGGAACCTCCGCCATGTCTGACTGTAGGGACCGTGTTCTTTTCTTTGAATGTCTCTTTTTTTTCTCCTGTAAACTTTATGTTGATGCCTTTGCCCAAAAAGAGAGAACATTCTTCCAAAACGTTTTAGGCTTTCTCAGGTAAGTTTTGGCAAACTCCAGCCTGGCTTTTTTATGTCTCGGGGTAAGAAGTGGGGTCTTCCTGGGTCTCCTACCATACAGTCCCTTTTCATTCAGACACGCGGATAGTACGGGTTGACACTGTTGTACCCTCGGACTGCAGGGCAGCTTGAACTTGTTTGGATGTTGGTCGAGGTTCTTTATCCACCATCCCACAATCTTGCGTTGAAATCTCTCATCAATGTTTTCTTTTCCGTCCACATCTAGGGAGTTAGCCACAGTGCCATGGGCTTTACACTTCTTGATGACACGTGCACGGTAGACACAGGAACATTCAGGTCTTTGGAGATGGACTTGTAGCCTTGAGATTGCTCATGCTTCCTCACAATTTGGTTTCTCAAGTCCTCAGACAGTTCTTTGGTCTTCTTTCTTTTCTCCATGCTCAATGTGGTACACACAAGGACACAGGACAGAGGTTGAGTCAACTTTAATCCATGTCAACTGGCTGCAAGTGTGATTTAGTTATTGCCAACACCTGTTAGGTGCCACAGGTAAGTTACAGGTGCTGTTAATTACACAAATTAGAGAAGTATCACATGATTTTTCTAACAGTGCCAATACTTTTGTCCACCCCCTTTTATATGTTTGGTGGGAATTAGATACAATTTGGCTTTAGGACAATTATTTTTGTGTTTTTTTCATTGAAGACAAATTAAATGAAGATAATAATACCAAAGAATTTGTGATTGCAATCATTTTCAGGAAGAAACTGAGTATTATCTGACAGAATTGCAGGGGTGTCAATACTTTTGGCCACAACTGTATGTTACTCCTCCTGGCAGAGCCGGTATCAGCACATGGTGCACCTGGGTAAGTGCTGGGGCCCTGGACAGATGGGGGTGCCCACTTATCTGTGAGCTGAAGCAAAGAGGGGAACCCACTTACAGACAGCTGCCCTCTGTCTCTTTATCTCTGGCTCTGCACTGATCAATGTGATCAATACAGAGCAGAAGAATAAGCTTACCGGGATCTGAATGGGAGGCTGAAGGACGTTCCAGTCATTTGACTGATCACATGACTGGAATGAAGGTCCTGGAAGATCCTGCAGCTGCTTAACTTCTCCAACCTCTGTGCAGCTCCCAGTGGCTCCTCTTCCTGCCTGCACTGATCAAGAAGGCTAGATGGGGTAATTATAGTGTGTGTGTATAATGTGTCGGTTGCAGAGCTGTGTTGTATCTGTATGTGCATGTAGTGTCCATGTAGCAGAGCTGTGTGTATCTGTATGTGCATGTAGTGTCCATGTGGCACCCCACTGGTCGGGATGCCATGAAAGGGTACTGCACCCAAATAAGAGTGTAGTATTCCTGTGACCAAGAGAATTGGGATGGTGCATAAGGGATCCTCACAACACCATTATACACACCCTAGTAGAAGACCGTGGGTGAACCCGCTGTAGGGAAGACCCAGTCCTGTGGGAGGAGTTAGGGGGGTAAAAATGTATGTGTCGGCCAGGCCTGGGGTATTGGTATCAGGCTCGGGTGGAATGCTTGGGATGTCACGGGTGCAGCGCCTGAGCCCGTGGCCTGGGTGACTCTTCAATAAAGGGGTGTATGTACAGGGGATTAGAGTTTGTCTATGTGACGCCACCTGTAGTACCTGGTGATGAGTCACCAGTGCCGCCACAATCCGCCGGGGGTAGATGGTCGTGCGGCTGCGATGGCAAAGCTCCCTACAGGTGGAGCGGGTCCTCCGGGGCAGAGTAGTGTAGAGGGGCAGCTTGGAGCGGGATCTTAGGTCAGGATGGGGAGTGATGGAGAAGTCTATAAGGGGCACCGGGAGCGGAGAGGAATGAAGCACACACACTGCAGAAGTCTCTTTTACCTTTTACTGGTGGTAATATCAGGTAAAGACGTCCAGGGCACTGACAGGTGACCAGGTGCACAGTGGGTCCCCACAGCAAGTGGGTATAAGTCCTCCTCTGCTTCTCTACGGTTCCTGAAGCCCTGTCTGCTTGCAGCCTGTCCTGGCCTCCTCTCTCCTCGGGTCCTTGTTCTCTCCTCCTGCGCGGTCCATGGGTTACCCTCTCTGATCACTGCCTTGTGATGCCTCACTGCGGTGTCTGGCTCCCTCTCTCTGGACTCACAGGGGGACCGGGTGACTGAAGTCTCCACGGTGTAATGGGGTTTTCTGTAGTCTTGAAGTATCCTACAGTTTGCGGATCCCTGCTGTCCGGTACGTCTCTGGGCAAACTTCCACTAGTTCCTCACTCCCTTTTGGCTCTGCTCCGTTGCCTTCTGTCCCCACTCCTAGGCTTGCAGGACATCAGAAGGGCCACTCCGGGTCACTGGTTCAGGTCTAACCGTGGCACCGACCACCAGGAGTCTTCGCAGCTCTCCTAGCTCTGCACACTCTAACTAACCCGTCCCGAGCAGCAGTATTTATAGGGGATTTCGCCTAAGGTCAGCAAGTGGTGCTCCCCCTACTGTGCCAGGGTGAAAGGTGTTGCATGTAGTAGGTACCTGCTGTGGAAAACCAGCTGTGCATTAGGGAAGTCTGTGCTATCTGCGTGAGCATGGGCCACATATGGGTGGGAGGACAGTTAGTTCAGTGTGAGAGAGACAGTCTAGAGAATGTGGCAGGACAGAAAACCCTAGGGGCACCAGGCATTGCAGTGCGCCCGAATCTGGACCTGTTCGACTACCGACCAGAGGGGTCTGGTCCCGGGAGAGGACCGGCTCTGGACATGGTGGGGTGTTCATCCCCGAACCATTAAACCGGAGGCGCAAGCTTCTCTAGGAAGTCGCGGCCAAAGACCCGGCACATCCCTTGAAAAGGCATATCAAACTAGGGTCAGGGGGACCTAAAGGGAAGTCCCCACCGAAAACCCATGGGAGCTGGCTCAAGGCCCTACGCGTGGGAGCACTGACGGTAGAAGAAGAAGAGAGCGCAGTGAGGGACCGACAGGGAACGGCAGGTACATCACCGAGGATCCTAATCAAACATCCCGCTCCTAGTGACTCCCTGGTCAGTAAGATCCGAGTGACTGTAACATCTGCTAATTTGCTTGAAATACTGCAAGTAAACCCATTCAGAGTTAGAAGCTGTGTGACGTACTTTATTTCTCCCGCATGATGAGCCGCACACTTGCTGGATAGGTGACTGTGCCATGTGGTAAGCCGCCTCCCTGTGTTAATACAACTAGTAGAATTGCCCCGAGGATCCCGCTCCACCTACGGGAGTGCAACCATCTTGCTGCCCTACCATCACTCGGAGGTCTGATCCACAGCACCAGTAACCATACCGGAAACATAGGTGGCATCACAAACTATTTTTATTATTTTTATTGACTCTTTTCAGCGACCACCAGGGCCACGGGACTGGGCACATTCCCGTGAATCAACGCCCGGAACCGGGTACCCCACGGCCCTGGGGTGGGTCAGCCATGTAGCAGAGCTGTGTGTATCTGTAGTGCATGTAGTGTCCATGTAGCAGAGCTGTGTTTGTTTATTGTGCATGTAGCAGAGATGTGGTAGTGTGTAGTAGTGTCATGAAGTAGTGTATCCGTATGTATGTAGTGTCCATGTAGCAGAGCTTGTTGTTATTCTGTAATGTGTAGTGGCAGTGTCCATGCAGCAGAGCTGTGTGTGTGTCTACATGTGCATGCAGCAGATCTATGCATGTCTATGAGCATACAGCTGAGCTGTGTGTTTAATATATAATTTACAGAAAGACACAATAGACTTAGTGCCTCCATATTCGAACATAGTACATTAAAATTAGCGCTAATGACCCCTCCCTTTAACACCGCCAGGGAAGCTTTAATCATTAGGAGGAAAGTATTTTCTGTCCTAAACCTGGGGTGAAGTTTAAGGTGTAGATGTGCATTATCAGTGGGGAGGGACAGAGAGTTAAAGGGGCCCACTGAGACTCTTTTGCCCGGGGCCCACAAAAGCCAGGAGTTAGAATAGAAATACACGAGAATCTGACAGCGTTACAATTTCCAGGAGGAGTAACAGAGGAATTAAACTATGCAAAAATTCTAAGATAAGATGTTACATGTTGATTCTATTACATTACCTGGTTTGAATATAACCTTGAAGGAATGATCCCCAATGACATGATAAAGGGGGCAATTTCGGGCAAACGCGGCTGTCAAGCTTTTCTTCTCCAAGCAAACCTGGAAGCCAAAATGACTTGTCCGCGCACACGTGTCGGATTCGCGGGAGTCGGCGCGCCTGCGCGTCTGATCGGACCAGTATCCGTTTCTCTGCCCGGAACGTCTCCAGAAAACTTTCCCTGCGAGTTGATGGGAGAGACGTCATTATGATCTGCAGGTATCAATGTGGCATTAAATATGTTTTGAATGAAACCTGCTACTTTTTAAATGAAATCCTTCTTGAATTGGGCGCGGGATCCCCCGCCGACACTTTGTGTTTCTGTGTTACTGAGATCTAGGTGTTTTTTTTTTTGCTAAGTGCTTTTCAGTTTCTGTCTATTATTATTCCCAGGAGGAAAGTGAAGGTTTTTGTTCATGGAGATTGACTGAAAAATATGTTCGAGAAGGAAAACTTTTCAGAAACAAACCTTTGTCGGGGCCACACGCGGCCCGAGCCCGTATTAAATCACCGCCTACCGCTCCCTAACCGAGTTCTCAAAGTCTGTAAAACATCTCCCCAAACCACAGATCATTCACCAGAAATAGAGGTGTCGCCTCTGCATAAGTCAGCGAGCACCGCCAAATCACAATCCACAAACTAGTTATTCAATAGGGTTTCGACTTTATTTTTAACTAGATGTAGGCCTGATAGACGTCACAATGGGAGAAGGGTCTGTGATGCTGAGCGTGGCAGCTGTCTCCCCCATGCGTTCACTCTGCCCGATTGTGCACTCTCTCTGCCCGGTTGTGCCCTCTCTCTCCCGGTTGTGTGCTCTCTCGTTCCCCTGTTCGCCCCATGTGCTCTCTCTGCCCCCTATGGACTCACTCCCACAGTGTGCTATATCTGCCCCCTCATGCACTGTCTCTAGACCCCTGGGCGCTCTCTGTGCCCCACAGTGTCTCTGCCCCATGCACTCTCTTTGCCCCTACATGTGCTCTCTGCCCCCTATGTGCTGTCTCTGCCCCCCTGCACTCTCTCTACAAACTGTGTGCTCTCTTTGCCCCCTATGTGCGTTCTGCCCCCAGTGTGCTATGTGCCCACTTGTGTGCTCTCTCTGGTCCCATGTACGCTCTCTGTGCACCCCGTGCGCACTCTCTGCCCTAGCGCCCACCCTCCATGTATCTTGCTGCCACCATCTTGGGACAGCCATATGCCCAAAGATGGCAGTCGCCTCACTAACTGGGCATGTGCATGCCAGGTACGCGCATGCGTACTTACTAAGGCGACATTGTGTGTAGTGGCGAGGTGCGTCGATGGTGGCAAAGAGTGTCGGGAGTAGCGGTGACAAGTATTTGTCAGTTTCGGGTGGCATCAGGTTCGGGTGTCGGTGGCACCACTGGCGGTACTGCGCAATGGGCAAGTCATCAGCAAGCGCCATATTTGTACACCCATTAGTTGGGTGTGCAAATATGGCTGCCGCCGGCACGTGACATAGGGACAACTGGACGGAAGTGGATGACGGACGGGATAAGAAGATTTTGTAAGTAGATTCTTATATTTCTCTCTTCATTTTCCAACCTTTTTGTTTACTTTATTATTTTTATTTTACATTTAATTTCTTTTTTGCTTTAAACATTTTATTATTTTGTTTCTTTTATTTTTTTCTTTAATTACGGTTCGTTCCTTATGCTTATACACACAAATAATGATGAAAAGTCACAAATTCATAAAAAATTATTAATTAATGTATAAAAATATATCAATAAATACATGCAAATAGCGGGGAAAATACTACATAGATGATAAAAAACGTGATCTGGATACGGATATGGCTAAAGTGGTAGAAGAGAGTCTCCAAAATCAATACTGGTATATAAGGGTATATGAGTATATCATGGTATACATGTTGTGCAAGATATTAATGTTGAATATTACCAACGCATAATCATTCCAGCAGTGTTATGAAAATTCCACCAACCAGGGACCCACAGACTCCGACATACGTTTCGCACAGAGCTTTTTCAGAGGAATTTCTTTTAAGCAAACATTGGTGTTTGTCCCTTTGATTTGGTGAATACCCCTTTGTTATAAGTATAATTAAAGGGCACCATACTGACTTACAGAGCAGCTATAGCCACCCATAGATGGCACTATTGAGGCTGTTTTCTACCTTCTGGCAGAGAGCTAATTTGAATGCTATATTGGAGACGTGGAAACCAGCAGCTTTTTATGTAACCTCCATAGAGTTGTATGGGCTGCATGTATACATGCTTCACCTCCTCCAGGTGTAAATCCACATCATTGGGAAAATACCGGGTAATTGGTGTCAAGCAGAGGTATACTTGCCAATGAAGATGGGCTACCTTACCTACAATTGCTTACGCCAGGAATACCACTTTACCCTATCAGTCTTCACATAGTACTGCCTATAATGCCAATGTCAAATGGAGCTTAAAAGACAGAACAAGTTCTTTAATTCTGGAGTATATGGGATCATTCCCCTAATATTACTTCCATATCTGCTAGCTCACAGGTCATTGCCTAGACCAGACTGCTATATGGCCACAGTGCGAATGCAAACCGGTGCAAGGATGCAACGGCGCAGACAATGAGGAGACACTGGTTACTGAACCAATGGTGACTTATTTATTGTACACTAATGAGGTTGGGGAATAGCACAGTTGGTAGCAATAAAACAGCTTATATTAAAATGAGGGATAAAGAAAAACATATACAAGATATGAATACAATAATATTTGTTCCTATCATTAACACTAGAAGTCCCGGGAATTTAAAGGATCCTTGGTTTTCAATGGTAAAAATGTCAAATGACCCGTCTCTGGGACTTCTAGTGTTAAATAATGGTCATCGGCAACAATATCTTATTCCTAATTTATAAACCCAACCGTGTCACTCCTCTACCCATCACCAACTATCTAAATAACAGGAAACGGCACACAGCACTACAAAACTACCCGCTGGGCCCAAGTCCACGTTGGCGGGTAACTTCACAGGCTCCATACGCTTACTGCTTTTGTTCCCGCTTAGTACCGTCAGTCTGGACAGAAAGCAACATCTCCTACATACAGTCCTCCTCCACAGCCAGGTCGTCTCCTGAAACTAGCCTCGAATCTTTGTCTGTAACTGGTCAGAGATCTCCATTTGTAAAGGGGGTGTCACACGCGTCAATGTCGTCAGTGAGATGATCGCTGACGACATTGACGGCTGATTGCTGGTGAGCTGTCACACAGACAGACTCACCAGCGATCAATGGACCAGAGACATCGTGGAAACGATTTAAATATCGTTTCCACGATGTCTTGCTCTCGCTGCCAGCCTGCTGGAAGCGGGAGCAGGCTGGTCTCCAAGGTAAACTGCGGGTATCTAGGCAGCGCGCGCTGCCTAGATACCCGATGTGTACCTTAGTTACCAGCCTCCTCCGCTCACCGGCTGGTAACTAAGGTACACATCGGGTATCTAGGCAGTTCGCGCTGCCTAGATACCCGCAGTTTACCTTGGATACCAGCTCCCAGCGCTTGTGAGAGGAGCTGGGAGCTGGAATATCGCTACTCCCGGTGTCACACGCAGCGATGCTGCGTGTCCACCGGGCGACCATCGCCAGGTTTTAGAACAGATTCTAATACCTGGCAATCATCAACCAGCGATTTATCGCTGGTTGATTCAGTATGTCACACGCGTCAATATCGCTGCAACGTCATGTGCAACCGTGATCGTGCAGGCGATATTGACGTGTGTGACAGGCCCTTAAGCCCGCTCCATTGCTCACACGGCCATCCTGCAACAGGTTCAGGTGCCAACACTGCCCCTTCTCTGCTCTCCTGGGGTTTTATAATGATTACCTGCTGCACCACAGCTGTCACCTGACCTGACGTCTCTTCCAATCTTCTCCATAGGAGCCAGATAATTCGCTCTTCTCCGCTATCTCCATCAAAGGAGCATGCCCCACTTTGTGCACCCATACACCCGGATGAAGTCTCAGCAGATGGTTTAGGCCATTGAATTTGAGGTTTGTTCCTGGGTTGGGGTTGTGGAGTGTTCTGTCATGACTATGGGGTGCATTTATCATGAGGTAGTCCACCAGTAGCATTTCCAGCAGCTCAGATTTCCTTATTACTTGAGTGGGTGCCCTCTGTAATTGGGGTTGGTCTACTAACACTGTCGACACGTCCAATAAACTTATTCCACCACCCAACGTGGTTGTGGCCAATACACGAGCTGCTGCCACCATTGGAAGGTCCTTCCTGCCCTGAAGTGTGCGCCACTCTCATGAGGCTTGGTACCATCCCTTCTGGAATCACTACTTGCCACATAGTACCAAGCTCTCTGGATAATGGTAGCCACCGTTTTTCATACAGAGCCACTCCCATTGTCCTAGTAGACTCCCATTGTCCTACGATCATAGACTTGCATAACTCTGCTAGCTATGGGTCAGACTGTTATACTCATTCATCTCTGGGGCTGCCAGTATTGGTTTGGTCAACACCGTTTCACCTGACTCTTGAGAAGTTACGAGAACTGTAACAAAGTGCCTGAAATCCGGGGTCTCATCCCCTTCCAACTCTTCATCCACATCCTGGGTTGGTCAAACATACGTCACTCTAGATGTTGTATCTGTGTGCGTGTTTTCAGCCTTCAAATGATTGCTGTCCCAAAGCCCCCAACATTGTAATGACCAGAGGTCCGAATGAGATCAGGTGCGTCACAAACTGAGACAAAGGCAGAAGTAACACTTTCATTAATGGAAAGGGGTTGGGGAAGAAGTCAGGCTATGATGCACAACTCGTAACGTCCTCTAGGACTTCTGTACCTATCATTCACATTCACTCAGAATAAAGCTGGGATCAGTGCGCCAAGTCCAAAGGTTCCCGGTTATATATATATTTCACCGAGGAACAGGAACCAATTTACCTAACAGCTACACAAAACAGAACTTCTAATTAGCAAAATACAAACCAGTGTAAATCAAATGAGGGTGGGAACCCTGGAACGGAACGCTGAGTATAACCTTAACACTAATGATACAAATGTATGAAAATACAACTGGTGTTATTATACTCCTAGTGTTGGGATACCTGGGTATCTAAGCTCAAGGTACCTTAATGCTGATAAAAGTGTCACACAACCAGAAGAACAAAAATCATCGGTGCCAGGGATCTTCAGCCTTGTCCACACGGGATATTGCCTCCAGGAAAACAGTCTTTTCTTATAGAAAGGGGAATATTCCAGCACAGCTTGCGAAGTTTCAATAGGCCCTCATAAGGCCTAGGATACACAGTTCTGGCCACAACCTGCAGTTCACGTCTAGCTCCAAGAAGAGTGTAACCAGCAGCTCTCTCTTCTTAATGCAGAAACACAACTTCACCAGGGCAAGGGATGGTAAGCTCTCACTGAGAAGCCTAAAGAAAAAGTCTTTTAGGCTAGATTCACACCAGTATTCTAGACGGGTCCATATGTTTGCAGATGTGCAGATGCATGCCAGAACACATACAAACGCATGGCAGCGGTGCATCTTTTATCCAGATCTGCATGCTTAAGAGAAATCCATAGCAAATGATGGTCAGGAGGAGAGAGAGACAGAGAGAGACAGAAAGAGAGTGAGAAAGAGAGAGTGAGTTTTTTTTTGCATGTTGGCACATCTGTCTCCGCCCGCTTGCATCCGAAGGACAAAGTGCCACCATTGCAATCCATGTTTTGTTTAGGCACATGAGGATGCACGTGTTTATTTCATTCAGCCTTTTGCTCCTCCAAAACACAATAAGATGCATTCAGTGGACACATTATAAAGACGCAACAGGATGCATGCGCATACAAACGCATGCCCGCACATGCACCCTATGTCTCCATGTTAAATATAGGGATATAGGGCGGATCCATAGGCATGCACACTTGGACACAGTATGAAACCAGCCTTAGCCGTCAGTCTTTGCATTGCTGAGTAGTGATCTCCACCATGGTCTCCACATCAGAATCTCCCTTTACCTTCTTCCCTTCCTTCCCGCTTTTGCACTCTCAGCCAGACTGGGAACTCCTACCTGACAGTCAGTTTCTGTAGGACATATGTTGCTGGGTCCTAGTGCCCCAGGATATGACACGCCCACTCTAGGGCCGGGGAAGACTCGGGAACCGGGCGGTTACTGGTTGTTCTACTTCACCTCTCTTTGGTTGTTTTCACGGGGACAGACGGGGGCCGAGACCCGGTCCTGTGACCCTGGCAGTGTCATTTAAATAAACGGAGGATGTTAGGGAAAGTCTGAGGGGAAAAGGGGTATTCGTGACGCCACCTGCGGTGTGCGGCCAGGGCGGCCGCCGCTGCTGCAGAACCTCAGGGGATCATGACTGGCAGCTTAGATAGTCCCGCTCCCCGCAGGCAGAGCGCAGTCCCCAAGGCAGTGGAGTGGTTCCTCCAGCTCGTACCTTAGCAGATGTTCACTCCTTCGACAGTACCCTCGGTGTACCGGGCAGCCTCTGCAGCTGGTGGTCGCCACTGAAGAAAGTCACACAGACACCACAGCTGCAGTTCCGTTACTTTTACTTGGGTGTTAAAACATGTCCACCTGGTACGTTCCTTGCCACTCTCTGGTACAGCTCTTTCTCCAGAACCGGGTTAGTGCAGTCAAGCCACGGTTGGTGCCCTCTCTCTCTTCTCTCGGTGTCACAGTCTCTGGTGGGTCTCGTCTCTCAGCATTATAAGGGGTACCGTTCATCTGAGGCGAGGGGCTCGTCCTCTGCCCCCCAGGCTCTAAACACCCTCCGCACCCACAGAGCTCAGGTACCGGCAGCCACGGTAGTCCCGGACACAATTAGGATCTCTCCCGGCACTGCTTCCTAGTGGCTACCTTCCCCAAGATGTGTCAGGTGTTTGGCCATAGCTCCCATTAGAATCTGAGACCTCCAGTTTCGGCTCGGGCTTGAAGCTTCCGCACCGTCTACAGGGCCGGTCCCTGTGTCCTCCACCAACCCCTCTGTCTCACCAGATTCGGGCGTACAGGGGATCGATGTCTCATCCGCACCCCTAGGGCTCGTCTCTCTCCGTCCGTCAGTGTTTCCCTCCCGTGGGGGAGCTGAGTTGCATTGCTCCAACCACGGGAGTCGGCACCACACCGTCTTGACTACCACTCCTCGACAGTTGATGTTACTCCTCCAGTCTCCTTCTACTGTCTCTACTATCTCTACCACTTCCTTTTTTTCCTTTTTGTGACCTGGGTCCTCCCTCCGGGTCCTCCCATTGTCCCAGGACCTGTCGCTGCATGTGTGTGTTTTTGTTTTGGGCTCAACTGCACCATCCCAGCACCTGGAGAACAGGGGCTCTACACTCCCTAACCGCGGGAGTGCAGTACCTCTGGTGGCGGCTTACCCGGCGGGGCGCCACAAGCACTCTCCACACACACGGGTCTGGCTGATGGAAAGAGACACGGTGCTAAAATCCACACTCTTACAACACTGCATTTTCTAGTTGGGTGAGCGGCTTAGCGTCAGTCCACACATGAACCTCTGAGGCCCGACAGCTACTCCACAAACATCTGAGTCATGGCCCGCACCAAGGCCACCAATTCCAGATTGAATTAGCTGAAGTTTTTAGGATTTCTTTCCTCTGGTCACGAATCTTCCTCTGGAACCGGTCAATGCATTAAAGCCTCCATTAATGTGATAATTACATCTCTGTTTCCTATTATATAGTGAATATTCCAAGTTGTTACATTTTGGTCAATTCTTTCTCAATATTCCATTATCGACCCCTGGAGAATTATAACTTGTTAATAAGAAGTTGAATTTATTGGACCTTTGTCCGTTCCTCATTTTACTATTACATGTGTCCAAGTATAATAGTGTCTTATCGAACAGAAGGTTTATTATATCATCATTGCTCAGTACAAAGTTCCCTCGGCAATTAGCCAATCGCAGGAAACTTCAGCGTGAAGCGGAAATTAACTTGGCAGCAAATGTTCAATTCCGCTGCAGCGCCCCCAGTGGGGAAATAAAGTATTACAGATTCTCCTACAAAATCAAGGGGCCGTGTAAGAAATGTTCTTTGTATCTGTCCTTAACATGAGCCCTTATTACAGCTCAAAATTCCCAAGTGATTCTATCAGGCTATTGCACTTTAAAGAGCAAGTGACCAAACAGCAGGCGATGAGCGGACAGGTGGAAGTTCACTGGGTCTGGTCAAACTTTTTAATAAAAGTCTGTTCGGGACCCAGATCACCGGACACCGATCCCCATTAAAACCCAAACTTTTAAGACAAAACTACTCTCTCACTCTCTCTTTCTCTCTCTCGCATTCTCTCTTTCTCTTCTTTCATTTGTGGTGCCCCCGCGGTTTGGCTTTCACAGATGATATTTCATGTATATCGTTGTACAAACCATGTCTGTGCAGAATTGATGAGCCCTCAGCTGGAAACCCAGAGCCTCTTAACACTTTCTGACCTCCAATCAGGACGTTGAGGGTGTAAGAGACCCTACTCTGGGAAGACCCCAGCTAGGGAGGGTAGAGGTAGGCTAGAGGAGAGGTTTAGTCTATGTCAGGCCGGGAGGCCAACAGCAGGACCAGTCAGGGCACCAGGCCCTAGGTTGTCAGGTTTCCAAGACCTGGTAACAGAATCTGGACTTTATACCCAGTAGCCACTTTAGTGGAACTTTCTGAGGCACAGCAACATAGAGAGTCAGGGACCTGCACTACAAAGAGTGAGGTTAACCACAGGCTTCGCGTTGCCTGCCTGGCTGGAGGTTTTCCACCACTCGTAGAGGAAGTATAGGAGACAGGGGCATAACTACAACAGGTGCAGGGGTTGCAATCGCACCTGGGCCCAGTAGCCTAGGGGGTCCCAAAAGTCCCTTTGGCCTATAGTAAATAACTAATGCTACTAAAGATTTTCAATAACTGGTGGCCCCGTTGGAACTTTTGCATCAGGGCCCATGAGCTTCAGGTTACGCCACTAATAGGAGAGCTCCAAGTCACCTAGAGACTTTACTAAAGGAAGACAGCAGGGAGGCCACTATACTCATCCAGGAGAGCGGACTTCAGTTCTTCCCAGACTGGCTGGACCATGAGCTTGATGGTGCTTGTACCCTGGATCTGTGCAACAGCTACAGTAAATGTAAAGAACTCAGAGCCTGTGTTGTGTGCCTCCTTTCCTCTGCACCATCACTCCCACTACTACCCCTGGGAGCCAGCCCTGGTTGGGAAGGGTCTAACATCCACACTGCTACAACACCTATTTCTCAGGGAGTATCTGTGACGGCAACCTAAAGGCTGGAAATCCCAACTGGCATCACAAACACTTATTATTTTTAGTTATATCTTTATTTTCTCCATTTTTACTCCCTTTACCAATGTGAGCCAGGGCTACAGCTCTGGGTGCAGGCACCGTGATCCAGATCACTGCTGAGTACCCCGGCCCTTTGTGCTCCACACATGTATTCGCACTCTTTCTCTCTCCCGTTCTGTCTTTCTCACTCTCACGCTCTCTGTCTTGATCTCTTTCTCTCACCCATCCACAAAACCAAACTTTACAGTTCTTGTTCATCTATAATCACAGGTTGAAATCTCCTATGGGGGCTTAACATTTTTTGGGGAAATAATATTGTAAATTATAAAAAAATTACAAAACAAATAAAATAAGTTTCAATTGCCTTCATTTTACCATTAAAAAAAGGAAAGAATTATCATATTTGGTATCGCCATGTTTGTAAAGGTCCAAAGTGACAGTCTCTGAGTTTCCAACCTTCACCCAGCTGGTTCCTGTACAGACTAGTGCTCCCAACTGCTAGAATTTGTAAAGGCACCTGTACAGACTGGAATATCACTGATTGCACTAGGAGATGACTGCTCGGACCTTGCTTCCTTATAGGCCAATGAGAGTTTCCCATACCTCCTAATAAACCAGGGGCATGGTTACAAAGGACAACAATCGCAACAGGGCAAGATACAGAGGCAGGTAACAGCAACAGTGTGGAAGCAGGGGTAGTGTACACAGGAGCTGTTCCTCCAACTTGGAAACCCCAGGATAGTGCCTGTACCAAAGATTATCCCTGAAAGTGGGGGATGCCTGGGTTTTGTGCCTTAAGAGGCTCCTGGATATGACTCGCCCAGATGTCTGCCCCCCCAAAGAGAGTGTCTGGGCTGGAGAGCAGGGAAGCACACAGAGAACTCAGGCAGGGCAACAGGTACAGCAGGGTTCCAGATGAGCTCCAAATAGAAGCTTTGGTGCTGCCAGAGCAACAACCCCACAGCTGAACAGCAGCAAGCTTCACAACTGGGAAGTATGCAAGTTCTATCACCAGCATGGAGTGAGGTCAGAGGAGGTAGATATAGCAGAAGGGGATGGTAATCACAGGCTACAGCTGAAGGCTAGTGAATACTCCATCATGCAGTGAAAACATTATTAGCCTCCTTCAGCATAGAATAGCAAACACATAGGTAAAACAGTCAAGTGAGATCTGCAGAAAGTCCCCCATTAGTCAAATGCTGAGACCTACTAACCTCAGGTCCCTGGAGGCAACAACAGTACGAGGCACACTCATGATGACACAAGTCTGGCAAAAAAATGCAACATGTCATGTGGAACTGTCACTATATATATATATATACATAGTGAGTGACAAACCCACATGACATCTTGCTCCTATATATTATATATATGTATATATATATATATATATATATATATATATATATATATATATAATATACGCGCACACACATATTATATATATATATATATATATATATATATATATATATATATATATATATATAATACACACAGAGTGGAATGGTTGGTGATATCAACTTCCTGTTTATAGCACATTAGTATATGGGAGGGGAAAACTTTTCTAGATGGGGGGTGACCATGGCGGCCATTTTGAAGTCGGACATTTTGGATCCAACATTGTTTTTTTTCATTGGGAAGAGGGTCATGTGACACATCAAACTTGTTGGGAATTTTATAAGAAAGACAATGGTGTGCTTGGTTTTAATGTAACTTTATTCTTTCATGAGTTATTTACAAGTTTATGACCACTTATAAAATGTGTTCACAGTGCTGCCACGAGTTGCTACATGATTCACATATCCAGTGACATTGAGGTTTCCATTGATGAAGAATGGCTCCACTATCTTTGTACCCCATATACCACACCATACCATCAATGTCTGTGTCCCAGCAGTCTTGGAGGGATCTCTCCACTGTGGGTTAGTGTCAGACCAATAGCGCTGGTTTTGTTTGCTAACTTCACCATTCACAGTAAAGTTTGCCTCATTACTCATCTGTCTATGCTGTGAAGATACGAGATGTGCAGCCTCTGACACAGCGGATCCTGAAGGCCTGTGCAGCCTCTGACACACCGGATCCTGGAGGCCTGTGCAGCCTCTGACACAGCGGATCCTGGAGGCCTGTGCAGCATCTGACACAGCGGATCCTGGAGGTCTGTGCAGCCTCTGACACAGCGGATCCTGGAGGCCTGTGCAGCATGTGACACAGCGGATCCTGGAGGCCTGTGCAGCATCTGACACAGCGGATCCTGGAGGCCTGTGCAGCCTCTGACACAGCGGATCCTGGAGGCCTGTGCAGCATCTGACACAGCGGATCCTGGAGGTCTGTGCAGCCTCTGACACAGCGGATCCTGGAGGCCTGTGCAGCATCTGACACAGCGGATCCTGGAGGCCTGTGCAGCATTTCTTCTGTTGCTATCAGTGTCAGGATTGGGAGAAGAGGGTTGTATGGACAATCCAACACAATGGGCAGCGCTGTGAACACATTTTATAAGTGGTCATAAACTCATAAATAACTCATGAAAGAATAAAGTTACGTTAAAACCAAGCACATCGTTGTTTTTCTTATGAAATTCTCAATATGTTTGATGTGTCACATGACCCTCTTCACATTGAAAAAAAATAAAGTTGGATCTAAAATGGCCGACTTCAAAATGGCCGCCATGGTCACCCCCCCATCTGGAAAAGATTTCCCCCCTCCCATATACTAATGTGCCACAAACAGGAATGACAAATGGTCGCTATGGAAAGGGTTATTTTATATGTTCCTATAAATATTCATATAAATATGTGATAGATGTGGAATACTGATGAGTGAGCGCTTTGATGCTTCGGTACTTGGTACTCGAAATGAGCAGCTAGATGCTTGGCCGTGCATGACTGGAGTATTGAGTATAACGGAAGTAAATGGGAACCTTGAGCATTTTTTAGGAAGATGCTTGAGTTCCCCATTGACTTCCTTTATACTCGGTCCACGAGTCGAGTCTGTCCTGCTCGTTTCGGGTACTGAGGACTCAAGCATTGAAGTGCTCACTCATCACTAATGAGGAACCAACAGATCTATTGAATGGGGCTCCCCATGAACAGAAAGGAGGCCGTGCCGGTGAACTTTCCCCATTCACTTCAATGGGAGTTTCAAGAAGGCAAAAGTCACCTAATAGCCGGCTCTCACAGAAGTGAATGGAGAGATCGGCATTGGCACAATACCTTCTCCAGGGGCGCGGTTGGGTCTCGTTCTTGTGTCCCCAGAGTCGGGTCACTCCTTTATGTGCAGAGAAGTTATGTGAAAACCAAGTGTAAAACTGGATAAATGGATAAATGGATAAATGGAGTGGATGGCAGCACTCCAAACCCTGAGCGATCGCTCGCCGCCGTCCTCCATCAGCGCTCGCCCTTCATCCCGAGCGTTGGCGAGTTCTCAATCACGCGGATAGGTAGAAACACCACGTAAAAATGTTAGCTTTGCTCTTCATCGCCTTCAGCCCGGTCTAAGCAATATACATGCGATTAACTGCCGGCAAGGCGGAGAAATGCGGGAGGCTATATTTCTCCATGAGATGAAATGAATCCCAACGGTGAAAAGTACATTTCTGGGATGATAGTGAATTCTCTTTACCTCGGTCCGTGGCGCGTCCCCCGCTGACAAGTCTCTTGGATTAAAGGTCTCTTTCAGTACATTTGGTTCTGTTCCAGCAGATACTATTGGAGTCATTTTAGCAGCAGCTAAATCCTCCGAATTTCTTGTTACAGCGAATGCCTTTGACCTGAACACAAAATATTGCATCACTGATCTCAGAGAAATATTTGGAAGTTCTGCAGTTTCTTCACTGAGTGGAGTTACTGAACTCTTTGAAGGTGACTGCACTTTTATTAGCATTAATTAGAGATGAGCAAATCAGTTCCCTGCAAACCATAATTGTGTGGAATTTTAGGAAATTGACCCTGCAAAGTTGAACAGTCGGAGATTCAATCCCTGAAAATGCCACCAATGCAGAAGACTTCATCAGTAGAGATAAAGAGGACCTGTGGAAGCGCTACCAGGTACGAAACAGCCGCCGTCATCCATGTGTCTCCAATCCCTCCTCTCTTCCCAATGTGTATCTGCACCTGAATATGAAAATAAACTAAAGCCC
Organism: Allobates femoralis; assembly: GCA_033576535.1. Taxonomy (NCBI): domain Eukaryota; kingdom Metazoa; phylum Chordata; class Amphibia; order Anura; family Aromobatidae; genus Allobates; species Allobates femoralis. Next base: position 123,833,654 of record JARQOC010000007.1, read on the forward strand.
CGTTACACGGGCGATACCACCGCCCATTACTGAGCGACGTGGGGGCGTGGCCTATCGGCGGCGTCGTCGCCCCTACGACGCCTCATGTAAAGGGGAGATGTCGGTGTGCCGGGCGGTCACCTGTTTCAGAGCAGTGCTCTGAAACCAGGCGACATCATGGGGCGATGTGTACACATCGCCCCAAGTAACCGGCGCCGGCGACCTGTCAGGCGATGGATCATAGGCTCCCATTGTACTGCATCGCCGCTGGGGTTTCCAGACACCCCGGCGGCGATGCCGCCTGACAGGTCGCCGGCGCGAGGCTGGTGGTGTCGCCCCGTGTAAACAGGGGACGGCGACACTGGCGGGGCGCCAAAAATGTGCGCGCTCCCGCCAGTCGCCGCCGACATTTCCAGCCCCGTCGCCCGTGCGACGGGGCCTTGAGGGTGTGTGCTTAAAGTCAGTATACACAGCGTTTTGGAAGCAGCGTCTTGCCGCTGTGTCCAAAATGCTGCGTAGTACAGTATCAGCATAGTAGATGGGATTGTAAGAAATCCCATCCTCACTATGCTTAACCCGCCCGGAGCGTGTTTGGAGCTGCGGTGCAGGTTGTCGGCAGTCCACTCCTCCGCAGCATGTTTATTTCATGCTGCGGAGTCGGAAGTGGCTGCCATTAGGTGACTGCAGGGAGAAGCTGTCCCGCACCCGCCGCACACAGTGAGTACAGGGCGGCTGTGGTCTCCCTGTGGGCACCCGCGGCTTTCCTCAGGTCTGGTGGAGCATCCAACACGCAGTTCCTCCGGACCGTGTGCACGCGGCCTAAAGCAAAGCTCAGATCAGGAGCAGGAGTGCAGGGTTCAGCCTTAGCCTTAGACACTTTGTTGTCCATGGCACAGACTGACCCTTCTTCTTGGTACACTACAGACTTATTTCAGTTCAGTGGCTTCGATATCATCAGTACTGACCTTATGGACAGAACTTCGTTGTCTTGTTGAATTGGAATATATTCTATTTTGAAATGATTTTGGTTGATATTAACAGCGGCTTCCACGTTTCCTGGAAGAATCACGTTGACTTGTGTTCGGAGTTCCATTCCCGCCTGGATGAGATCGGTGTTCACGCCAAACATAAATACTATGTCCTTAGTCATGCTAAAAGATGGGGGGAAAAAAAGTAAAATTATGATTTAATTTCCATTTTTTAGTAATGGATCCCCCCTTGTTGGCAATACTCGTACCACTGCCCCTTTAATGATCCTCTAAGGCTGCCCCAGATAAAGGGCAACCCAGCCGCCCCTCCAATGATATAACTTTACCACTATAACACACCAAGTCAAATATTGTGCTGTACCCTTAGAGTAAATTTGGATTTCACGTTCATGTTGGATTGAAGTAGCTGGAGGAAACTTGGGTCGTTTGATTCAGGAATGATGTGGGCTTGAACTATTAAGTAGAAAAAAAACATTGATTAAAGGTTGGACCCGGCTCACCTCTGTCCTCTGTTATAAGCCATTGGTGCCGTCCATTGCTTTATTTCTCCTGTATTTGCAGGACATATTGCCGGAGATGTCGCCACTGCTTATATCAGCTATTGGGGTCCCAATATCTTAGGAGATGTCGCCACTGCTTATATCAGCTATTGGGGTCCCAATATCTTAGGAGATGTCGCCACTGCTTATATCAGCTATTGGGGTCCCAACATCATCAATGACAATGTGCCCGGTTGTACCTTGCAGTTGAGCCCTCGTCACCGATGAGTAGTACAAGCTGGTTTCCAGTGGGAGACCCACGCAGGTCGGTACGACAAGACGATTTTCACTTGATAGTAAAGGTTTTGACCAATTGATGTCCACCCCATCCCGCAGAGCGTTCATGGCCGATCTTAGGGCAGCGTATTTATTACTGGGAAGAAACTACACAACAGAAATAAATGAACCCATATTAATTACATGCACAATATGCAGAGACTGTAGATATCTTGAACATCTTGAAGCAGACAATAAAACCACAGCCTCATACTTGGGTACTGCAGCTCAGCTCCCACTTACTTCAATAGGAGCTGAGATGCAGTACTCAGAATGGCCACTAGAGAAGTTACTGAGCTGTGCCGATCTGGCCCTGTACACTATTTACTTTGAAACCAAAAGTTTACATACGCTAAGATTACTATGCCTTTAAATAATTTGGGACATCCCATATGATGATGTCATGTGTTTGGAAGCTTCTGATTGATTTATTGGTTAGAGACACACCTGTGGGTGTAGTTTAATGCACACCTGAAACACACTGCTTGTTTGTGTAGCATTATGGGAAAATATTAAAAAATCAGGCAAAATATCAGGAAGAGAATTGTGACCTTGCACAAGTCTAATTCATCCTTGAGTGCAATTTCCAGATACCTGAAGGTGCCTTGTTCATCTGTACAAACATTATAGTAAAGTAAAAACAAGATGTGAATGTCCAGCCATCATACCGCTCAGGAAGGAGATGGGTTCTGTGTCCTAGAAATGAACATGCTTTGATCTGACCCAGGAACAAAATTAACAGACCTTGTGAAGAAGATGGTGGAAGCTGGTAAGATTGTGATCCACAGGGAAACGAGGACTGTATCAACATGGGCTGAAAGGTCACTCTGCCAGTAAAAAGCCATTGTTCCAAAAGAAACATACAAAAGCCTGCTTAATTCTTGCAAATGCACACAGGAACAAAGACCTACATTTTTGGAGACGTGTCCTGTGGCCTGACAAAACTAAAATTGATCTGTTTGGCCATAATGACCATCGTTATGTTTGGAGGAAAAAGGGAGAAGCTTGGAAGCCTAAGAACACCATCCCAACTGTGAAACATGGAGGTGGCAGTAAAATGTTGTGGGGTTGTTTTCTGCAGGAGGGTCTGATGAACTTCACAAAATAGATGGTGTCATGAGGAAAGAAGATTATGTGTCAATACTGAAGCAAAATTTCAAGATATCAGCCATAAAGTTAAAGCCTGGGCGGAAATGGGTCTTCCAAATGGACAATGACCCGAAGCTACTGCCAAACTGGTTACAAAGTGGCTTAGGGAGAACAAAGTCAATGTTTGGAGCGGCCATCAGAAAGCCCTGATCTCAGTCCTATTGACAATTTATGGGCAAAGCTGAAAAGGCAAAGAGCAAAGAGATCTACAGACATGGCTCAGTTACACCAGGTCCGTCAGGAGGAATGGGCCCAAATTCCTACCAACTATTGTGAGAAGCTTGTGGAAGGATCCAAAACATGTCACCCAAGTCATACAGTTTATAGGATAATGGAACCAAATACTAATGAAATATATGGAAACTTGTGTCTTTGCAGAAAGTAATAAAAATTCCTTAAAACATTCTCCCTGTAATTATTCTGGCATTTGGCAAATATTAATAACTAGATGGGAGCCCTGTCACATTAGGTGGTTGGTGACATCACAATGGGGGTGGGCTCTGTGGTGATGGGCGCATCAGCCATCTCTACCCCCTGGGCTATATCCTGTCCACTGTTTTCTTCCCCCCTAACTCTCCTTCTCCCCCCCATGATCACTCTCTGCCCCCCTCACTCATGTGGAGGTGGTATGATGACGGTGACAGCAGTATGAGGAACTGCCGCAGATCTGAGGGGTGAGTGGGGGTTGAGGTGGGCTGAGGTGAGGGTGGGCTGACGTGAGTGGGGCCTGAGAGCGCGGTGAGTGGGTGCTGAGCGGGGGGTGAGTGGATGCTGAGAGGGGTAAGTGCAGGCTTAAGAGTGTGAGTAGGTGCAGAGCAAGGGTGAGTGTGTGCTGTGCTGAGTGGGGGTTAGTGTGACCTGAAGGGAGATGAGTGTGGCTTGAAGGAGGTGAGTGTGTGCTGAGCGAGGGTGATTCTAACCTGATAGGGGTGACTGGGTGTTGAGGAGGGTAAGTGTGCACTGAGTGGGAGTGAATGTGTGCCAAGTGAAGGTGAGTTGGTGTTGAGTAGGGTGAGCATGGGCTTAAGAGTGTGTGTGCTGAGTGGGGGGTAAGCGTGTGCGGAATAATAGTGAGTGCGGCCTGAGAGGGGTGAGTGGGTGCTGAGTGGGGGTGAGTGGGTGTTGAGCAGGGGTAAAAGGGTGCTGAGCAGGGGTAAGTGGGTGCTGAGCAGGGGTGAGTAGGTGCTGAGATGGGGGTGAGTGGGTGCTGAGCGGGGATGAGTGGGTGCTGTGCGGGGGTGAGTGGGTGCTGAGATGGGGTGAGTGGGTGCTGAGACGGGGTGAGTGGGCGCTGAGATGGGGTGAAGGGTGCTGATTGGGGGTGAGAGGGCGCTGAGTGGGGGTGAGTGGGTGCCTAGCGGGGGTGAGAGGGTGCTGAGCGGGGGTGAGTGGGTGCTGAGATGGGTGAGTGGGTGTTGAGTGGGGGTCAGAACTATGTATATGTAAAGTGTTCAGCTGCATCCTGCAAAAAGATAAAAAGTGCATCTAATCTAATAGTAAAAAAGTGATCTAATAGTACGGGCGTGATCAATATGCTGTATACAGACACTCTGCATCGCACGTACCTGTGTGACTGATGCCTTATGGTAATCTTGTACCGATAAATACCACCAATCGCTTCCCCCATGTCATGGCAGGTTGAGAGTGATTGCTGTATCGCTATTGTGCACTTGTGTTGCCTTTCATTGCATCCTGCTGAGTGCAATGGATATTAGACGTTGGCTTTTTTGGTAAGTTTTTTGAATTTTTGTCCTTTTAGTGTTTTTTCTGAAGTATGAGGGGGCAGGAATGTAAGATGATCCTGGAGCCCCCAGGGTTCACGCCCCCGACACCTCCTGTCACTGCTGCAGCATGAGGCTGAATGTCTCTGTCCCCTGAAGGAGGGGTGAGAGCTGAGGAGCAGATATGATTTTATAGATCCTAGAACTGCAGTGCCCAGCTCTGCTTCATCATGTAGGAGGGCAGGGACAGGACAAAAAAGAGGTTCTGATAAGCACCCAAATGATTAAACTTACCTTGAATATGGTCTCTAGGCTGTTCTTATTTATCACATGGTAGAAAATCTCTTGTCCCAACAACCTCAGGTAAACTGTAGCGAGCGGCTCGCTGGAAGAAAGCGGCTTCCAATTGTGTAACTGTAAGAAAATATATTTTTTAGTGCAACAGTTTTTTTCACATGAAAAAATGTGTAAAATGTATATGACAAAGATTGTATCACATTTACCCCCTTTAGCACCACCAAATGGCTCTAAGGAGAATCTGTAACTAGTGATGGATGGGCACGACCATGCGTGTGTGGCGCCCCACCGGTCCGGTTCTGCACTCAATAACAGCGTGTGGTATTCCAGTCCAAAAAAATAAAAAAGGGATAGTGAACTCTGGCCCCACCAAACACAACCACACACCCTAGGACCCTGGGGACCATGGGCGTACGTGTGGGGAGGGCCCAGTCACTAAAGGGAACAAGGGAAGAGCAGACAGTGGGAAGAGAGTTAGAATCGAGTGAGTAGTGAGTGAGAAGAGAGAGAGTGACGGAGGTGAAAGCCAAGTGTGCAGGTGAGAGAACCCCAGGGACACAGGTGGAGTGAGAAGAGCCTGGGCACCCAGATCAGGGACTAGGATAGTCGGACGGAGGGGTTGGTCAAGAACCAGGGAACCGGCCCTGAGCGTTGCACGGACGCTGTAAGCCCGAACCACCGAAACGGAGGCCACGCAATCTCCAAGAGTGGTGGCCGCAACCCGACGCACCCGCTGAGAAGGCAGCTGAACTAGGGTCCGGGAATAGGTACCAGTCACCCGACAGGACCTGTGGCTGCTAGATCGGGGCACTGCATGCGGAGGCGCTGACAGGAGAGGCATAGAGGTAGAGCTGGGAGAGTGACCAGAGAACGGAGAGGCACACAAAGGGTTCGGGGCAAGCTATACCAATTCCTTGCGGACAGACAAGACTGAACTTGGTCGAGAGAAGCGCCCGGTGGCCAATTGCAAATTAAGTAAGTAAACCAGGTGCAAAATTCCAACACTGTGTGAGACTCTGTTATTCCTCGCCTGCGGAGCCGCGACTGCCACGACAGACAAGGTAAAGAGGCCCAGCGTGAATGCGGCCTGACAAAGCACTCATCTACCACGGGGTTCCCACCTACAGGGAGCAATGACATCAGGCTGCCATATCAACAACCCCCAAGGTCTAACCTGCAGCGTCAGTCCATGCTGACCGAAAACCATAGGTGGCGTCACAAACATTTACCCAATCCCCTATAAACTCTATACTTATCCTACACTGCTTAACCCAAGATCCCCCGCCAGAGAACTGACTCTCCCTGGGTCACGGAAGCTGTGACTTCCCCGGCAGAACTCATAGCCCGGTTCACCAGCTCACAATTAGTGAAGGTATGGGGGAGGAATAAGGTTTAAAGTTCTGCTATTTCACTTTGGAGATCCACACTGAGAGCGAGAGCCCAGGGGATCCCACAACACAGCGATTTCCTCTAAGATGCAAATGATATCATTATTACTGTTATTATACACTTCAATTATTTAATTCTTGACAATGAGTTTTATTTTCAGACCTGTGAGTCGGAGTGAACTGACGTTGGCATTATTTTTCTATTTTTTGTTACATTTTTGACAGCTTCTTTTAAGTCCCTGTAATTTATAGTAACAAAATAATAACTGTAATGGAAAGTAGTTCAGAAAGCAAAAGTAATTCACGTGGTGTTAGTACGGAGCGGTGGAGGGCGGTGCGGTGCGGAACGCAGGACATTATTGTGATGTGGGATCACAGTTCAGAAATGCCCTTATGTTTTGTTTAGCGCAGGGTAAAAATGATTATTTGCTGGAACGTACGGTCACCGGGAGGTGCGATCGCTGCAGAAGGGTTTTATAAGGACACGGACGGATCACGAAGGGAAGATGGAGGTTTATACATCAGTCTCTTGTGTAAAAACACAATCGATTTTGCTGTGTCCTTCTCGGATGCTTTCGCTCTGTACCCGACATTGCACTGGGTGCCAATTAGTGATGGGCGAATCCTAAATTACTCAGAATCACTTGACTCTAGCGAGTCCGAGCACAGGACTCGCTACTCGTTGCGAGTCTAGCGAGTCCAATGTTAATGAATGGGGAAGCGAGTAATAGCGAGTAGTGTGAGATTTACAAATCGCAGATGTGTCTCGGAAGCTTCAGCCTGAAGCAATCCTAGTTTTGCCATTGATTTGCATTGGACTCGTTTTAGGGATGGGCGAATCTACTCGCTAGGACTCGTTACTCGGCGAGTAGTAAGGGACTCGCAGGACTCAGTACTCTGCGAGTTTCCCAGCGTTTACTCGCACGAGTCCAATGCAAATCAATGGCAAACGCTGACAAAACTCGGATTGCCATTGTTTGCATTAGACTCGGCTACTGTGCCAGTGATAGCAGGGAAACTCGCAAATAACTGCTGTTACATTGCGAGCCGAGTCCAGCTGTCTTCTCTGTGCAGCTCCATGGTCCTAGAGCCCGCCTGCTCACAGAGATGATGTAGCAGAGCTGAGATTGTTCTCAGTCTGCTCATTCCCTGTGCATAGGCATCTATATCTATGCACAGGGGATGTAGCAGAGAGGACATCACGTTTTGGACTACGTCGGACGGAAGAGGATTTTTTTAATTAAAGATGGAGTCCCTAATGGCTTTTTTTTTTTTTATTTCAAATAAAAAATTTTCTCTGTGTTGTGTTTTTTTAACCCTTTATTGGAGATTCTTAGTGGCTGGGTCAAACGTGGCCTGACATTAAGAATCTCGGGCTTAATACCAGCTTGTATAACAAAGCTGGTATTAACCCCTTTATTACCCAGCGTGCCACCGCCACCAGGGCCGCTGGAAGAGCGGGGTTCAGCGCCAGAGGATGGCGCTTCAATGAACGCGCCATCTTCTGGGGCGGCTGCGGGCTGCAATGTGCAGCGGGGGGTGCCCAGAAAGCTTGGGCATCCCTGCGCTGCGGATTCCAGACCCCAGCTGCTTAGCTGTACCTGGCTAGACATAGAAATTGCGCGGAGCCCCACGCATTTTTTTTTAATTACTTCATGAATTTCAGAGTCAGAGTCTCAGAGTCAGAGTCTCAGAGTCAGAGTCTCAGAGTCTGCAGTTTCCGCAGTGCAGGGATGCCCAAGCTTTCTGGGCACCCCCCGCTGCAAATTGCAGCCCGCAGCCGCCCCAGAAGATGGCGCGTTCATTGAAGCGCCATCATCTGGCGCTGAACCCTGCTCTTCCAGCGGCCCTGGTGGCGGTGGCACGCTGGGTAATAAAGGGGTTAATACCAGCTTTGTTATACAAGCTGGTATTAAGCCCGAGATTCTTAATGTCAGGCCACGTTTGACCCAGCCACTAAGAATCTCCAATAAAGGGTTAAAAAAACACAGAGAAAATTTTTTATTTGAAATAAAAAAAAGCCATTAGGGACTCCATCTTTAATTAAAAAAATCCTCTTCTATCCGACGTAGTCCAAAACACGATGTCCTCTCTGCTACATCCCCTGTGCATAGATATAGATGTCTATGCACAGGGAATGAGCAGACTGAGAACAATCTCAGCTCTGCTACATCATGTCTGTGAGCAGGCGGGCTCTAGGACCCTGGAGCTGCACAGAGAAGACAGCTGGACTCGGCTCGCAAAGAAACAGCAGTTATTTGCGAGTTTCCCTGCTATCACTGGCACAGTAGCCGAGTCTAATGCAAGACAATGGCAATCCTAGTTTTGTCAGCGTTTGCCATTGATTTGCATTGGACTCGTGCGAGTAAACGCTGGGAAACTCGCAGAGTACCGAGTCCTGCGAGTCCCTTACTACTCGCCGAGTAACGAGTCCTAGCGAGTAGATTCACCCATCCCTAGTGCCCATTCATTATAGCATCCAATTTAAATTGCCCTCCACAACAGAGCACCTCTCTACCTCTCCACCCTCATCTCAATCACCCAACCTGTTCTCTCCACAGTTCTGCACCTCCCATTCTCTCCACCCTCATCTCAATCACCCAACCTGTTCTCTCCACAGTTCTGCACCTCCCATTCTCTCCACCCTCATCTCTGGCTATCACCCCACCCATTCTCTCCACAGTTCTTCACCTCCCTACCTCTCCACCCTCATCTTTGTCTATCACCCCACCCATTCTCTATGCTCCACAATTGACTTTTGACTAACATCAGCATTAATCTTAACCTTTCACTCCTAACTCCAAGACTCTTCATGAGCTGCACCAATTCTCTGGATTGCTCTAAAGAGCATTGGGCACCAGGTGAAAGTTGACCACATGTTTGCTTGGGACTCACTGAACCCAATGTCTACCCTACCTCCTATGGTCAAGTATAAAGCACGCCTTCCTAGATTCTCTTGCTCCTCAATCTCCATGGGCCTCAGAAACTATCGAGTTGTGTTGTGGATAAAAATAAAGTGCAACACACCTCAGACGTCGCCTTAATCTTGGGCTACACACTGCGGCTCACGTCTACTGAACACAACACTCTTCCATCCTGCTGGATCCTCATCACTGCTCTTCCTTGAGTTGCACAGCCCGGTAGAATCTTTTCTGCTGAAGACTGTAGCGTCCCATAGGTTGCGTACAGAACAGAATGCTTTTTCGATCAGCCGGCTGTGCCTGTAACTGCAGACAGTGCCAGCACTTGGGCCCACCGGGGGATCCTCCGGTCCTCCATTGTGCCAGTCCGACCTTGACTAAACATATCAGAGTCAGACCCCCAACTGGAGAACTCATTAATTCCGAGTATGGGGTCATTGTAGCTTGTCCCTCCTTGCTGCAAAACCATAGTTTGAGTGGAGTGGTTAATTATGCATATATCCAGCCACTCTTTTACTCAATAGCAAAGATGAATGCATGTTACAGATGTGTGCATGACTTATTGGCCACAATACAGAGGCCAAACGGGAATGTGGGAAAAATGCGGATCACAAGTCCCATGTTCTGGTAATCGGAGTGGTCTGACTGGTGGTCCTCATACTGACCCAATATAATCTGGTTAAACCTGGACTGGGTTGGGGGGCAGGGATGCATCTGTCACCCGGGCCGGTTACTTATCCACAGTTCACGGTCGCAGGGTGAATTACACCACCAACAGTGATTACTTGGACACCCCGTTACATTTCACCCGTTTCCAGCCATTTTGATACATTTTGCGTCATCCTGCTCGGACCACGTTACTTGGGTTCTTACCTTTCTAAGCATTTCCATAATTTTCTTCATATTTTGAAGTTCACTTTGCGAGGAGAACAAATGCCTGTTCATTAATAATTCCTGAAGTCCTTCGGCGCGATAGCCAATCTATATGTCACAATGAAATGCAAACATTCAATCACATAAATAATGGGTTTTTCTCTTGGTAGATGAACAAAGACGATTCTTACCTCAAACAGATCAGCGAAACCCCCCATGAAGTAGGTTTTGAGTCTTGCGAGAGCCGCTACGGGGAGAACGTCAGCAGGGTTGTGTATTATGTTCAATGTGCTTTCAATCCCAGACATGAGGGAATCTGAGGTCAAAAAGTAAAGGAATAAATAAGAAAGGAAAGTTTGTTACTGAAAACAAAAAAAAAAGAGTCAATAAACCTAAATAAATAAGAAGCCGTCAGTTCTGCACTTAAGAGTTCACCCTGTGGCAAATTAGAGAACAAAATGGGAGATATCACCGGCTCCATTCATATAGATGGGAAACTGCAGCAAAATCCAATCGGGACAGATCCCTGAATAAAAGGTGATGAATAAACAGCCAGGAAAAGTATACAGCAGCAAAATGATTATTCTACAAGAACTGAGGTTTCAACCTTTATTTGTTACATTAGTTAACTTTCTTCCAAAAACAGCGCCACCCCTATGTACAGGTCATGTGTGGTACTGCAACTCATCCCCATTCCCTTCTATGGAGCAATGTTACAATATTGGATCCCACTATTCCAGAATCCTGGTTCTCTTGAAAAGTTACACTACTAGATATGTGTAGACAGGGGAGGGGGGGCACTGTTTTTGTAATACGCACCATGTTTGGAGGCCATAATACACACCATGTTTGGAGACCATTATACACACCATATTTGGAGGCCATTATACAAAACATGTTTGGAGACCATTTTACACACCATGTTTGGAGACCATTTTACACACCATGTTTGGAGGCCATAATACACACCATGTTTGGAGGCCATAATACACACCATATTTGGAGGCCATAATACACCACAGGTTTGGAGGCCATAATACACACCATGTTTGGAGACCATTATACACACCATGTTTGGAGACCATTATACACACCATGTTTGGAGGCCATAATACACACCATATTTGGAGGCCATAATACACCACAGGTTTGGAGGCCATAATACACACCATGTTTGGAGACCATTATACACATCATATTTGGAGGCCATTATACATACCATGTTTGGAGGCTATAATACACACCATGTTTGGAGGCCATAATACACACCATGTTTGGAGGCCATAATACACACCATGTTTGGAGACCATTATACAGATCATGTTTGGAAGCCATAATACACACCATGTTTGGAGGCCATTATACACACCATGTTTGGAGGCTATAATACACACCATGTTTGGAGGCCATATTACACACCATGTTTGGAGGCCATAACACACACCATGTTTGGAGGCCATAATACACACCATGTATGCAGGCCAAAAGGCAAATCACCCAAAAAAACACAACAGTGAAATGTGGATGTGGGAACATCATGGTGTGGGATTGTTTTTCAGCATACGGCACTGGCAAACGTAATATAATGAAGGAAAGATGAATGGACAAAATGGACATTCCTGATAAAAATTTGCTGCCATCTACCAGGATGATGAAGATGAAACGAGAACGGACATTTCACAAGACAATGATCCCAAACACACCGACAAGGAGGAAAATAAATCTTCTAGAATGTCTGAGCCGATCACCGGAGTTGAATAAAATAGAAAACGTCTGGAACAAACTAAAGCTCAGAGATCATAGAAGGATCCACGGGACCTGCAGGAGGTGAAGAGTGTTTGTGTGGAAGAATGGCCCTAAACCCACCTGAGCAATACAGGGACTAGTGTCCATACAGGAGGCGTCTGGAGCTTCATCACCAACAAAGGCCAAAGTAGCAAGGATTAAATACATTTTGGAATTGTGTTTAATACTTTTTCCCTGTGTCATTTCTCATTATTGTCGCATAATTTATGGACATCTATGGTTTGATTTCTTTGCCTGTGTGTATTGGATGGGTTGTTACAGACATCTGGTTAGAAATTAATGACAATAGCACCTTTAGAAATGTATTCACTTAGAAAATTGGTGTCGTGTTCAATACTTATTTCACCAGCTGTGTGTATGTGAGCGTCTTATGACCTACATGTCCTTATGATCCTACTAACAGATCACTTCAGTTTCTGATGATAGTTTCTCGTTTAGGAAGGTCATTATTCATTATGGGTTTCCCGAACATACTGATTTTTATCCTTACCTGTAAATGCGTCATAATAAAATCGACCTCGAAATTCATTTCTCGTAGCTTCGTATTTGGACTTCAGGATCACGACGGCCATGTTGCAGACAGCAGCCCTGTTAAGACAAAAGTGGCACTGGATTAGAGCAACAGATGCCTTAGGAAAAAAATTCAAAAGCCGCACCGAAACGTGCGTCGGGGTAGAGTGAAACACGCTACTGGGCTTCCCTTAGCACTCTGCACTTTGGTGAGGTTGCTACTGATATATTCCCAATACTTTGCATGGGGGGGGTCTTTATTTTATAAAGGATTCCATATGTATAGGAGAACTATCCACATCCAATACACCAGTAATGCGGAATATACTGTAGAAAGGTTCACAAAAATAAAGACCCCCCCAGGAAAAGTATGGATAATATGTCAGCAATAACCTTACCAAATGTTGAACCGAAACGTGCGTCGGGGTAGAGAGAAACACATTACTGGGCTCCCCTCTGCAGTCCGGTAAGGTTACTGCTGATATATTACTAATACTTTGCCTGTGGGGGGTATTTATTTTATAAAGGATACAAAACAAGTAGGATAATTATCCCCACCCAATATATCAGAAATGTGGAATACAGAGAGGTTCACAAAAATAAAGAGTCTTCCGGAAAAAATATTGGTAATATGTCAGCAGTGACCTACCAAAGGTCGCACCGAAACATGCGTTGGGGTAGAGAGAAACGCTGCTGGAGTCCCCACAACACTCTGGTCAGGTTACTGCTGATATATTACTAATTCCTTGCTTGGGGTCTTTATTTCTGTGAAGCTCTGTATATTTCCCATTACTGGTATACAGTGCCTTGTGAAAGTATTTGGCCCCCTATATACAGTGCCTTGTGAAAGTATTTGGCCCCCTATATACAGTGTCTTGTGAAAGTATTTGGCCCCCTATATACAGTGTCTTGTGAAAGTATTCAGCCCCCTATATACAGTGCCTTGTGAAAGTATTCAGCCCCTATATACAGTGCCTTGTGAAAGTATTCAGCCCCCTATGTATATATACAGAGCCTTGTGAAAGTATTCAGCCCCCTATATACAGTGCCTTGTGAAAGTATTCAGCCCCCTATATACAGTGCCTTGTGAAAGTATTCAACCCCCTATATACAGTGCCTTGTGAAAGGATTCGGACCCCTATGTATATATACAGAGCCTTGTGAAAATATTTGGTCCCCTATATACAGTGCCTTGTGAAAGTATTCAGCCCCCTATATACAGTGCCTTGTGAAAGTATTCAGCCCCCTATATACAGTGCCTTGTGAAAGTATTCAGCCCCCTATATACAGTGCCTTGTGAAAGTATTCGGCCCCCTATATACAGTGCCTTGTGAAAGTATTCAGCCCCCTATATACAGTGCCTTGTGAAAGTATTTGGCCCCCTATATACAGAGCCTTGTGAAAGTATTCGGCCCCCTATATACAGTGCCTTGTGAAAGTATTTGGCCCCCTATATACAGAGCCTTGTGAAAGTATTCGGCCCCCCTATATACAGTGCCTTGTGAAAATATTCAGCCCCTATATACAGTGCCTTGTGAAAGTATTCAGCCCCCTATATACAGTGCCTTGTGAAAGTATTCAGCCCCCTATACACAGAGCCTTGTGAAAGTATTCATCCCCTATATACAGTGCCTTGTGAAAGTATTCAGCCCCCTATATACAGTGCCTTGTGAAAGTATTCAGCCCCCTATATACAGTGCCTTGTGAAAGTATTCAGCCCCTCTATGTATATACAGTGCCTTGTGAAAATATTCAGCCCCCTATATACAGTGACTTGTGAAAGTATTCAGCCCCCTATATACAGTGCCTTGTGAAAGTATTCAGCCCCCTATATACAGTGCCTTGTGAAAGTATTCAGCCCCCTATATACAGTGCCTTGTGAAAGTATTCAGCCCCCTATATACAGAGCCTTGTGAAAGTATTCAGCCCCCTATACACAGTGCCTTGTGAAAGTATTCAGCCCCCTATATACAGCGCCTTGTGAAAGTATTCAGCCCCCTATATACAGTGCCTTGTGAAAGTATTCGGCCCCTCTATGTATATACAGTGCCTTGTGAAAATATTCAGCCCCCTATATACAGTGACTTGTGAAAGTATTCAGCCCCCTATATACAGTGCCTTGTGAAAGTATTCAGCCCCCTATATACAGTGCCTTGTGAAAGTATTCGGCCCCCTATATACAGTGCCTTGTGAAAGTATTCAGCCCCCTATATACAGAGCCTTGTGAAAGGATTCAGCCCCCTATATACAGTGCCTTGTGAAAGTATTCAGCCCCCTATATACAGTGCCTTGTGAAAATATTCGGCCCCCTATATACAGTGCCTTGTGAAAGTATTCACCCCCCTATATACAGAGCCTTGTGAAAGTATTCACCCCCCCTATATACAGTGCCTTGTGAAAGTATTTGGCCCCCTATATACAGTGCCTTGTGAAAGTATTCGGCCCCCTATATACAGTGCCTTGTGAAAGTATTCAGCCCCCTATATACAGTGCCTTGTGAAAGTATTCACCCCCCCTATATACAGGGCCTTGTGAAAGTATTCAGCCCCCTATATACAGGGCCTTGTGAAAGTATTTGTCCCCCTTGAACTTTCCAACGTTTTGCCACATTTCAGGCTTCAAACATAAAGATATAAATTCTAATTTTTTTGTGAAGAATCAACAAGTGGGACACAATCATGAGGGGGAACCAAATTTATTGGAACATTTTTAAAAAATAAAAAACTGAACATTGGGGCGTGCAATATTATTCGTCCCTTGAGTTAATACTTTGTAGCGCCCCCTTGTGCTGTGATTACAGCTGCAGTCTCTTGGGGTTTGTCTCATTCTTCCTTGCAGAACAGCTGGAGCTCAGTGAGGTTGGATTGAGGCGTTTGTGATCAGCAGTTTTCAGCTCTTTCCACAGATTCTCCATTGGATTCAGGTCTGGATGTGACTCGGCCATTCTAACACCTGGAGACGGTTATTTTTGAACCTTTTCATTGTAGATTTTGCTTTATGTTTGGGATCATTGTCTTGTTGGAGGATAAATCTCCGTCCCAGTCTCAGGTCTTTTGCAGACTCCAGCAGGTTTTCTTCCAGAATGGTCCTGTATTTGGCTCCGTCCATCTTCCCATGAATGTTATCCATCTTCCCTGTCCCTGCTGAAGAAAAGCCCAAACCATGATGCTGCCACCACCATGTGTGACAGTGGGGATGGTGTTTTCAGGCCACCACCATGTGTGACAGTGGGGAGGGTGTTTGTAGGCCACCACCATGTGCTACAGTGGGGATGGTGTTTTGAGGCCTCCACCATGTGTGACCGTGGGGATGGTGTTTTGAGGGTGATGAGCTTTGCTTCTTTTACACCAAACATATCGTGTTGCATTGTGGCCATAGTGTGATTTAGGTTTCCTCTGAGCAGAGCCCCTTATTCCACATGTTTGGTGTCTCCCAGGCGGCTTGTGGCAAACTTCACACCAGACTTTTTATGGATATCTTTGAGAAATGGCTTCTTCTTGCCGCTCTTCCATAAAGGCCAGATTTGTGCAGTGTACGACTGCTTGTTGTCCTACGGACAGACTCTCCCCCCTCCGCTGTAGATCTCTGCAGTTCATCCAGAGTGATCATGGGCCTTGTGGCCTCATCTCTGATCAGTCTTCTCCTTGTTCGAGATGAAAGTTTAGAGGGACGGCCGGGTCTTGGTAGATTTGCAGTGGTCTGATGCTCCTTCTATTACAATATGATCACTTGCACAGCGGCTCCTTGAGATGTTTAATATTTGGGAAAACTTTTTGTATCCAAATTCAGCTTTAAACTTCACCACAACAGTATCTCGGACCTGCCTGGTGTGTTCCTTGGTCTTCATAATGCTCTCTGCACGTGAAACAGACCCCTGAGCCTATCACAGAGTAGGTGCATTTATACGGAGACTTGATTACACACAGGTGGATTCTATGTATCATTACCAGTCATTTATCACAATATTGGATCATTCAGAGATCCGCACTGAACTTCTGGAGGGAGTTTGCTGCACTGAAAGTAAAGGGGCGAATAATATTGCTCACCCCACTTTTCAGTTTTTAATTTTTAAAATAGTTTAAAATATCCAATAAATTTGGTTCCACTTCACGATTGTGTCCCACTTGTTGTTGATTCTTCACGAAAAAATGAGAATTTATATCTTTATGTTTGAAGCCTGAAATGTGGCAAAAGGTCGAAAAGTTCAAGGGGCCAAATACTTTCACAAGGCACTGTATATACATAGGGGCCGAATACTTTCACAAGGCACTGTATATATACATAGGGGGCCGAATACTTTCTCAAGACACTGTATATAGGGGACAAATACTTTCACAAGGCACTGTATATAGGGGGCTGAATACTATCACAAGGCACTGTATATAGGGGGGTGAATACTTTCACAACACACTGTATATAGGGGGACAAATACTTTCTCAAGACACTGTATATAGGGGGACAAATACTTTCACAAGGCACTGTATATAGGGGGGGTGAATACTTTCACAAGACACTGTATACCAGTAATGGGAAATATACAGAGGTTCACAAAAATAAAGACCCCAAGCAAGGAATTGGTAATATATCAGCAGTAACCTGACCAGAGTGTTGTGGGGACTCCAGCAGCGTTTCTCTCTACCCTGACGCACGTTTCGGTGCAAACTTTGGTAAGGTTACTGCTTATATGTTACGAATACCTTGCCTGAGGGAGGGGGTGTTTATTTTTGTGAACCTCTGTATATTTCTCATTACTGGTATACTGCACATAGGGGTCACCTTGAGCAAGCTAATGCGAAATGTGAATTGGGGCTTAGGGGTCACATGGAGCGCAGGTCCTCACAGCATTCCTGACCGGTAACATATATCTAACCTTATGTGCAAGCTCACTTTGTTTTGTATGGGTGACTTACAATGATTGACATATTATGCACTTAGCCTAGTGACTGGGCAATGAGTGGGCAGAGACTAATGTAATGTGCGGTTTGTATAATATACTGTTTTACATCTACTGTAATGATACATTTGTATCACTAATGCTGTCATATGAACATTAACTCCAAACTACAACGACTGTTTCTCTGCTTACTTATGGGAAAGATTGTATGATAGGGCATAGTGCAATAATCTGATTTGTTTGTGGCAAATAACAACCTATTGTAACATAAGGAGCTTGAGAAATGTATGGCTATATACAGATATCTGGAACGTCATATCCGGCCTGGTGCATTATGGGTCTGATCACGTGATCGGCCCGGTGCATTATGGGCCTGATCACTTGATCGGCCCGGTGCATTATGGGCCTGATCACGTGATCGTCCCGACTCCGCGCACGCGCAATGCGCATATTGAAGCCGGGCCGATCATGTGGTCAGGACCATAATGCACCGGGCTGATCACGTGATCAGGCCCATAATGCACCAGGCCAATGACGTGATCAGGCCCATAATGCACCAGGCCGGATATGACGTTCCGGCCTGGGCATTACACTGGCTGAGAGGGAGGGAGATTCCAAATGGAGGCGCAAAGCAGCAAGAAGCTTGTACACCGGAAGGTGGAGCCTGGGGCCCGCCTTTCCAGTCTCCTACATGGAGACCATATGTAAGTTCCATGTCTTCTGTTCTTTTTGGATTTTGCTAACTTTTTAAGAAGTTTTGTTTTAAACAATGTATCCAAAATGCCCGATAAAGCAGTTTATTATGACTTTTCACTTTCTCGAAATCTACTTTTGTTTTTCCCTAGTCCCCTGATAATGACAGCTCCTCCTTGTAAATGTAACATACGGAATACGACCCGCCGAGCGCCCCAGGACAGACTTACACATCTTGAAGTTCAGGTGTGACACTTTTACTCTGTCGCTTCATTAAATAATACACAAAGCTGCCCACGTTCATGTCACTCTCTTTCATCAGAGACTTGGCCACGGTCATCACCACAGTCGCCGTAGGCTTGTTGTCCATGACGAGCCCCGCCGCGATCATGCGGATTACCGGGTGTTGCTGCAAATCCATATACAACTGTAGGCAAATATCCGAGACCTAAATGGAAGAATTGTCAAAATAAACAGGATTTGTTTCAAATACGTTGGACACATTTCACCAAGTATATGTATCGAAACAAGTTAATTTGTTTGTGAGATGCGCCAGGCTGGATTTATCATGAGGCACAGTAGGACGGAGCCCACGGGTGGCGCCGGATCAGAGGCTGCTCGTTTTCAGCACAGCGGGAATTTAGAACTTATTTTCTTTCCCTGGCAAAGAAAAATGAATAGAGAGAATGAGAAGATCAACTGATTCTGGGCTAAACTCGGCTGGGATGAATTGTGTCGGACAGTCACACTATATCCTGTTCTATAAAGGGATTAAAAATGTCTGAAAAAAAAAAACCTGCATACGGAGTAGAGATTAAACAACCAAACATTGTAAGCCTATATGCTTCAATCACTTAGTGGGCCTGGCCCATATTCTCTCTTCAGAAGGGCGCTGCTCCCTGTCCTCCTCGCTTATAGAGGTTGTCCACTACTTAGACAACCCTCCACTACTTGGACAACCCCTTCTTTTCTAGGGCAACCCTTTCACTACTTGGACAACTCTTCTACTACTTAGACAACCCCTCCACTACTTGGACAACCCCTTCACTACTTAGACAACCGCTCCACTACTTTGACAACCCTTTCACTACTTGGACAACCCCTCCTCTTCTTGGACAACCCCTTCACTACTTGGACAACCCCTTCTTTTCTAGGGCAACCCTTTCACTACTTGGACAACTCTTCTACTACTTAGACAACCCCTCCACTACTTGGACAACCCCTTCACTACTTAGACAACCGCTCCACTACTTTGACAACCCTTTCACTACTTGGACAACCCCTCCTCTTCTTGGACAACCCCTTCACTACTTGGACAACCCCTTCTTTTCTAGGGCAACCCTTTCACTACTTGGACAACTCTTCTACTACTTAGACAACCCCTCCACTACTTGGACAACCCCTTCACTACTTAGACAACCGCTCCACTACTTTGACAACCCTTTCACTACTTGGACAACCCCTCCTCTTCTTGGACAACCCCTTCACTACTTGGACAACCCCTTCTTTTCTAGGGCAACCCTTTCACTACTTGGACAACTCTTCTACTACTTAGACAACCCCTCCACTACTTGGACAACCCCTTCACTACTTAGACAACCGCTCCACTACTTTGACAACCCTTTCACTACTTGGACAACCCCTCCTCTTCTTGGACAACCCCTTCACTACTTGGACAACCCCTTCTTTTCTAGGGCAACCCTTTCACTACTTGGACAACTCTTCTACTACTTAGACAACCCCTCCACTACTTGGACAACCCCTTCACTACTTAGACAACCGCTCCACTACTTTGACAACCCTTTCACTACTTGGACAACCCCTCCTCTTCTTGGACAACCCCTTCACTACTTGGACAACCCCTTCTTTTCTAGGGCAACCTTTTCACTACTTGGACAACCCATCCACTACATGGACAACCTTTCCACTACATGGACAATCCATCCACTACATGGAGAACCTTTCCACTACATGGACAACCCATCCACTACATGGACAACCTTTCCACTACATTAACAACCCATCCACTACATGGAGAACCTTTCCACTACATGGACAACCTTTCCACTACATGGACAACCCCTTCATTTCTAGGGCAACTTTTTCACTACTTGGACAACCCTTCTACTACTTAGACAACCCCTCCACTACTTGGACAACCCCTTCACTACTGGGACAACCGTTTCACTACTTGGACAACCCCTTCACTACTTAGACAACCCCTTCACTACTTGGACAACCCTCCACTACTTGGACAACCCCTTCATTTCTAGGGCAACCCTTTCACTACTTGGACAACCCTTCTACTACTTGGACAACCCCTTCACTACTTGGACAACCCCTTCACTACTTGGACAACCCCTTCATTTCTAGGGCAACCCTTTCACTACTTGGACAACCCTTCTACTACTTGGACAACCCCTTCACTACTTGGACAACCCCTTCACTACTTGGACAACCCCTTCACTACTTGGACAACTCCCTTCACTACTTGGACAACCCCTTCACTACTTGGACAACCCCTTCACTACTTGGACAACCCCTTCACTACTTGGACAACTCCCTTCACTACTTGGACAACCCCTTCACTACTTGGACAACCCCTTCACTACTTGGACAACCCCTCCACTACTTGGACAACTCCTTCACTACTCAGACAACTCCCTTCACTACTTGGCCAACCTTTCCACTACTTGGACAACCCCTTCACTACTTGGACAACCCCTTCACTACTTGGACAACCCCTTCACTACTTAGACAACTCCCTCCACTACTTGGGCAACCCCGTCACTACTTGGACATCCCCTCCACTACTTGGACAACTCCCTTCACTACTTGGACAACCCCTTCACTACTTGGACAACCCCTCCACTACTTGGACAACCCCTTCACTACTCAGACAACTCCCTTCACTACTTGGCCAACCTTTCCATTACTTGGACAACCCCTTCCCTACTTGGACAACCCCTTCACTACTTGGACAACCCCTTCACTACTCAGACAACTCCCTTCACTACTTGGACAACCCCTTCACTACTCAGACAACTCCCTTCACTACTTGGCCAACCTTTCCATTACTTGGACAACCCCTTCACTACTTGGACAACCCCTTCACTACTTGGACAACTCTCTCCACTACTTGGACAACTCCCTCCACTACTTGGACAACCCCTTTACTACTTGGCCAACCCCTCCACTACTTGGTCAACCCCTTCACTACTCAGACAACTCCCTTCACTACTTGGCCAACCCCCTCCACTACTTGAACAACCTCATCACTACTATATACTTCCTATAGCGGTGGTTTATTATATGGACTTTTTGGAGTGGATACACTAGGAACAATGGTTTTTAGTCTATCAGAACATGATTAGCACCCATAGCTTATGGTTTACTAAATAATGGACGCTTGTTTGTATTTATAGCATTGTTACTTCATCTGAACCACTTAGGGTATAGGTGCTAAACTTTTAAGCTAAACAAGCAGTGTCCTGTGTATGATTACTATTAGGACTATATGATTATTGTTGTTATTGTAATTGTGTTTTAAGTGCATGAACGTATTTTCTTACCAGGCGTCGGGGTGCACGCTTTCTTTAGTGAGGCGCATTTTTTATGTCATACTATTAATAATATTTTTACAGTGAGATAATAAGAATATTTCCTTAGATTACATTTTTTATTGTTTCTTCTTTGAAGGATAGATACTGTTTATTTCTCTCAGTGATATATATTGGATGGATTTAAAGCCGGTGTTGGGGACGGATATATAAGGCTGATTGGTTTGATGACCCTGATGTGTAATTTAGGAAAAATAATATCTTTAGTCCCTAATATTTGCTGTGCCTCATGCAGACGCCGAGGGTCACCTGGGTTCCTAATCCGTTGGCTGAGGGACCTCTGATCGGCGTGCAGGGCGCGGTACCTTGTTGGGATGTTTCTTTGCTATGATTTTCAGGGACATCAGAGCTGTGGCCTGGACTGGCAGGGAAAGGGTGGAAGCCAAGGAGGAAAATCCGGGAATATACTTCAGGATTCGTTTCATTGACACGACTTGACCGGCATTTCCAAGACTCTTCAGGGCCAGGATGACGTCTTCTTGGTGCATGGCCTCGGTGGCATCAGACAGGAGATCATAGAGAGGCTAAAAAACAAGAATACAGAAGGTTCTGGTGAATTAGGACATATGTAATGAATACAGATGAATGTGTCCGCAGAAAATGAGTCAGTCTAATATTTTATGTTAAACGTGTTTTACATCTTAGGTGATGTCACAGCCCTAATACAGGATACAGGGCATACTCACAAGAGTATCCTATAGAAGATAACAGGTGATGTCACAGCTCACCTCCTCCCCCACACTACAGGATTCAGGGCATGCTCACAAGACTATCCTATAGAAGATAACAGGTGATGTCACAGCTCACCTTCTCCCCCACACTACAGGATACAGGGCATGCTCACAAGACTCTGCTACAGAAGATAACAGGTCATGTCAAAGCTCACCTCCTCTCCCCCACACTACAGGATACAGGGCATGCTCACAAGACTATCCTATAGCAGATAACAGGCGATGTCACAGCTCACCTTCTCCCCCACACTACAGGATACAGGGCATGCTCACAAGACTATCGTATAGAAGATAACAGGTGACATCACAGCTCACCTCCTCCCCCGCACTACAGGATACAGGGCATGCTCACAAGACTATCCTATAGAAGATAATAGGTGATGTCACAGCTCACCTCCTCCCCCGTACTACAGGATACAGGGCATGCTCACAAGGCTATCCTATACAAGATAACAGGTGATGTCACAGCTCACCTCCTCCCCCGCAGTACAGGATACAGGGCATACTCACAAGACTATCCTATAGAAGATAACAGGTGATGTCACAGCTCACCCACCCCCCCGCACTACAGGATACAGGGCATGCTCACAATACTATCCTATAGAAGATAACAGGTCATGTCACAGCTCACCTCCTCCCCCACACTACAGGATACAGGGTATGTTCACAAGACTATCCTATAGAAGATAACAGGTGATGTCACAGCTCACCTCCTCCCCCACACTACAGGATACAGGGCATGCTCACAAGACTATCCTATAGAAGATAACAGGTGATGTCACAGCTCACCTCCTCCCCCACACTACAGGATACAGGGCATGCTCACAAGACTATCCTATAGAAGATAACAGGCGATATCACAGCTCACCTCCTCCCCCACACTACAGGATACAGGGCATGCTCACAAGACTATCCTATAGAAGATAACAGGCGATATCACAGCTCACCTCCTCCCCCACACTACAGGATACAGGGCATGCTCACAAAACTATCCTATAGAAGATAATAGGCGATATCACAGCTCTCCTCCTCACCCGCACTACAGGATACAGGGCATGCTCACAAGACTATCCTATAGAAGATAACAGGTGATGTCACAGCTCACCTCCTCCCCCGTACTACAGGATACAGGGCATGCTCACAAGACTATCCTATAGAAGATAACAGCCGATGTCACAGCTCACCTCCTCCCCACACTACAGGATACAGGGCATACTCACAAGACTATCCTATAGAAGATAACAGGTGATGTCACAGCTCACCTCCTCCCCCGTACTACAGGATACAGGGCATGCTCACAAGACTATCCTATAGAAGATAACAGGCGATATCACAGCTCACCTCCTCCCCCCTACAGGATACAGGGCATGCTCACAAGACTCTACTATAGAAGATAACAGGTGATGTCACAGCTCACCTCCTCCCCCACACTATAGGATACAGGGCATGCTTTAACATTAGCTCAGGAGCGATGGGCGCTCTATAATCCGGTGCAGAAAGTCTAATAAGAAACAATCCCACAAAAACAAGACTACAAGAAAATACAATGTATCGTCTCTATTACAAAACAATAAATGTGATCCATTCCACAAATGGGGGATAGAGAGCCGTGATCTCTGGGATCATCATCGATCCCATGACTAAAGAGCGGCAGTGCTGGATAACATTGCGTCCCCTGCACAGCGCCCTCTTGGTCATCTGGCCATTCAGGGTATTACATCCAACCCTGACTGTTACCAATGACCCACAAAGCTTGTCTATGTCTGGAGGAGTGATGTGCGCGGCGGCCGAGCCCTGACATTCCTTTATCTCCCCGGATGAAGCAATTTGAATACAGAATGCAGCGACTCTGAACTCCCCGGAATTCTATGACTGAGCAGAAATGGAATAATACATTGTTGTGCTGATAGTGAATTAGAGCTGACAGTCTCATTTCTGGCAGCATTATGGCGTCTAATCGTGCGGCGCTCTTTTTTTGTAAACGCATTAGCGTCAATGAGACATGATGTGATTACATTGTGGGTGGGACGTTGGGCTCACTTTGGCCGCGCCGCTCAGCTGATACTGCCAGATAAAGCTGAGCTTTGCTCTCCAGCCCCCCCCCCCTCCCCTCACCGGTCTCGGATTCAGACTTCATTTCATTTCCAAAGTTAAACTTTTTTATGGCAGCGAAAACTGACAAATGTTTCCGATAACGAAGAGAGAAAGAAATGGGAAAGTCGACTTGGATTTCTTTTTTTCTTGCCTATTTTAGCCCATTGGAGGGTTATACACAACGGGCTGGGCCGGGGGGCAGGAGTGCATTTGCCCCCCGGGCCGGTGCCCAGGTGGAGTAATTGTAATACAAGCGCACCTGCAGTGCATGACCGCATCTTCCCGGCAGCCAGCAGTGTGTGATGAGGTTATCACGCTTCGACTGCATCTTACACTGCTGCTGGTGACTCATAGGATGCCAGGAGGCAGCGGAGGGAGTGCCCACCTGATTAATAAGTATCTTTTAACCCTTTCACGACTGAATGTTTTTATATTTTTAGAAAGATTTTAATCTACAGAAAACTGTGGCACCCCCAGTGGTCCGGTTGCCACAGTGACATTGCCTCCCTCACAGGGGGTGATGCCATGCCTGGAAGCAAGGAGGAGGAGGTCCCCACGCTAGGTGACACACAGCATCCAACACAATTCCTGACTCCGGGCCAGAATGTGGAGCTCTGGACCCGAGTTCAGGGAAGATGCCCTAGTTCTGGCAAGAAGGAGGGGATAGGGTTAGAAAGTCTGAGGAGAAGGAAATAAGAGGACATGGAGAGGAGAGCTCTGGGGAGTGGAGCTGCGGGAGAGCTCACCCCAAAGAGGCGCAAGAAAGGACGCCAGAG
This sequence comes from Allobates femoralis, assembly GCA_033576535.1. NCBI lineage: Eukaryota > Metazoa > Chordata > Amphibia > Anura > Aromobatidae > Allobates > Allobates femoralis. The sequence goes on from JARQOC010000007.1 coordinate 123,858,910, forward strand.
TCCTTGGTTGTGCAGGCACTGTACATCCCGGCAACCCAGATTACAAGTCTACTGACCGCACAGAAGACCTGGCGGCACCACAGCGAATTGAGAGCCCGAAGCTGCCAACAGCAAGGCGGTGCCTGTGGAGGGGGATCGTGCTATGTGCCATATGGGTTAGAACCAACACGTGGAGGAGGGCTGCAGCATAACTACAGGCAGCAGGGACTCAAAAACACGCCAAAACCTTAACCAAAACCGCAGTAAACCTCCTTGTGCTTTCTTGTTTTTTTGTGCAGAAAAAACGCAACATAAACGCACCGTGTGAACATAGACTTAGGATGGGGCTCGATAGTGACTTTGGGTCACGTGGCCAACGATCGCTTTGTGCAGCTGCGACATGGCTATGCTGGGCTGGTTTCACACAGCCATGATTTTGGAAGCCGTGTGATTCCAGCTTAAACTGAATGCACCAGAATCCATTTTTGGCCGCACTGGGATTCAATTGGGGGTGGCAGGAACTTGCGGGGGCATCCCGATTTTCCCAGTTCACCGGTATAATCAATGACCCGAGGACGGACACTATTGTTAAAGTCGTGGTCGTTACCTGCAGAGCGTCTTCTGGGCATAAATCCTCTGTGCTGCAGAACTTATACACCAACGATCCATAGGCGAGATAAGCTACTTTCCGTAGCAGAGGACGATGTTCAGACCTCACAACCTCCAGCAAAGACTGGAATAGAAGATAAAATGGCATCATGCGACATCTACTGGAAAATATTATCGTAAAATCATCTGTACTGGTAAAAGAAGACGATTTATAAGATATGTAATACTATTGTAAATGTTAATTGTCACAGCTCAAAAAGACCCAGAAATAGGCAGAAGGTACAGATTCTAGTAAGCATATCCAAGTGCTGGAGTCACAGCTACGCTGCTTAGTACTCCTGGATAATGTCCTCCATGCAGCAGCTGATTCTGAACATTTGCTACACACAAACAGAAGAGTAGCAATTCCTCATGTCTGTGTGTGCTCTGTGTATGGGACACATTATGGCAGATCTTCTCCACCCACCAGCTCAGAGTTAATTGCAAGATAGAGAGAAAACTGGAGAAAATGTAGGATACAATAGCCACAAATAGTGTTACTCCTCAGGTAGACACACAACGTCTTATTCTGCAAAGGTTCTTGAACTTATAACTGAGACTCAGACAATGAGCTCTGTCTGAAGGTTTAGGTTATAGCTCTTAGGACCTTTATGTCCATAAATCAGATGGGACAAGTGCAACTCTCACTTCAGAAGGAGCTCACTGACAGGTTGCCAGTTAACTCATTCTCTAGCCATCAATAGACAGAGCAACTCAAAGACTATAGAAGGCAAATGGTGCTACATTTTGGATACAACCCAAATAAGTCAAAATATATCACGCCCCTTTAAGGTGTCAATATCCATTAAAGAGGACCTTTCTCCAAGTAGTTAATGTTGAAATACACACACAATATAATAGTGGCTGCAGAGCAGAATAAAACTTATTTTTTCAATTTCGCCTCTCCATTGTGGCGATAATAGCACCCACAGTATTTAGCAGTAAAATGAATTCACTTTTGTTACATTAATTGGGTGTTATCAGAGATATTTCACTGGGGGGGCGTGGTCTTTTTCATCCTCTATGATGTTGACCAATCCAAATCAGACAGCAACATTCAAAGGAAAAAAGACATCACCTCCCCTAGAGCTCAGAGCAGGTTTTTCAGCGTTTGAGATGTAATCGTTCAATCATGATATTCTGGTCTAACCTCCTGCATGATTAGAAAGCACAGATGGCTCACAACTTTCACATAAGGTCTTAGTAAGTGAGGTGGGGAGCAGTACAGCTGAGTTTAGCTGTGTCACATTACAAGCACTTCTATCAGCTCTTCTTCACTGATACCACTGTCACCTCTGCTGTACTACGAGTGTGAGGAAGGGGAAGACAGAAGCAGCTACTCACTCAAAACCCACTGGTCTCTGGAGCCGGTGTGACGGTTGGCGTCCGTCCGATTAAGAATCAAGGAAAAAAAGGGGAGGTAACCGGCATCCTTCTTTTTAATCCTTTATTAAGAAGTTATAAAATCATCAAAGATGTACAGGGGTGAACGCTGGATGCATTTTGAGGGAGAACCCCCCTTAATCTTCAGCCTGATTAAGTGTGGGGGAAAAGCAGTACACCAGAGGTGACTCAGCTATGAGAGGAGAGCTGAGAAGAGTTTGTAATGTGACATTGCTAACCTCAGCTGTGCTTCACACTGACTCATTGAGGAGGTTAGACCAGGAGATCCCAACTGTAATTATATGTCTCACACACTGTGCTCTAAGCTATGACGGGGGGCGTGTTCTTCCTCCCCTTGAGTATCGCCGCCTGCTTTCAATTGGTCAACATCATACAGGGTGAAGAACGACACGCCCCCAGTAACACCCACTTTGACTTAACTCATTGGTTTCCAAATACTTTGATTGCTAATAATTCTGCAACAAAAAGGTGAAATTAAAATAGAGCAAAAACTATATATACTTTTTACTCCACTCTGTAGCACTTACTACATTACTACATTATGTTTCCAGGGATGTTTGTATGTAATCTGCTGCAACGGTCTCGTGAATTGCACGACGTCATCATTGCCGGAGCGGCAGGGACAACCGGAACAGCGTCACTACTGATTAATGGGTAAGTAAAAGGTTTTTATTGTATAGCACTCTATTCTTAGACAATTCTCGGATATCCCTTTAAATTAAGGCGGCTATAATCTATGGCGCTGATCTGTGCTGGCCCCGGTAGTAGTCGTGAAGGCTCCCTAATGGTCAGCAGGACATTGAATTATACAATGCAGGGCTGTAACAGGGTAAAAACTCTCAATTTTTCATCTTTAGTTTGAAGACTTGACAACTGCTCCGACCTCATTTTTGGATCAGGACAGCACAGTTGTCACCTCTGCCGTCCCTCCCGGGGCATCTACATTGCAGTTTATTGCAGCCATGTTTATTCTGCAGAAGGAGAAGCAATTTTATCATTTAATTGACCCCATTCCATCATTTTACCTTCTGTCATTGACGCTATAATTCAGCCGCGGGAAGAAAGCAAGAAAGAACTGCAAAGTGTGACTTTCAAGAGTTCCATTTAGATGAACTATGACATGATGTTCAGTACCTTCGCTTCTGCTATTGCTTCCCGATCCGCTTTAATTAAATGGAAAGCCAGCGGTACAGCCTGCGCCGCTTCAAACTCACTCAATTCTCCGAGCTTCACCTTTAAAAACCTCAGTGACAAATGATTACCGATGGAAGGAACGGCATCCAAGAACCATCGCCTGGAAAGAAAGGACGCAAAACATCACACTGGAAACAAAAACAGGAACATTCCTAAAAAATGTAACCCGAGCGGTGCCGGATTACCAGATAATCCGGATTATTCCTCACTCGTAAGAACAGCGACCTTCATTCTCACCTTACAAAGTCAATAAAGTCCACGAAAATCTGAGTTATTTCTTCTGCCGTCAGGATTTTGCTTTTCATTTCGTGAAATTCCAAGTCTAAAATTGTTAATTAAATTGTGAAAAACAAGATTTTGCAATTTTTTTTAGAATCTCATAAGGAGAAGTTTTCAGTTTATAGTTGAGCAGTTGTATTTTGGGACCGCTGCAGTCTGCAATCACCGGGGTCTGAGCTGTTTAACTGACCCTTCTTTAACTAAACGGGAACTCCGGGGAGGTACATTTTTTTTGTACTGTCCCTGCCCTCCTACATGATGAAGCAGAGCCGTCAACTACAGTTCTAGGATCTATAGATCACTTATAAATCAATAAAATCATATCTGCTCCTCAGCTCTCACCCCTCCTTCAGGGGACAAAGAATTCAGCCTCATGCTGCAGCAGTGACAGGAGGTGTCGGGGGTGTGGACCCTGGGGGGGTTCCAGAATCATCTTACATTCCCACCCCTTCACACTTCTGTATGAACAGGGGGCGGTCACAATACAACCCTGCCCCTGAAATACCATCCTATTAACGTAAGAACAGGGGTGTTCTCCCTTCAAATAGCAATCATGTCACCAAGCAGAAATAAATACACACTGTGATCTTCTGCTGTACAATGATGTGATGGTGCATAATGTGTACTGCCATGTATTAGGCTAGGAGCACAGGCAAAGCAGTGCATTGACTGATTCAGCACTGTCATGGTCTCCCCTCCCCCATATTAACTTGGTAGCTTCCTGTCCCCTGAAACTTTAGCTCTATGCATGACTGAATTTCTCTGTTCCCTGAGGGAGGGGTGAGAGCTGAGGAGCAGATATGATTTTATTCATTTATAAGTGATCTATAGTTCCTAGAACTGTAGTGCCCAGCTCTGCTTCATCATGTAGGAAGGCAGGGACAGGTCAAAACTTTTTTATCTCCCGGAGTTCCCCTGTAAGTAGCTGGACACCTCTGGTGGTGGCTTTTCTCCCCTTAGAAAAGGGGATCGGGCATGTAAAAATCCAACATGCTCAATCCTTCTTTCCTCCGACACCTGCTTATGGGTTAAAGGGAATCTGTCACCAGATTTTTGCTGCTTAATCGGAGAGCAGCGTGAGGTAGGGGCTGAGGCACTGATTCCAGTGATGTGTGACTTATTAGGCTGTCTGGCTGTTTCAGTAAAATCAGTATTTTATGAGCAGGAGATTATCACTACAGTACTAGATGTCTTGGATGTTTTGTGCTTCCTGGTCCAACCACATCACCACTGATTATCAGCTTTCTGTAAATACGTAATGTACACAAAAAGATACCAATCAGTGGTGTGGACAGAGTTATAAACAGCTGCATATAAAGATGCCAATCAGTGGTGTGAGTGGGGTCATACACAGAAAGCTGCCAATCAATGATGTAGGTGGGGATATATACAGAAAGCTCCCAAACAGTGTGTGGTTGGGTTATACACAGAACTCTCCCAATCAGTGGTGTGGTTGGGGCTATAACTCTCCAATCGTGGTTTCGGCAGGGTTATGCACAGAAAGCTCCCAATCAGTGGTGTGAGCAGGATTATGCACAGAAAGCTTCCAATCAATAGTGTGGGTGGGGTAGTACACAGAAAGCTGCCATTAAGTTGTGTGGGCGGGGAAATACACAGAATGCTGCCAATCAGTGGTGTGGGTGGAGTTATACACAGAATGCTGCCAATCAGTGGTGTGGATGGAGTTATGCACGAAGCTGCCAATCAGTGGTATGGATGGAGTTATACACAGAAAGCTGCCAATCAGTACTGTGGGCAGAGTTATACACAGAAAGCTGCCAATCAGTGGTGTGGGCGGAGTTATACACAGAAAGCTGCCAATCAGTGGTGTGGGCGGAGTTATACACAGAAGCTGCCAATCAGTAGTGTGGCAGAGTTATACACAGAAAGCTGCCAATCAGTGGTGTGGATGGAGTTATGCACAGAAAGCTGCCAATCAGTGGTGTGGATGGAGTTATACACAGAAAGCTGCCAATCAGTAGTGTGGGCAGAGTTATACACAGAAAGCTGCCAATCAGTGGTGTGGGCGGAGTTATACACAGAAAGCTGCCAATCAGTGGTGTGGGCGGAGTTATACACAGAAAGCTGCCAATCAGTGGTATGGGCGGAGTTATACACAGCTTAGCATTCCAAGCTCTGTTGGATCTGCAGCACAGAAAATAGTGATTCCATCACAACTGCTGCAACCAGGGTAGTAAGTGATACATTGCTGGAATCAGGGTCTCTGCCCCTATATGAAGCTGTTCTCAGATTACATAGCAAACACCTGCTGACAGATTCTCTTTAACTACCCCTTACTTATTAAACCAAAAATGTCAAGATTGTCTGTCTAATTTTGGTGTGATTACAAAACTGTTAGTGAAAACTCTTGTGATTGGCTGCTCTAGACCATGTGATGTGATAACTGTAAGGCATTATGTGGTAGTCTGCATAGCTGCACCCAAGGTCATGTGAGCTTTTTCTGGCCGATGGAAGATTCTGCAGCATGTAAATCAGGGGTTGGCTGGCCCAGGGGGCAAAGGGGCAGACGCCCCCCAGGCCAGTGGACAAGCACCAGCTTTGGGTCATAAATAGTCAATTTTGATGATTCTTATTAATATAATAATAATAATACGTGAAATTCCTAAAGATTTGATTCACTAATCTCTACTGTCAATATATCCGGTCATACAAATGATTGGAAAAAATGGTCTCTTTATCTAAGTAAGATTCGCCCTGTTACAAGACAAGTTCAAAGGTCAAGGTCATTCGAATTTTTGACTCTAATTGGTTCTTAATTATGCAATTTAATTAATCTAAAAACAGGAAAAAATCTGATTTAATACAGGCACAACCAAGTTGTTACATTTTCCATTTTTCTATTATCTACTTCTATGGAGTAAATATTGCCGAAGCCCAACAAAGTATGTTGGCTTGGAATAGTTAATTTTAAGAAAATAACGTAAAACATATAAAAGACGACCTGGTGTAAAATAAATCAGTCAAGGGGTTATAATAAGATCTTAATTTTATTTTATTTTTTTCAGAAACAGCGCCACTCTAGTCAACAGGCTGAGCACGGTACTGCAACGTATGATGTTGCAATATGAGACATAATAATAATAATAATGCTTTATTTATATAGCGCCAACATATTCCGCAGCGCTTTACAAACCTGTATATAAGAACAGCAGCTTGTTAAACACACAGTAACTTACATGGGCCTACCTCAAAACTACTGCATCTAACCCAACTGGTTCCTGTACAGACTGAAGTCTCTAACTGCACTGTCCCTGCTGGCACCTGTGTGGGCTAGAATAACCCTGACTGCAAAAGTAGGAGACCTGGCTGCCTAATAGGCCAGACCTCCTTAGGAACTAGGAACCGGTGAGTAGTGCAGAGCGCTATAAACCTGAATAAGGAAGGTGTGCAGAGATAGAAGGGATCCTAAGTGAGGATACATAAAACACGAATACAAAGTAGAAAAAGTAAAGTAGCACTGTGAGAAAGGAAAGCCTTCTACTACCTAACTATTGTCAGGAGAAAGGAGTCGGATAGATAGATAGATAGATAGATAGATAGATGGATGGATGGATGGATGGATGGATAGATAGACAGATAGATGTGACAGCAGGCATAATAATCATAGCGGGTCTCCATCTGACTGGCATAAATCCTTGGCAGTATGTCTGGAACTCTAAGCAACATCCACATTGGAATATAACCAGCAGGGAAGACCAGCAAGGGGAAAGTACAAATAGTCGCATCTGAAACATGATAGGACAGACTAAATGATAAATGAAAACACCAGCTGACAAAACAGAATGAAACAAAGGTAAAAGTTAATCAGCACTCAGACAGAGACATAACCTGATTTGGCTTAGCAGAGAAGAAAGCCGATCACACAGCACGGGGTTGCCGGGTTAAATCCTGAGGCATAACACAACACTTCTGTTCTAAAGCAGAACTTTATGTTGTAAGATTTGATCACTGAACACATGACTATGATACAAGACCTTATTTTACAAGTTACATCACAAACTTGTAAAATAACTTAAAATCCGCAGGCCATCATGGATGATCCGACCCAAGTCGTAATGGTCAACAGAAGAACGTGGACGCATTTCTCTCAAATCAGGGCAGGTTTCTTATCCATTTTACCCTACTAACATAAACATTCCACCTTTTACCTGTAATGACTCCTTCCTGATAACTGTTTCCATAAGTTCACAATACTTTCATAGTTTAACATTCGTAAAAGTTTCACCAACTCCACAAACTTCTCTGGTGACGCCTTAGATAGCGGTCCCACATCGTGCTGTACTAGATGGTGAAGAAGTTCATTAATCTGTGAGGGAGAAGGACATTTTATGCAACATGTTGCATATTTCTCATGTATAACAGCTTACAGTCATTCACCACACTCTGCATATACTGTCTTTGAAGATTCAGCATCTGGCCACTTGTGCGGGGTGACCTATTGTTACGTATTCAAGATGTACTATAACCTTTGTTCTGCAAGTCAAGGGATATGAGCCATTGTTTCATGTGAGACTGTCCAGTGGCCCCTTTTCGTCTGCTGATTTGTGGAATGCCAGCTGATTCCAGATTGCATCAGTCCCCTGCGGGTACTAGGCGACATCATTCAGAGGACAATTATGCAGTCGGATTGAACTAGCAACAAAGGAACGGCCATCTTTCACCAGTCCTCTGAGGCAGAATGCCTTGAAAGGGGAGCTGAGATGTTTAAAATGGAGCCTGCTCCTTTTCCCGGGGTGATTCTACAGGACCTCAGACTAGGGGACTATGGCTCCAGTTGGTGGATTACAGAACTACTCTGCTGCTCGACAGTTTAGAGAATAAGGTTGGGACAATCCGGTCGCCTGGCCACATACCTTGCTGTGCTCAGTCGGCTTCCTAAGCTTATCGCTACCCCCTCTCAGTGGGAGCCCGTCTGAGATAGAATGTTTGTGCCTCGGGGTTTCCAGGGCCACTTACTCCAATCCAGCAGCACCCTTCTTTTGGCGGGCACCCACTGAGAGAGGAATAGCGACAAATGTAGGAATTGACCAAGAATAGTAAAGTCTGTAGCCAAGTGACCGAAATGTCCCAACGTGAATATCTTCGTTAAGTAGTCCCTGGTGCTCCTCTAGTCGGGGCCGAAGTCCCTAAGACTGAGGCCACAAAGCATATGAACCCCTGGTTAATGGAAACAAGTCCTTTTATATAGCCTGGGCATTCATCTCAGTGTACTCTGTATTCTTCTAGGAGTTGGTTGTACAAGGCTGCTCTCTTATTGGATGAATTTCAATCCAACTGCATAATGTTCATCTAAACGATGTGGACAGAAAGAGACTGAGGCTATTTACATTTAGTCTGCAATCCACAAAATAAGACAATGGCGGCTGAGGCAAGTTACATTAAATTGGCAATGCACATATTGGGACAATGGGGCTCCGAATGGTCTGGGAAGAAAATATATCCCTGCCAATATGTGATAACTAACAAAAGACCAGTACGTCTAGCCATATTAAGAACATTAACCCCCGGTTTGCATTGAGAGAAGCTATGTTGTCACAGTGATCACCTTTATGTCATTATATTGCGATACATTTACCGATTATTCTTCACAATGATGTCACTTATAACAGAACCCGCAAGGACATTTTACACAGACGCCAATTATATATATTTTTTATGGAAGAAAAATCGCTTTCTAAAATGCATAGTACATCGAAATACAAAGGAGCGTCAGAATGTTCCCGGCAGTCACGTACCTGGCTCTCTGTGCTTTTTGTTCTTAACAAGTGAATAGGAGTTTGAATCAGTTTCCTCTCATAGTGATAGCGCAGTGACTCTTTGGTAATATAGTCATTATTCTCTGGGGTCGAATGAATCTGCTCTTGAACTGCTTGTAACACAAGTCTCTGCCTGCGAACGGTAACAATGATATGAATCATGTACGGTATTATATGGGAATTTGTACACCTTGAATAAAACAAGCTCCTCGGCTGCACAGTGGTGGATTCGCTTCTTTGTTAAGAGACTCTGTATTTTCCATTTAAATATAGGTGCACGCTTTATTCTTCAGTGCTATCTAGGGCAGGATTGATCCAAAGAGAATTAATCTTAGATTTTGTTAAACTGGGTTAAAGTAAAGTGGGGGCACTTGGATATTTTTTGCTTGAATTGATACTTCGTGGCGGGTCTCATTTCCTATTTAGTAATGTTCGGCAAAGTGGATAATATTGAAGGAGTATTTTGGATAGAATTCCAGAGGTGGACAGGGGGAGCTTCCGTAATCTCATGCATCTCATGAAAAGATTGAGCGAAAAGACCGGTTGACCGGATCAGAGCCCTGAGAACCTCCTTGTACTTGTTAATATCCGGCATGACACATACATGATGAAGAAGAGGCGCCAAGGTGCCGAGATTCGTAGCAGGTTGGTGCAGGGCTCTGGTCAGGCAGCCATGGAATATTAAACAGGTTCCAATAAATATATTGTTGTCATGCCACAGACTAGGGATACAGTGTGTGACAGAGTAACAGTGTCTGGTGAACTACATAGTACTACTGACTGGGGAAACACAGGGGAGTGGGGGGGGGGGCAAATACAATGGAGGGTCGTGCTCCTGGGGAATAGGGGAAAGAAGGCCTCTTGCACTCACCTGCGACTGTACCCTGATCTCCCTACCATCCCTATAGGAGTTCTTTCACCCTGTCGCCGAAGAGGATACCTAGTCCCTCACTGGCCCTGATAATAACCCTCAATGGGAACATGGCTGGCGGGAGCGCTAGTCTCAACAGCTGCACTAATAACAACAAGAGAGGAAGGAAAGACAGACAGGGAAACAACTGAACAACTTCACATCTGCTGCCACATTCCTAAGCAGCAGATGACTTGGCAATGGTCAGCTTCTCCAGAATAGCTCCTTCACCTCAGGTAGCTAGGCCAGGAATGGCGTTCAATCACCAGCAAGAAATGCTGGATCATGTGACCATATAAAGGAGATGGGAGTGGTCACAAAGTAGCCACACCTGGAGAGAACAAAGGAAGTTTGCTAGCAACAGAAATTGCCATTAACTTCTACACTACCAAAGGAAAGAATCACATTTAATATGAAGTCTCAATACAGAAATGAGACATAAGTCGCAAAGCTGTCACAGACTTGCTACAATTGATTTTATACAACATTGGTACATATCATGTGGCTAAAATGGGATCTCTGGAGAGAAGGAGCCACCCTTGGTTGGTTCCATCCGCTCAATTGTTTTGGTATAAATTTTTGAGGCTATACCTCCCTTCCATGAAATCTGCCCAGGGTAGACATAGAACACCAGACCCCCCCTCCAGTCCTGTAGGACATAACCCAGCACCAAAATGGGCACCCCAGTGTGCTTTGGGGGTGATCCTCCACTGGTGAGAGCAGTAGACCAAATGAAGTCTTTCTTGAGCACAAAGCACAAATCAGCGGATCTTGGAATCATCTGTAACAAACTATAGGTCTTACCTTGCTTCAAACACCAAGGAGCCATCTATTTCATTAAATGGTGTGAACTGGTGGACTTCTCGCACGTCCGCCTCGAGCAGACGGCCTCCCATCTCCGTACCCTTCACCTTATAATTATAGGTGGCTGCCGCTCGGGAATTTTTGTTTCTCTCAAGAGAAAAAGGTGAAAGGAGAAATGTCATTAAAAAAAGAATCAAAAACAAAAACCATGAAAAGTGTTAAAAGGAACAACATTGATCCTACCTGAGAACAGTCGGCACAAGTGTGGAAATAAGCATGGCCGACGAGCAGCTGTTCTCTCTGCTCGCAGTCATTCAGGTTGGTGGATTTGGTAACCAGCAGCTGGTTTGCTTTTTGGTCTTCTTGAATCAAGTAGTTGTTATAGCAGAAGCCTCCGATGCTGTTCTGAAATAGGAAAGAATACATGACATTAATATCCCAATTACTGTCTACATAGAAATGTCCTGCACAAAAAAATGTCGTCTATATAACAGCACCCGAACCAACGTCTACAACCCAAACATGCAAACAGCACCCGAACCAACGTCTACAACCCAAACATGCAAACAGCACCCGAACCAACGTCTACAACCCAAACATGCAAACAGCACCTGAACCAACGTCTACAACCCAAACATGCAAACAGCACCTGAACCAACGTCTACAACCCAAACATGCAAACAGCGCCCGAACCAATGTCTACAACCCAAACATGCAAACAGCGCCCGAACTAACCTCTACAACCCAAACATGCAAACAGCGCCCGAATCAATGTCTACAACCCAAACATACAAACAGCACCCGAACCAATGTCTACAACCCAAACATGCAAACAGCACCCGAACTAACCTCTACAACCCAAACATGCAAACAGCGCCCGAATCAATGTCTACAACCCAAACATGCAAACAGCACCCGAACCAACGTCTACAACCCAAACATGCAAACAGCACCCGAACCAACGTCTACAACCCAAACATGCAAACAGTGCCCGAACCAACGTCTACAACCCAAACATGCAAACAGCACCCGAACCAACGTCTACAACCCAAACATGCAAACAGCGCCCGAATCAATGTCTACAACCCAAACATGCAAACAGCACCCGAACCAATGTCTACAACCCAAACATGCAAACAGCGCCCGAATCAATGTCTACAACCCAAACATGCAAACAGTGCCTGAACCACTGTCTGCAACCCAAACATGCCAACAGCGCCCGAACCAACGTCTACAACCCAAACATGCAAACAGCGCCGAACTAACCTCTACAACCCAAACATGCAAACAGCGCCCGAATCAATGTCTACAACCCAAACATGTAAACAGCGCCCGAATCAATGTCTACAACCCAAACATGCAAACAGTGCCTGAACTAACGTCTACAACCCAAACATGCAAACAGCACCCGAACCAATGTCTACAACCCAAACATGCAAACAGCACCCGAACCAACGTCTACAACCCAAACATGCAAACAGCGCCCGAACCAATGTCTACAACCCAAACATGCAAACAGCGCCCAAACCAATGTCTACAACCCAAACATGCAAACAGCGCCCGAACCAATGTCTACAACCCAAACATGCAAACAGCGCCCGAACCAACGTCTACAACCCAAACATGCAAACAGCACCCGAACCAACGTCTACAACCCAAACATGCAAACAGCGCCCGAACCAACCTCTACAACCCAAACATGCAAACAGCGCCCGAACCAACGTCTACAACCCAAACATGCAAACAGCGCCCGAACCAACCTCTACAACCCAAACATGCAAACAGCGCCCGAACCAACCTCTACAACCCAAACATGCAAACAGCGCCCGAACCAATGTCTACAACCCAAACATGCAAACAGCGCCCGAACCAACGTCTACAACCCAAACATGCAAACAGCGCCCGAACCAACATTTACAACCCAAACATGCAAACAGTGCCTAAACCAATGTCAACAACCCAAACATGCAAGGGTCATAGAAACCTGTATCCAGATAATAACATTCACAAGATGACTAATGAGATAAAACTTGTCATGATTTATACGAATTAATATTTGATTACTTAAAAGAAATCATAATATGTCCTATTGATCAAATTAAGCTTTTATGAGCGGCATGGTGGCTCAGTGGTTAGCACTGCAGCCTTGCAGCACTGGGGTTCTAGGTTCAATTCCCACTAAGGACAATATCTGCAATAAGTTTGTATGTTCTCCCCGTGTTCTCGTGAATTTCCTCCAGGCTCTCTATGGTTTCCTCCCACACTCCAAAGACTGATAGGATGTTTAGATTGTGAGCCCCGCTGGGGACATTGTTGCCAATGTACTATGGAATTAATACTGCTACAGAAATGAATAAATATTATTATTAGTACATTCAGCACTGATTTTTATCCTAAAGATTTTCCTCTTTGTTTTTCGCCACCTTGTGTATTTTTTTACAGTACTGCACCTTAGATCTTCTTAATTGGAGCCCAAGATTTATTTGTTGCATTTATTGCATATGCTGCAAAATTATTTTTCTTTTGTAAATTCATATATGATATTTATGTTAAAAGACCATCAGGATAACAATCACAGATAACTCAAAATCAACCCCTAACACTGGGTGAATCCAACCTTGTGATTGTCGGGGTCCCTCTGTTTTTTACATGTATCACTCCTGTATCTTTCCTTACTGCAGGGGATCTACACGTTGCTTTTATTTCTGGTTGAGTTGAGTTGAAGTTTCCTCACTGTGTCACATACAAATAATGTAGCGATTGCTTTCTTAGGCTGAAGGCACACTGTGCGAGTGACTCGTGTGAGTCCAATGCGAGGGAAACTCACATTGCACATGGATCAGTGTTGCCATATCAGGCAGGGCACACTGGTGCGTGTCCCTTGCGCTGAACTCGCTTGCGAGTCAAATGCGAGTTCACTCTGAGCATGCTGCGACTGAACGCGTGTTTGACGTGCGATTGGCTAATAAAAGTCTATGGGTGCGAGGACACCTCGCAACCAGACCCCACTCCTGACACAGGAAAGCCCAATAGCTATATATCTACAAATAAAGATCTGTAGATATAATAGCTATGTTGGGCGTTTTGCTGCTTTGACAGCAGCGTTTTTTTTAATTTCCCGGGGATAACCGGCATATTAACCCCATTTGCAGCTTCTGTGCTGCATGTCAGCCGGGAGCCAGCAGATGCAGTTAATAAGCCGGTTATGACGACTTAACCCCATGCTTCTGTCCTGCCAGGTTGTGTCTGGTTTTGTCCAGACTCCCTCAACACAAACTGACAGGACAGAATATGTCCGAAGGTGTTAATTATTTATTTGTTAAAAAACGTCAATTTCAGCACTTCTGTACGGAGCTGAAATCACTGGTGGCTGCAGTTCAGGAGCTCTCCAGGGTCCTGAACATTAAAGCTGGGTGCTGACCGTGGTGCTGAAGCTGTTCAGATTGCTTGCTATGGAGCTTCAACACCACGGTCAGCAACGGTGATTTCAGCTCAGCCCAGAAATGCTGAAATTGCCGGTTTTTAACTAAATAAATAATTAACACCTTCGGACACATTCTGTCCTGTCAGTTCGTGTCCAGGAAGTCTGGACAAAATCAGACACAACCTGGCAGGACAGAAGCATGGGGTTAAGCCAATATAACTGGCTTATTAACCGCATCTGCCGACTCCCGGCTGACTGGTTATCCCCAGGAAATTAAAAATACACTGCTGTCAAAGCAGCAGAAAGCCTGAAATAGCTATTATATCTACAGATCTTTATCTGTAGATATACAGCTATAAGGCTTTCCTGTGTCGGGTGTTTCACCCGTGTGAGAAAGCCAATGTTACACTCGCACCACACTCGCACTACCACACGGAATGCACTCACATCACTGTTGTGCATCAAAAACGCTCTGTTTTTGATGCATGACAGTGTGCCTCCAGCCTTAAAGGGAACCTGTCATGTCACTAAATGTTATTACCCTTCAAATATAGGGTGAATCTGCAGGTTAGGAGCATTACAATGCTACACAGCCACCTTGCTGAAAGTGCAGCAACAGGGAGAAAATTAATGTTATTCCTCCCAGGAGCTGCTGGCTCTCAGTAATAGAAGCGCGGCCTGGTTCCCTTTAAAGGGTTTACACACAGGTGTTTTGACAGTAATTCAAAAATACCCACTGTGCCGAGAACTACAACACACGCACACACTTAAAGGGGTTTTCTCCACAAACAAAGTTGATTTTAAAGTTAATTTTAATCAATAGATTGAATTGAATTTTATTTGATCCAGAGAATGAAGGTAATGGTTTTTTCTATGATACTTTCTCTGTCAGACCAACATGGAACTGCGCAAAGCCTTCACTTAAAGGGATTTTTCTCACAAGCAAAGTTCATTTTAATCAATAGTTGTAGGAATAATAATTTCCACAATTGGATACGTTTAAATTAAATGTTCCTCTGCTGAGATAATCTTATATATGTGTCCCCGCTATGTACTGTGTAATGGAGGTGTCTGACTATACAGGGACATAGTCTGATCACACCACATCTCCTGTGCTGAGATAATCTTATATATGTGTCCCTGCTATGTACTGTGTAATGGATGTGTCAGACTATACAGGGACATAGTCTGATCACACCACATCTCCTGTGCTGAGATAATCTTATATATGTGTCCCTGCTATGTACTGTGTAATGGATGTGTTTGACCGTACAGGGACCTGGTCTGATCATACCACATCTCCTGTGCTGAGATAATCTTATATATGTGTCCTTGCTATGTACTGTGTAATGGATGTGTCTGACCGTACAGGGACATGGTCTGATTATCTCAGCACAGGAGATGTGGTATGATCTTATATACTTGTCAGCACAGGAATATTTTCTTTAAACACATCCAGTTGTGGAAATTAATATTAGGCTAGGGTCACATTTGCGGTTGGGATTGCAGATCCTGATCCGGTTTTGAGCTGTAAAAATGCTCAAAACCGACCAGGATCCACAGGCCATAGGCGCCCATTATAAACCCGGATTGCACTTAATGCAATCCGGTTCCCGCATTCTGGTTTCGTTGCCTGCGTGAAAAATCATGCAGGCAATGTTTTTCGGAGCGGTTTGAAAACCGCAGCGGGGCTGTTATAATGGGCGCCTATGGGAGCCCACCCGGCTACCGCAAGGCACATGTGAATGCCTGCGGTTGCCGGATGCTTTGTTTATCCCTGCTGCTGCGGGGATGAACAAAGGGTAAATGTGTTAAATATATGTGGCCAACATGTCTCCAGGGAATGCCCACCCTCCCTAGAGACATGTTGTCCAAATACACTGGCATGTTAGTGGTTAATAGCTTGTATTACTGTATCGCCGCTATTTGTCAGCTTTTAAAACTTATGAGTGAAAGCCGGCGACTCCTCGCTGTAAGGAGGATTATCACTACGTAATGTGCGTAAGCACAGTGCAGGGCAGCATCCTCAATAAGGAGCTACTGCGTACTGATACTACACCGAGGAGCCGCCGGCTTTCATTCCTAAGTTTTAAAAGCCGACAAACAGCGGCGATACAGTAATAAACCTATTAACCATTAACATGCCAGTGTATTTGGACAACATGTCTCTAGGGAGGGTGGACACTCCCTGGGGACATGTTGGCCACATATATTTAATACATTAACCCTTTGATTATTCCTTTGTCAGTGCTGACCCACATCGGTCTTGAAAGAATAGGGAAGTTGAAGACCCATCGCTAGGACCACTCTGAATGCCCCGACCTCCTCGGAGGGGGGGGGGGGAGGAAACCCCTAACCTTGGTGTGAGACATTTACTGGGATTGTTTAGGAAAATTTGTGACCATTCTTGAAAATTCAGTATTATCATCACCCCATAGACTTCAATGTAAATTGCATCTGACTGCTCCGTTGTAGGTTTGCCGACAAATCACAGCTTCGAGATAGTCACAATGTAGCCGGTCGCACAACGTGGTGGCGTTGCTGTTACAGATTTATTTTGTAGCCCTGCAATACTAATAAATGATAGAAACTTGTATGAAACAATAAAGTCGTTTGTCCTTAATATAAAGTGAAAGTCGAAGTCCAAAATCGTAATGAACCCTAATAATGTCTACAGATTTGGGCGACGCAGTTTGGGAATTGAAGAGTTAAGAAACTTCCCAGCCAAGGTGATGAGTCTGGACTGACCCCGGCCTCCCCGCAGAATAGAAAGCTCTTTATTGTTCATGAAAAAGCGGCTCCAGCCATCATCAGTCTGGGCAGGATTGGAGAGTTTAGCCTACGGCCTGGAAGCCAGAGCCCCTGGCAAGTGCTATTTCAATGGGGCAGCGATAGCCGGGCCTCCTCCCGGGAATACAGCACAGGATATCCTTGAACACTGGACAGAATATTGAGTCCCTTTTGTCTGAATTTTCGAGACTATGTGAAGTTGCGGGCTGTTTGCTAATAAAATATTAAAAACAAAAGTTCCAGTATCCGTCATTGAACTATATGCCCTGGTGTTCGAGGGCCTCATGGACCCGATCAGTGCTGGACTTTGATCATTCAAAGAGCTGATGGTCTAAAAAGTGAATACAAGGAGGAAACGTGGATTGAGAATTGTTATACCTTCATGTAAAAGTGGAAAAAAAACACCTAAAAAACTAAGAAACAAAATAGTAATAAACCCTGATAATGTATCAAACAAAGGTGAAGATCTACGAATTAAAATCTTTTAAGTCTATGGGGTTCCGAGTGCTGAGAGTCTTTCCATAAAAGTTAACAGATCCATCAGGGCCCACTGAAGTTGCCTAAAACATCCTAGAGCCATTGACTTTTGGTTTCTTCATGTCGGGAGATGGAAAGTGGGCGTAGAGAGGAGCTGTTATACACACTAGGGCCAGGCTCTACACTGCTGCACCTGGCCCCACTGGTTCCTGTACAGACTAAGATCCTAGCTGCACAGTCCCTGGTGGCACCTGCACAGGCTGGAACAACTAACCGCAAAACTAGGAGATGACAACTCGGACCTAGCTGCCTGAACAGCCGTCAAGTGTTTCTTGTACTTCCTTAAGAATCAGTGGGAGATGCAGCACACTATAGACCCGAATAAGGAAGGTGTGCAGCGATAGAAGAGATCCCAAGGTGATGAAACATAAAACATGAATACAATGTGGCAAAACTGAAGTACTACTGCAAGAAAAAATAGCCTTTCATTAGATATTGGCAGGATGAAGGAGTAGGATAGATGTCAAAGCAAAGAGATTAAATCTAGCTGGTCTCTATCTTGCAATATGGCTGGAACTCCAAGCAGGATCCACTTAGGAATATACCCAGCAGAGAAGACCAGCAAAGGGAAGGTGTAAATAGCTGGACCTATAATGTGATAGGGCAGACTAAATGACAAATGAAAGCACCTTTTGACTGAAAAGAATGAAACAAAGGTAAAAGATATAATCAGCACTTGTATAGAGGAAAAACCTTCTGTGGCTCAGCAAAGAAGGAAGCTGATCACACAGCACAGGGATATTGGATCAAATCCTGAGGCAGAAGTGGAAGGGACCTGGCTTCAATAAAGTGATGTGGCTACTGTGAAAAATGTTTGGTGTTGGACAAGACATTGTGGAGGTGGTGCCTTCTTCCCAAATGCTTATTTTGTGAGGTTTGAAAAGTTGGAAAATATACCCTTCATTTCCAATCAGCCCTACTCCATCATCCATGAGTACAGTTAGAAGAGGTTCGAGCATGCAACCCCATAGACAAGGACGGTAGCATAGTGAGTCAGTGATGCGTAAATGAGCTTTATTATAGAGTTAAGGAGGAATACATGAAAATCTGGTAAGCAATGCAGTATAATACAAAATGATTGGTTATAACATGAATAACATGGAGGCATTCATAAGTTGATCAATTCCTATTGCAACTAACCAGGTTATAGGTACCGTCTTAGTACGATGTGGTCTCCCTAATCTGGGCTAGTTAATGTTACCACTCCCCAAGAACTATGACGGTCAATGCTGCTAATCTAAATATTGTTAATGTAGGTTATCGGCAAACAATCTAAATTGTAACTCACTAAGGATATAGTAGAACAGAAGAAAGCAATGGCAGCTTAGGTAGTTCATGGGAGTGGTCCCCCTCTCTATTCAGCTACACCATTGGGGGTCTGGTTCTTTACTGATGTTGTCTGCGTCTTGACTTCGCAGTCTGGACTCTGAATCTTGATGACTCTGGTCTGTAACTTGACCTCATAGTTTTGACTCTGGATTTTGAGAGGGTAAATCTATGCCTTGTTGGTACCCAATTGGAATCACTGGAGAATGACACACTACCAACCTCTTGTAAGCAATGATAGGCCCAGCAGACTGATCAGCAGGGCAATGGGTACTCTGTACTCATCTGCTCTCTTCTTCTCCTTGGCGCCAACTCCTCCTCTCCACTAGCGCTCCATGCTTTTATTATATGCTACTATGCCACAGTCATCATTTGGTTCTGTCTGAAACTCTTCCTTCAAAGAAACCAAAGTGTTGAACATCCATTCCGAGTTGCTTTCTTAAACAGCGGAGGGCAGCGCTCTTCCACCAACATTGCTGGACATTCTAAGGGTGCGTGCACACGGTCCGGAGGAGCTGCGTGTTGGACGCAACTCCCCCGGACCTGAGGGAAGCCGGGGATGGCCGCAGGGAGACCGCAGCCGCCCTGTACTCACCGTGTGTGATGGGTGCAGGGTGGCTTCTCCCTGCAGTCACCCGATGGGAGCTGCTTCCGACTCCGCAGCATGAAATGAACATGCTGCAGAGGAGCGGACTCCCGGCAACCCGCACCGCAGCTCCAACGAAGCTGCGGGCGGGTTACGCACAGTGAGGATGGGATTTCTTGAAATTCCATCCACTATGCTAGTACTGTACGACGCAGCGTTTTGGACGCAGCGCAAAGACGCTGCGTCCAAAACGCTGCGTCTCCTGATCGTGAGGATGCACCCTTATAGGTGCTGTCACTTGCTCCCACTCCCTTACAAAGACATGACTTGGAGTCCTTACACCTGTCAATCATCACACCAGATCAAGGTTCCCGTTGCGATATCTCCCCCTGTATTTGTGTTACAATCCCTTTCTAACGTCACAGCGTCTTTGTAGCTTTTTGAGCTCTTTTGTTCATGTATTATCCTTCATTTACAATATCCCGACTCTGTTCCGATACCTTTAAGGACCAGAACATTCGACGCTCCTTTCAGCCGTCCTCGGCATATCTCATCCAGGCGTCCTTGTGAACTTTCAATGCGTTTTCCATCTTTTATTAGTGAGGGAACAGAATGTTATTGAGATCTGCACTGTGAGCCCAACACAAAGCCGTCTGTAGATGTAATTATGAAGAGGAGAGAGTCACACAGAACATCATCTCGGCATAGAGACATGTTGCTTCGTTAACCATTGCTTGTTTCTCTCAGGTCAACTCTGTTGACAGAATCGTCCAAAGCGTTTTGTTCCAACTTCAAGGCACACAAAGAGCCCCAAAAACAAAGGAGCCTCCCGTCACTATGGAAGTATGGTTTATGAGCGAGAATGAGCCTACCGGAAAAGTAAAACCGGCCGCGAGACCACTGTTACCAATATTGTCAACAATCCAGTGGTTAGTTTCAAGGTTCCCAGGTACCATCTTGCAGGAGAAGAAGATATCAAGGCATTAGTGATGGTTTTGGGTCACGGCTGTGGAGTCAGAGTCGTGGAGTCGGCGTCGGTGCCCATTGTGAGTGCAGTTGGATTCAGAGACATTGAGGAGTCTGAGTTGGGACCGGATGTCTAGCTTAGCCATGGTTGTGGAGTCGGAGTTGTAGTTCAAAGGTGTAGGTCAGAGCCGGTTACAAAGGATAGTCCTGGTAGACTGGGAGACTGTGACAGCGAGCCCAAAAATAACTGTGTTAAAGACCTAAAGAAAGGCAGCCATTGCAAGACCTGATGGATGCTGCCGTTAAGATTGTGACACAACTGCGTGAGGCGCTGTACACATCATGGAAAGTAGACAGAAAATCCAGCTCACCATATACGTTGACCATTGCATTCAGGGCTCGGACATGGGCTGAATTTGATAACATGGGACCTCGAGTAACACATGATACTTTATTAGCGCTGGCTTCGACACGTTTCAGGTGCACATCTTGAAACGCGTAGATCCCAATGCTAATGTAGCATTTTTCAAATGTTACTCGATGTCCCATGTACGTTTGAAGAACCAGACATCTTCCTATTTCTTATCACGGAAAGAAGCCGGAGACCTTGTGAGTCTGAAGGACACATTGTAGGGTTTAGGAGTCACGTAGTAAGTTGTGTGATACAAGAAGAAGCCAATCTGCCCGTCTAAGGGCTTAGTGCACCGTGAGTGATGGACGCCTGATCAAGGGTAACATTCTACCATCAAAGCTTTTGTACTCAAGATGGAAGAAGAAGGAATGTGTTTAGTCATGAATCCCTGGGCCAAGTGTCTCAATCCAGCCTCCCATGGCACCAACACAATGGGCACTAGCCATTTCGAGATTGTCACTAACAAAACGTCAGCAGTGTCCATTCTGAATTCGATTCCCCTCTCCTCCTTTTTTACACCAACTACAGAATCATTCATCCTCCATTAACGTTCCTCTTGTCTTGACACACCCAGTAATGAGTTGCTCAACATGCCCAACTTTGACGAACTCCCATGACATTATGATATGTTCATGCTGCATCTTTATGATGACCAGGCAGTGGACATGATGTGCCGAGAGTTTTGTATCCAAGATCTATCACGAGAAATTAGAGTTTGGGTGGACCCAACTATTGTACCCTATAAATGATCTCCACCATGTATCTACATTGACTATGGAAGGTCATACATGGTCTGAGGACCAAAAGAGCTTCCAACAAAGTTTTGGGTCCATAACTGCCCATGTGTGCAGCCATATGCTTTGGTGGATTGGTGTTTATCAAGCACTAATAGAATATGTTTGTGTGACGATCATCCGCTGCAAAGTGGAGTTGCTGGTAAGACAGCTCCACCAGCCAAGGAGTCCGGCGCCTCCCAGCGGCCGGGGCAGGAACACCAGCCACATAGTCCAACGGCGACATGACAGTTTGGTTGAGAAAGAGATGAAGGTGTACCACAAAATTCAATTTTCAAAAGTTTCAAAAACTTGTCTGGTAAATTGTTGTTAAATGCTGTCACATACGTTCAAAGGTCTCTCCACACTCTAGATCATTATAAATGGAGGGGCCAAAAAACAAAACCATTATACTCACCTTGCCCCTCACTTGTCCTGGCGCCTCCGCTGCCTCCCTCCAGCTCCAGTCTTCTCTTCTTTCTTCAGTCTTCTTCACCCTTTGACGCGTTGGGTTCTCACTATACTCTGTGCTTTGTGCCGCCCTACAATGTTGAGTCATAGAAAGGGGCGCTGAGAAGTGTAGACGGAAGAGAAGACCAGAGCGGTAAGGAGAAGGTGAGCCAGCGGAAGGACTGGGACTTCAGATTAAGAGGTTTTCTTTTTTTTTACATTTTTTTGGGATAATCAAGCAAAATTCCATCTGGTAGGCTGTTATTTTGCTTGTATCCATTGAACTGATTCACAAAATATTCCGTTTCAGGGGAATGCATTTTCTTGGGGTGGGGGGAGGGGGAGAGGGAGGGGCATTGTAAATTAACTGGATTAACAGAATTCAGTTTGCTCATGTTATCATTATTTATTATTATAGCGCCATTTATTCCAATGCACTTTACATGTGAAAAGGGGTATATATAGACGCGTACAATAATCATGGATAGCACAAGGCACAGACACAGGAGGAGAGAGGACAATGCCCACGAGGGCTCACAGTCTACAAGGGATGGGTGAGGATACAGTAAGTGAGGAGAGAGGACCCTGCCCACGAGGGCTCACAGTCTACAAGGGATGGGTGAGGATACAGTAGGTGAGGAGAGAGGACCCTGCCCACGAGGGCTCACAGTCTACAAGGGATGGGTGAGGATACAGTAGGTGAGGAAAGAGGACCCTGCCCACGAGGGCTCACAGTCTACAAGGGATGGGTGAGGATACAGTAGGTGAGGAGAGAGGATCCCGCCCACGAGGGCTCACAGTCTACAAGGGATGGGTGAGGATGCAGTAGGTGAGGAGAGAGGACATGGCCTGTGAGGGCTCACAGTCTACAAGGGATGGGTGAGGATACAGTAGGTGAGGAGAGAGGACCCTGCCCATGAGGGCTCACAGTCTACAAGGGATGGGTGAGGATACAGTAGGTGAGGAGAGAGGACATGGCCTGTGAGGGCTCACAGTCTACAAGGGATGGGTGAGGATACAGTAGGTGAGGAGAGAGGACCCTGCCCATGAGGGCTCACAGTCTACAAGGGATGGGTGAGGATACAGTAGGTGAGGGGAGAGGACCCTGCCCACGAGAGCTCTCATTTCCTCTGAAATCCCGCTTTTGCTCCTGTTTTGTTAATGCCCTTTTATTCTCCAGTCTCATGTCATCTGTCATTGTGTTCCAGGGATCGTCTTTAGTCTAACACAGACATGTTCCTGCGGCAAAAAACGGAATCTTCTTCCTTGTATTTACTACCTGGCTTTGTCTGTAGCCATGAAAGGAAACATGATCAGGACTTGCTCTGTCAATCAGGTCTCCTTGGAATAACAATAGCGCCTTCATGTGCATCTTAACATATACATATTACACCGCGTACAATGAGTGAACCTCGCCTTTCTATTCCGTACAAAGTCCTCGCGCTCCATTCATCATCTCTCCAGGTTCTTCTGCCCTATGATGACCCCGTTCTTACACATTAGACTTTCTTGTGCTGCAGATGAAAGCTTCTTGCCCGGAAACTCAAGGATGGACCTCTGCACTCGCCATAGAGTCATCCATCTCATAGATATTCCTGATGCCGATGGAAAGATCAGACCCCGATTTACACCACCGATTCTCATTAACATATTCCGGTCTCTCAAGGCAAAGCCTTTTTTTTCTGCAATCATTCACATTCTGTTGATAACATCTGTCTCGGAGCAGTCACAAATCCTTCTTTACGGAGAGCTGTCTGGCTTATGTGTCAATGTTTTCTTGCGGTAAAGGTTCATATATTCACAGCGGCGTGCTCTCACCCTCATTACCCAGCATGTGTTCCCCCCCCGGTTCTCATAATGACCCCATATGGTGCACCGCGACTCTTTCCCAAGGGGCTCAATCAGCTTCGCTGTTCCACAACTGAGTCAAGTTCCAAAGTTGGCCACAATCTTCCTCGGTGATTTATGAATCAATTGCCCCATTGCCAAGGGTGGTTTATCCACTTTAAGGTCTGTTCGTTAGAACAACCCCTCAAAAGTGAGCTATTCCCATCATGTCCCGCTGCCGAGACCTTTGCTCATTAGTAGTGATGAGTGAGTGTGGCACCCCACTATGTAGGTGCCACAGAGGAGTACTGCACCCGTAAAAGAGGTGTAGTCACCCCAGCTGCAAGTAGATTTCGGGATGATAGGCGGAACCCTAAACCCACACCCCACACTAGGTTACACAGTGGGAGGTAACCGGGAGGGAGTACAAAACCACCTCCAGGGGGAACTAGAGAGTTAGTTAGTCCCAGGCAGGGAGCCTGAGGGAGGAAGGGGGGCCTCGGCTGAGGGACCCAGGAACGACAAGGACAGATCCCAGATACAGAGGATGAGAGGGGGATAGAGGAACTTGAGAGAGTTCGCCCCAGGAGAGAAACCAGGTACCGGAGCCCGCACCTGTGGGAACCTTTAAGGCCCGCAGAAAATCCGAAGCACCGGGGTATAGCCATATACGGCCCTGACTCTAAAGCGACCAATAGAGGGAACCAGACACAGCCAGGCAAAGCCGCAGTGTTCAACAGAAGGTTACCCGACTGGAGCCAGAGAGAGAAAGAGAGTGAGAGACAGCAGGAGGTCAGATCTACTTTATGGGGTCAGACTTCACACCGACTACTGGGAAATAGGGAAGATTGGAACAGGAAAGGCACACGCTGGGGGTTTCGTCCAGCTACAAGTAGCCACTTGTCATTTAACATCTAACTGCACTGAGGACTGTAATAACGCTGCTTATTAAGTTCCAGTAAAGTACCCGGGTGAAGTGACTTTGACTCTGCTGCATCTTCTTTCCATGAACTGTTTCCATTCACAGGAATTGCTGCCCTGCGGAGGACCACACCATCTTGGCCGCAATACCACCGACCTCCGGAGGACTGTGGCGGCGCTGGTGCTACTCACCAGAAACTGCAGGTGGCATCACGACAACTACTAACATTGTACATAATCCCTGTAAATAAATCCCCTTTTCAAAGATAGGCCCAGGACACGGGGTCAGGCGCAGCAGCCATTCCCCGTGACACAGCAGTTAACCCTTTCCCGCCTGACACCCGAGTACCCCAAAGCCTGTGCTCGACACGAGCACTAAACCGTCCGAGTGCTCCTTACTTGAATCCAGGAGGTCAAATACTCAGATGGGCTCAATTCGAATAACAAGTACAATGGAAGTCAATGGTGAACTCAAACATTTTTCAAGCAGACCCTACCAAAATGGCTCGGGGTGTGCAAAAATGCTCTGAAATGGATAGAAACAGGGTTCAAATGGAATGGGAATAGCACAGGGAAGTCACCTGGATCTCTGACTCCCAGGTCACTGCTGGGAAGTAAATAAATAGATAATTAAAAAAAAATGGCATGAGATCTCCTCGTATTTTTGATAACCAGCCAAGGTAAAGCAGACAGCTGGGGGCTGTGAAGGTTCATGGTTATTGGGCCCTTCCCAGCCTGAATATCCTGATGCCTTTGAATAGCTGTATTTCACTGTTACTCACAGTCGCCAGAGCTGCAGTCGTAAATTACACCAGAACCTCGTAGGAACCTTTTTTTTATAATAAATTTGTGAACGTGGATGTGTGGGGCAGTCTTTATTCAAATAAACTATTTTCTTCCTTTTTATATTTATTATTATTGGGATAGTTATGGGGGTGTCCATTACTAACCCCTGGGCTTGATGGCAGCTGACACTACACAGCTGACATCAACCTTAAAATATATTACACTGATTGCCTTGTTGTGATGGCAATTGGAAAAGAGCCTACGGCGAAGCACTAAAATTGCCACACCTACTGTGATGCACCAATTCTGAGCTATTTTTAGGCTGGGAAGGGCCCAATAACCATTGACCCAGCTGTCTGCTTTACCTTGGCTGGTGATCAAAAATAGGGGGGACCCCACATCATATTTTTAAGAATTATGTATTCATTTCTTAAGTTAAACCAGTTAAAATAACACCCCAGTGATCAAATCTAAGATCTCACTCCTTGATCAACTCAACCTGAAGTGCAGTGTTACGAGCATCGCACCCCCAGTTCTTATATAAGATCTGATGATGCGTTGTGGTCGGCCAATCACAGGAATGCCAGCATTCGACATGCCTATGGCATTATCATATATGGCAGGCAATCCCCACTTGTTTAGTGGATAAAAAATAGCTTGCATCAATGTAGACACATGGGAAAATGGCAGCCCCCACCGCACTCCGGACACGCTCGCAGCACCGCGTCCGCAGCTTTGCCCCCACCAACCTCCGTGGACCCTGCAAACCTGCCTCCTGCACCCATGCTCTACCACAGTATCCCCCCCATCGGTAAGCCATGGTGCGTTCAGGATGGGAGGGTCACGTACTAGGATAAAAGGGCTACGTACCAGGATAAGATGCTTTGTACCACGATGAGGGGCTATGTACCAGTATGGGGTATATATAATATATATACACGCAATGGGGGAATGTACCAGGATGGGTATCATATATACCAGGATGGTCCCCAGGATGATGGACCTATATACTGATTATAAGACGGACACTAATCTTATAAGACGGACCCCATTTAACATTAAATATTATTATTTTCCTCTCTTCCTTCACCACATTTGGGGGTGCGTCTTATAATCCGGTGCGTCTTATAAAGCGAAAAATACGGTAATTAATTAAACTTTCCCTTCACTCCACCTCATATTTATCAGCTCCCACCCTAAAAAAATAAATAAATACCTTAAAAAAAACTTAAAGAAGACATAATAAGCCTACTGTGTGAGTGTATTTTGGCGCTCACCTCTTGCAGTACGTAGGAGCTCTGGGTTTTCCTTACGGTCAGCTGCAGGATGCTCACGATGCCCCTCAGGATATTGGCGGCTGTCTCCGGTAATCCGCTGGGTATGTGCAGATCGCCCACCTGACCGCGATTATACTCAAACCTGACTGGTTCTGCCAGCTGCTTTTCCAATAATCGAGTGAGTTTACTGGAACTTGTAAACTTATCCGTGGGCCAGATCCCGTTATATTCCTCAATTTCAATCTTACGAATCTAAAATAAATTAAAAAAAATGTAAAATATAAAAATGAAAAATTAGATGATGTTCTG
The DNA here is from genome assembly GCA_033576535.1 of Allobates femoralis. Lineage (NCBI taxonomy): Eukaryota > Metazoa > Chordata > Amphibia > Anura > Aromobatidae > Allobates > Allobates femoralis. The sequence goes on from JARQOC010000007.1 coordinate 123,886,289, forward strand.
CAGGAAAAAAAAAAAGTGGTTAAATAATGACGTTGGCCGGGGAGGACTGGGCCGGGGGGCAGGGGTGCATTTGCCCCCGGGCCGGTGACTTATCAACAGTTCAGGGCCGATGGCTGCATTATTAACAACTTGGGTTAAAGTGAATTACCAATGTAGGAATTGTTTTGTAGAAGTATTTTCCAGCCAGTAAATGTTGATAGACAGCGCCGTATATCAAGCCGAACCCCCGGGCGAAAGGAAACCTGCGCTGCTCAATAACTGGAATACGTACGTTGTATAGGCAGAGAACAGCAGAGCGCTGGGAGATTTACTATTAAAACTGCTGCCAGGTAACATGAAGTCATTCAACCTTAATACTTTACACATTTTTATTCGGCGAGGTTCCTGGCAGAACAGAACATTGCCATTGTATTTGTCTTATGCGCGTTCAATTCTTACTATTGGTATGCACAAGCCTACCCGAGGGACAAGGAAGAGAGAAAAGCGGTTGTTATTTTTTCTACACACAGCGCCACACCTGTCTACAGGTTAGATGTGGTATTGCACCTCAGCATCATTAAAAACTTTGCCAAAGACATTGATTTTGCTGACCTATTCTTAGGATCTACTTACATAATTGCCTTGGGACCAGAAGTCTAGATGTCACCTTTTCTTCACCGTCTGATTGGTCCACGTGACTGACGCCGAATTGGTCTACCCGCAACAGAAAAAAAAAAACCTCCGCCATATTTGCACACCCCAGTGATGTGCCAATGTGCCGGCCACATATGGATACTCACCCCCAGATCCGAGGCCTCCTCCGCCGTCTCCACCACCTCCGTCACCCCCCACTGTTGTGCAGCTTCAGCACTTGCTACATCTGCCCGCCGCGGTGTGTGGGGAGCCGAAGCTTCACGTAAACGGCAGGTCATTAAATAATCCTTGCGCTGACAGGACCTACGCTCACAAGACCTGCCGCTCACGTGATGCTGCCACTGTGACATCACTACAGATCCTGCAGTACGAGATACAGACAGGATCGAGGAGGCCACACACAAGGAGACACAGGGAGGTGAAGAGGGTCACACACAGGGAGGTGGTGGGGGGGGCTACACACAGGGAGACAAGGAGGCAGGATGTCACACACAGGGAGGTGCAGGGGGTCACACACAGGGAGGTGGAGGGGGGTCACACACAGGGAGGTGGGGGGGCTATACATAGGGAGACAAGGAGGCAGGGTGTCACACACAGGGAGGTGCAGGGGGTCACACACAGGGAGGTGGAGGGGGGTCACACACAGGGAGGTGGGGGGGCTATACATAGGGAGACAAGGAGGCAGGGTGTCACACACAGGGAGGTGAAGGGGGTCACACACAGGGAGGTGGAGGGGGGTCACACACAGGGAGGTGGAGGGGGGTCACACACAGGGAGGTGGGGGGGCTATACATAGGGAGACAAGGAGGCAGGGTGTCACACACAGGGAGGTGGAGGGGGTCAAACACAGGGAGGTGGGGGGGCTATACATAGGGAGACAAGGAGGCAGGGTGTCACACACAGGGAGGTGCAGGGGGTCACACACAGGGAGGTGGAGGGGGGTCACACACAGGGAGGTGGGGGGGCTATACATAGGGAGACAAGGAGGCAGGGTGTCACACACAGGGAGGTGAAGGGGGTCACACACAGGGAGGTGGAGGGGGGTCACACACAGGGAGGTGGGGGGGCTATACATAGGGAGACAAGGAGGCAGGGTGTCACACACAGGGAGGTGGAGGGGGTCAAACACAGGGAGGTGGGGGGGGCTATACATAGGGAGACAAGGAGGCAGGGTGTCACACACAGGGAGGTGCAGGGGGTCACACACAGGGAGGTGGAGGGGGGTCACACACAGGGAGGTGGGGGGGCTATACATAGGGAGACAAGGAGGCAGGGTGTCACACACAGGGAGGTGGAGGGGGTCACACACAGGGAGGTGGGGGGGCTATACATAGGGAGACAAGGAGGCAGGGTGTCACACACAGGGAGGTGGAGGGGGTCACACACAGGGAGGTGGAGGGGGGTCACACACAGGGAGGTGGGGGGGCTATACATAGGGAGACAAGGAGGCAGGGTGTCACACACAGGGAGGTGGAGGGGGTCACACACAGGGAGGTGGAGGGGGGTCACACACAGGGAGGTGGGGGGCTATACATAGGGAGACAAGGAGGCAGGGTGTCACACACAGGGAGGTGGAGGGGGTCACACACAGGGAGGTGGAGGGGGGTCACACACAGGGAGGTGGAGGGGGTCACACACAGGGAGGTGGAGGGGTCACACACAGGGAGGTGGGGGGGCTATACATAGGGAGACAAGGAGGCAGGGTGTCACACACAGGGAGGTGGAGGGAGTCACACACAGGGAGGTGGGGGGGCTATACATAGGGAGACAAGGAGGCAGGGTGTCACACACAGGGAGGGGGAGGGGGTCACACACAGGGAGGTGGAGGGGGTCGCACACAAGTAGGTGGAGGGGGTCGCACACAGGGAGACAAGGAGGCAGGGTGTCACACACAGGGAGGTGCAGGGGGGTCACACACAGGGAGGTGGAGGGGGGTCACACACAGGGAGGTGGAGGGGGCTATACATAGTGAGACAAGGAGGCAGGGTGTCACACACAGGGAGAAGGAGGGGGTCACACACAGGGAGGTGGGGGGGCTATACATAGGGAGACAAGGAGGCAGGGTGTCACACACAGGGAGGTGGGGAGGTCACACACAGGGAGGTGGGGAGGTCACACACAGGGAGGTGGGGAGGAGTTCATGCCCTGCTCTCCCCCACTCTCCCATGCTCTGCTCCACCCCACTCTGCTCTGCTCTTCCCCACTCCTCACAGCTCTGTACACCATGTAATGGTCGTTCTCAGTACTGCAGCTCAGCTCCTCACAGCTCTGTACACCGTGTAGTGGTCATTCTCAGTACTGCAGCTCAGCTCCTCACAGCTCTGTACACCGTGTAGTGGTCATTCTCAGTACTGCAGCTCCTCACAGCTCTGTACACCGTGTAGTGGTCGCTCTCAGCACTGCAGCTCAGCTCCTCACAGCTCTGTACACCGTGTAGTGGTTGTTCTCAGTACTGCAGCTCAGCTCCTCACAGCTCTGTACACCGTGTAGTGGTCATTCTCAGTACTGCAGCTCAGCTCCTCACAGCTCTGTACACCGTGTAGTGGTCATTCTCAGTACTGCAGCTCCTCACAGCTCTGTACACCGTGTAGTGGTCGTTCTCAGTACTGCAGCTCCTCACAGCTCTGTACACTGTGTAGTGGTCATTCTCAGTACTGCAGCTCAGCTCCTCACAGCTCTGTACACCGTGTAGTGGTCGCTCTCAGTACTGCAGCTCAGCTCCTCACAGCTCTCTACACCGTGTAGTGGTTGTTCTCAGTACTGCAGCTCAGCTCCTAACAGCTCTCTACACCGTGTAGTGGTCGTTCTCAGTACTGCAGCTCAGCTCCTCACAGTTCTGTACACTGTGTAGTGGTCATTCTCAGTACTGCAGCTCAGCTCCTCACAGCTCTGTACACCATGTAATGGTCGTTCTCAGTACTGCAGCTCAGCTCCTCACAGCTCTGTACACCATGTAGTGGTCATTCTCAGTACTGCAGCTCAGCTCCTCACAGCTCTGTACACCGTGCAGTGGTCATTCTCAGTACTGCAGCTCCTCACAGCTCTGTACACCGTGTAGTGGTCATTCTCAGTACTGCAGCTCAGCTCCTCACAGCTCTATACACCGTGTAGTGGTCGTTCTCAGTACTGCAGCTCAGCTCCTCATAGCTCTGTACACTGTGTAGTGGTCATTCTCAGTACTGCAGCTCCTCACAGCTCTATACACCATATAATGGTCGTTCTCAGTACTGCAGCTCAGCTCCTCACAGCTCTGCACACCGTGTAGTGGTCGTTCTCAGTACTGCAGCTCAGCTCATCACAGCTCTGTACACCATGCAGTGGTCATTCTCAGTACTGCAGCTCCTCACAGCTCTGTACACCGTGTAGTTGTCGTTCTCAGTACTGCAACTCAGCTCCTCACAGCTCTGTACACCGTGTAGTGGTCATTCTCAGTACTGCAGCTCAGCTCCTCACAGCCCTGTACACCATGTAGTGGCTGTTCTCAGTACTGCAGCTCAGCTCCTCACAGCTCTGCACACCGTGTAGTGGCCGTTCTCAGTACTGCAGCTCAGCTCCTCACAGCTCTGTACACCGTGTAGTGGTCGTTCTCAATACTGCAGCTCAGCTCCTCACAGCTCTGTACACCATGTAGTGGCCGTCCTCAGTACTGCAGCTCAGCTCCTCACAGCTCTGTACATTGTGTAGTGGTCGTTCTCAGTACTGCAGCTCAGCTTCAATAGAAGTGAATGTGTTCTAAGCAGCAGTAGCTCAGAACGGCCCTTCTATGGTGTATAATACTGTACTGTCTTGGCCTTGTACTCTCTGTACTTTTGCTGCATTGGGAGCTGCTAACAGTTGATCATGTAGCGATCTGAACCTGATCCCCTGTCCTGAGGAACATTTATTCATACACTGGATTTAGTCCTCGGCATCTCTTTAATAGATTCTAAAAAAAATGATGACGCCCTGACATGTTAGAATAAAGGAAACCCTGGCTCTGTTCTCCCCGGGACTGGAGCCGATGACGCCCCATCCACATTAACATGTGCAGCCGGTACCTGCGAGCCTCCGACAGGTGCACAATAACCGCTGACCGCACACACAATATGGCGGACACCTGTCCACGGGACGTCACATCCACGAGCTCAGGGCCACCGGGAAAACCAGGGGAAGAGCCACACAGAAGGTAAAGATAGGACCAAAGCAATGAAAGATATGTGGAAAAAATACATATGCACATACATACACACATATACACAGATATACACACACACATATACACAGATATACACACATATACACAGACATATATACACACATACACATACATACACATACACACACACATATACACACATATACATATACACACATATATACACATATACTCATCCCTTTTCACTATAAGTTCAGATGTCAGTTTGGCAGTGATACTTTGTGTTGGTGACGGCGGATGATGGATAATGAATGATGACATTACGCCCGGCGCTGTGCGGCTTCACATTGATCCAATAAAGGTTTGTTGTTCAGATGATTTTGTGTTGCTGAGCAGAAAGCAGAACAAATCCTGTAAGTCCATGACCGGTGATGACTCTCCGGCACATGTTACACATCACACTACACAGCACTCTCTACTATAATAGATGTAATTGCCTCCTGCTCAGGAAAAGCAGAAAATTAAAGTTTTCTCTTCTCTGAATACAATGAGAGTTTTGTGTCTTTCTTGTCTTTACCTTCAGGGTCCGGAGTCCGGGGGTGGCTCCGCCGATCTCCACGCGGCACGTCAGCCTCACTCCGGCCTTGGTGAAGCCTCGCTCCTGGAGGCCGCTCAGCACCAGACCCTCGTAGTCATAGATATACGTCTGACCGCCAGCAAAGTCCAACTCTGGAGAAGGAAGAGACGTAAGTATAGGGGATCCATCAGCGGACAGTCCCCCCCCCATTATTATAGGGTTATGTCATATTTACAGGGGGTTTCCTGTTTTATTCAATACGAGATAAAATATTCTGACACTTTGATAAACTTTGTATCTCAGTTACTCACCGTTATTAAGATCTGCTCACCCTGAGCACATTGTAAAGATGAGATTTACAGGAGCAGCTCAATGTATAAGGTTGTTATCTCAGAAAATTAAAGTAGGGAGGATGAAGGGTCTGAGAGATAAAATATGACCTGAATAGGCATCAGAGGCTTCACCTTGTGTGGTTGTGAGAGTCACAACCACTATAAAAGCAGATCACGGCTGCTGCAGTCCCCAGCGTGGTACATATAGAGGAGGGAGGAGGAAGGGTTAAACACCGCGCTGCCGTATTCCACCAGATATCAAAGGGGGAATATAATATTGATTTATTAGTCATCATGTTTCAGGGCTCCCTGGCCCTTTCATAAGGCCAAATCAATATCATATTGACATGTTTCTGGGAGTCCTGAAACGCGTTGACTAATAAATCAATATTATATTCACCCTTTGATGTCTGGTGGAATACGGCAGCGCAGCGTTTAACTCTTCATCCTCCCTCCTCTATAGGCACCACGCTGGGGACTGCAGCAGCTGTGATCTGCTTTTATAGTGGTTGTGACTCTCACAACCACACAAAGTGAAGCCTCTGATGCCTATTCAGGTCATATTTTATCTCTCAGACCCTTCATCCTCCCTACTTTAATTTTCTGAGATAACGACCTTTGGGTTTTCATTAATCATCAACATTAACAGAGATAAACCCATGAAATAGATCCCTGTGTGTGTAATGACTCTTCCCCATACACCCTAATGGGTGTAACAATATGGACCCTAACACCCCCGAGCGCCTCAGATTCACCTGTGTGCACCTTGTGCCTGCACTGCAGGACCTGTGGTGATGTCAGAGTCACATGATCACATGACTCTAGGTCTCTGACCGCCCCACACTGCACCAGCGCCGTACAGAGGGAAGAGGGAGAGCAGGGGAGGAGACAGCCAGAGAGGACAGACAGACACACAAGGGAGGAGACAGCCAGAGAGGACAGACAGACACACAGGGAAGAGACAGCCAGAGAGGACAGACAGACACACAGGGAGGAGACAGCCAGAGAGGACAGACAGACACACAAGGGAGGAGACAGCCAGAGAGGACAGACAGACACACAGGGAGGAGACAGCCAGAGAGGACAGACAGACACACAGGGAGGAGACAGCCAGAGAGGACAGACAGACACACAAGGGAGGAGACAGCCAGAGAGGACAGACAGACACACAGGGAGGAGACAGCCAGAGAGGACAGACAGACACACAAGGGAGGAGACAGCCAGAGAGGACAGACAGACACACAGGGAAGAGACAGCCAGAGAGGACAGACAGACACACAGGGAGGAGACAGCCAGAGAGGACAGACAGACACACAAGGGAGGAGACAGCCAGAGAGGACAGACAGACACACAGGGAAGAGACAGCCAGAGAGGACAGACAGACACACAGGGAGGAGACAGCCAGAGAGGACAGACAGACACACAAGGGAGGAGACAGCCAGAGAGGACAGACAGACACACAGGGAAGAGACAGCCGGAAAGGACATACAGACACACAAGGGAGGAGACAGCCAGAGAGGACAGACAGACACACAGAGAAGAGACAGACAGAAAGCACAGACAGACACACAGAGAAGAGACAGCCGGAAAGGACAGACAGACACACAAGGGAGGAGACAGCCGGAAAGGACAGACAGACACACAGGGAAGAGACAGCCAGAGAGGACAGACAGACACACAGAGAAAGTACAGATGGGGGAGGGAGGGTTTGGCTTACAGTTTTGCTGCGGAAAATACTATCAAAACGCAGCATGTGCATACAGCTAAAGGGTTAAATGTCAATCAACGGTGACGGCTCTGGTGTCGGATGCAATGCTCAGCTCATGAGCCTGCGCTCACTATCTGCCCCCAGCATGTACATTGCATGTGGGAAAGGGGCGAAAAAGTGGAGAAAAAACTTGGGCCGTGTCTAGGCAGTAAGCATCCCGGGGCAGATAGTGGGGCATGACATGACTTTTTCAGTAGGAATGCAAGGTATAAGTTAATGTGGCTTGAAGCCTTTTTTTTTTTGCTCCTGCCTCAGCGCACCTTTAACTGCTGATTGACAGCTGCTTGGCCTGAGCCTCTCTGCAGACAGAGCTCAATCACCAGTACCTGCTGATCACCATGGCCACACCCAGGGTGCACCTAATTAGCATTTCTGATTAGACTTCAGTTTCTGTATAAACGGAAGCAGCAATTAGAAGACTAAAGCCGAGATTTTTATTAAAGCTTTATCCACTACAAGGCAACGTGCTTCGTTTGTACCGTCACTTTGGGCTGACACAATCCCTTTGATTATGGCAAATTTGGCTTTTTCTGGCAGTTATTATTCAGTTCTCATTCTGTGCTTTCATGTTGGTATAGCACTAAACCCTGCACGGGTGTCCTGTGCTGCCCAGGGGCAGGTCTTGGGGGGGTGCTGTGCTGCCCAGGGGCAGGTCCTGGGGGGGGGTCCTGTGCTGCCCAGGGGTAGATCCTTGGGGGGGGTCCTGTGCTGCCATGGGGTAGGTCCTTGGGGGGTCCTGTGCTGCCCAGGGGCAGGTCCTGGGGGGGGGTCCTGTGCTGCCCAGGGGCAGGTCCTGGGGGGGTCCTGTGCTGCCCAGGGGTAGATCCTTGGGGGGGGTCCTGTGCTGCCCAGGGGTAGGTCCTTGGGGGGGTCCTGTGCTGCCCATGGGGCAGGTCCTGGGGGGGGTCCTGTGCTGCCCAGGGGCAGGTCCTGGGGGGGGGTCCTGTGCTGCCCAGGGGTAGATCCTTGGGGGGGGTCCTGTGCTGCCATGGGGTAGGTCCTTGGGGGGGTCCTGTGCTGCCCATGGGGCAGGTCCTGGGGGGGGGTCCTGTGCTGCCCAGGGGCAGGTCCTGGGGGGGGGTCCTGTGCTGCCCAGGGGTAGGTCCTGGGGGGGTCCTGTGCTGCCCAGGGGCAGGTCCTGGGGGGGGTCCTGTGCTGCCCAGGGGCAGGTCCTGGGGGGGTCCTGTGCTGTCCAGGGGTAGATCCTTGGGGGGGGTCCTGTGCTGCCCAGGGGTAGGTCCTTGGGGGGGTCCTGTGCTGCCCATGGGGCAGGTCCTGGGGGGGGGTCCTGTGCTGCCCAGGGTAGGTCCTTGGGGGGGTCCTGTGCTGCCCATGGGGCAGGTCCTGGGGGGGGGTCCTGTGCTGCCCAGGGGTAGGTCCTGGGGGGTCCTGTGCTGCCCAGGGGCAGGTCCTGATGGGTTCCTGTGCTGCTGGGGAGATATAGGTACACATCTAACTTTTTGATCGCTCAATGGCCGGCGGGTGGGGGGGGGGGTTAGTGGGACATAAAACCTTTTAATCACCATGAGCTACAGTGACTGCACATGATTAAAGGAGACTCCTGCTTTCGATTAGATTCCGGTTTCCAGACCTACAATATTTTTAATAGAAAAAGTTACCACAGGTCCTGTAAGTCCCGGCTGATCGGCGGTGGGGGATAGCTGGGGGGGCTGCAGTGTCGGGTTAGTGGGGGTGACTGCTGGGACCGAGCAGGGGTGATCGGGGGGTTCACGGTGTGAAGATCAGTTTAGTTTTTTAGTGAGGAGGAAGTGAGGGAAGATTTACTTCTCACTGATGATTTTATATCCATGTTGGTGAACTTTATATAAATATATCATCAAAAACAGCAAGGAAAAATGGGCATATACCTTAAAAATTAATAAAAGTAAAATGCTATAGTGCATAAAAATAATAAACAGGGTGACTTGGTGACATTATTTTGATCAAAAAATGCGCACACCATCCCACCACGACAAGGTGACCCCCATTGGGACGGTCCCTACCTAGCGATATTACACCTAACCATATGTCTTGTGACGTGTACATGGAAAGAAGTGAGTAGGTCTGGGTCCCAACAGAGAACATCAGCAGCAGGGAAGCTATACATATTAAATGATGTCTGGCTCAAAATGCAGTTCACACCTCAGACTGCAACAAAATGACTGCCCGTGTGAACATGCACCTACTGCAAGATTGGGCCAGCTTCACACCACAGTGTATCAGGCCGAGATAGAACAGAATATGCCCTCCGGTCCTGTTTTCTGCTGGAATCGGCAGATCGCAGGTTTCAGCTGTCCCTGCTGAAATGTCCTGAAATGTGAGCGGGGAGCTCTCCATGGTGCTGAAGTTCAGCACCGTCCGGCACTGAGCCTCAGGACCCGGCGTCTGGGAGCCGGACCGATATTATGTCGGATCCGGCGCAATCCGGTGCCATAGACTCCCATGTAAGGGGGCACCAGATGGTGCCAGATTCGGGAGGATCCGATTTGAGCAGATTTTTGCCCCGGACACAAAAACGCTGCAAACTGCAGAAATCCGAATTCTCCTGGATCCTCCCGGACAGATGGAAACCGGATGGCAAATAGCTGCCATCCGTCCCCATCCGGCCCCATAGGAATACTATGGGGCCGAAATCGGATCTGGGGCTGTCTGGTTCACACCGGACAGCCCCGGCTCAGCTAAACCATGGTGTGAAGCCGGCCTTACACTTTAGTTTCAGTTCTGATTTTTGTTTCATTACGTTTTGTTGCAGTCATGAGGTGTGACCTGTCTGATGAGCCGGACATTATTTAATGTGTGTAGCTTCCCATTGCTGGTGTTCTCTGTTGGAAGCCAGACCTGCTCACTCCTTGCCATGTACACATCACAGGACATATGTTAAGGTTTTAATACCGTTAGGTAGGGACCGTCCCGATGGGGTCACCTTGTCGTGGTGGGATGGTGTGTGCATTTTTTGATCAAAAAAAGATCACCAAATTCCCTATTTTTTATTTTATGCACTATAGTATTTTACTTTTATTCATTTTTAGGGTATTTGCTAATTTTTCCTTGTTGTGGTTTTTGCTATAATAAGGCCCAAGTGAACATGCACCTACTGCATGATTACACTTTAGTTCCAGTTCTGGTTTTATAAATATATGACCTTCTGACAATCAAAAATATCTGATAGTACGGCACCTAGCAGGACACATTCATGCTGTATTAAAAAATATTTTCTGGTTTAGGATTCTTAGGCTATGTTCACACACTGCTTTTTTGCAGTTGTTTTACTTTCATGAGTTAGAGGCTATGTTCACATGTTACGTTTTTGCAGCGTTTTTCTTTCATGAGTTTGAGGCTATGTTCACACATTGCGTTTTGTCGTGTCTCCCTACGAATGCACATAACCCAGTTTTTAACCCTCAAGCACTCACAGACTCCCTCATCTCATCTCTGTCCCCAATCTCTTCAATTTCCTGTCCAGATCAGGCAGTAAATCACTACAATGACTCTCTCAGAAGCTCCCTGGACCAAGTAGCGCCCCTCACCCGCAGAACCTCCAAACAGAGAACAAAACAACCCTGGCTCACATCACAAACCCGATTTCTCCAGCGATGCTCCAGGAGAGCTGAGCGTCTATGGAGGAAAACCCACACACCAGGAGACTTTATCCACTATAAATTCATGCTAAAAACCTACAAATCTGCCCTTCACCTCGCCAAACAGACCTACTTCACCACCCTGGTCTCCTCACTATCCAACAATCCAAAAAAACTCTTTGACACCTTTCACTCTCTCCTCAGTCCGAAAGTGCAGGCCCCCATCACTGACCTCTGTGCTGATGACCTGGCTTCCTACTTCATGGAGAAAATAGACAACATCCGCCAGGAAATCAGCTCTCAGCCTCCAAGCGCTGACACCCCCATTCTTCCCCACATCTCCTCCGGTTCACTCTCCACATTTGACCCAGTCACAGAAGAAGAAGTCTCCAGGCTCCTTTCTTCTTCTCGTCCCACCACATGCACTACTGACCCCATTCCCTCACACCTGCTCCAGTCCCTCTCTCCAGTCGTCACCACTCATCTAACCAAAATCTTCAATCTCTCCCTCTCTTCTGGCATTTTTCCCTCCTCCTTCAAACACTCGATCATTACTCCATTATTAAAGAAAACCACTCTCGACCCAACCTGCACAAATAACTACAGACCAGTCTCCAATCTCCCCTTCATCTCTAAACTCTTGGAGCGCCTGGTCTATTCCCGCCTCACCCGTTACCTCTCCGCTCACTCTCTTCTAGATCCATTACAGTCTGGTTTCCGCCCCCTTCACTCCACAGAAACTGCCCTCATCAAAGTGACCAATGACCTTCTGACAGCAAAACGTAATGGTGACCACTCTCTGCTTATCTCTCCTTGATCTCTCTGCAGCTTTTGACACTGTCGACCATCAGCTCCTACTCTCCATGCTGCACTCCATTGGCATAAAGGACACGGCTCTCTCCTGGCTCTCCTCCTATCTTTCTGACCGCTCTTTCAGTGTATCTTTTGCTGGCTCCACTTCCTCCCCCCTTCCTCTCACTATTGGGGTCCCTCAGGGTTCAGTCCTTGGCCCTCTCCTCTTCTCTCTCTACACGGCCCCGATTGGACAGACCATCAGCAGATTTGGCTTCCAGTACCATCTTTATGCTGATGACACACAACTATACACTTCAGCCCCTGACCTTACCCCTGCGGTAGTAAAGAACACCAATGACTGTCTAGCTGCAGTTTCCAATATCATGTCCACTCTCTATTTGAAACTAAACCTTTCCAAAACTGAAATTCTTCTGCTCCCCCCATCCACTAACCTCCCTAAATCGGACATCTCTCTCTCAGTATGCGGCACTACGATAACGCCTAGGCAGCAGGCTCGCTGTCTGGGTGTTATGTTTGACACCGATCTCTCCTTCTCCTCCCACACGCAATCTCTCGTCCGCTCCTGTCGCTTACACCTGAAGAATATCTCTAGAGTCCGCCCCTTTCTCACCCTGGAAACAACAAAAACCCTCACCGTGGCCCTAATCCATTCCCGCCTTGACTATTGCAACTCTCTATTAAGCGGCCTCCCCCTCACCAGACTTTCTCCTCTCCAGTCCATCCTTAATGCAGCAGCCAGGATCACCCATCTGGCCAATCGTTACTCAGATGCCTCTGCTCTGTGCCAGTCATTGCACTGGCTGCCCGTATATTACAGGATCAAATTCAAATTGCTTGTTCTCACCCACAAAGCTCTTCACAGTGCAGCTCCCCCCTACCTCTCCTCCCTCATCTCTGTCTATCACCCCACCCGCTCTCTACGTTCCTCAAATGACCTTCAACTAACATCTGCACTAATCCGATCCTCCCACTCCCGGCTCCAAGACTTTTCCAGAGCTGCACCAAACCTCTGGAATGCTTTACCCAAAGAAATCAGGACTATCCACAACTTGCATGGCTTCAGACGATGCCTAAAAACGCATCTTTTTAAGGCGGCCTATCATACTCCCTAATAAGTCCATTGTACTGTAGACAGTCAAGGGGCTATCCCTCTGGACATTACTCTTCTACAAACTCCACCAAACCATAAAGGTCTACACAGACTGTATAATGACCATCCATGTAAGCTTAGCCCTATACCCCATTTCCTCAAGATGCCTGGACCACCAGTGCAATAAGCCCCGGCACCTTGTGCAACCCCTATCCCGTTGTAGATTGTAAGCTCTTTTGAGCAGGGTGACCTTCATTTCTTGCTTTATTTATTGTATTTTTTCACATTGATTCTATGCCTATTGTTTTGTATCCAATTATTGTACTTTATTTGTTCTCTATTGTAATTACTTACTGTATTTTCTGTACTCTAACCCTACATTGTAAAGCGCTGCGGAATATGTTGGCGCTATATAAATAAAGTATTATTATTATTATTATTATTATTAATAATGCCTAGTAGTGCTCTGTGATCGTTTATCCAACCTGCTGTCACATTGCAGCCTGTTTATTTCTGTCTCATCATTACTTGAGCTTATTAACTTTTCCTCCTAAGGCCTCCGTAGTTTCCCATCAGCCACTTCTCTGGCCTCACCCCTTCTCTTGGCAGCAGCCATCTTTGCCCCTTGGATGCTGATGGTGTTTCTGTAGTTCTTCAGCTCATCATTGCTCAAAACTCAACATTGAACATTCAGTGAGTTATTGTTCCTTTGTTCGCACTCACTGTGATGCCTGATACTTTGTTCTTCATGCTGTTATTGATCAGTCTCTATTACCCTTATAGCATTCGCCATGTTATGTACTGTATTTTTTGGATTGTGATGCATTTTACCGTCGAATTGGGGCAAAATGAGGGTGCGTTTTATAATCTGGGAGTAGCTTACTTGGCAAAGGGGGCGGCGGTGGTAGTGCAGCTGGTCACAAGAGGTAGAGACGCTGCCGCACCAGTGATGCAATGCTGCGGGCACAGGAGATGGGGGTGTCAAGGTGGAACGGTTCTCGCTGTATTGATCTTCCAGGGGTGATGCGATGGATAAGGAAGAGAGGCTGCGGAGGCAGCGCATAGGCAGAGTATGAATCTTGGACTGCCGAGATCTCAATCTGCACATACGCTGCCTCCGGCGAGATGGACTTCAGGGAAATGTCTGTGGCTTGTGCGCAGATTGAGATCTCAGCTGTCCAAGATCTTACTCTGCCCATGCGCTGCCTCTGTAGCCATCTTCCTTATCCATCGCGTCACCTCTGGGAGATCAATGTCGCTGCAACCAATCCACCATAACACCCCCTCCCCCTGTGCCCGCAGCATCCCCTCATGGGTACTGTAGCGTCCCTGCCTCCTGTGAGCCTGCTGGACTGCAGTCGCTGCTGCGATATCAATAGTGCCTGAACCATTCCATGATGATATCCCCTCCTCCCGTGCCTCCTGTGAGCCTGCTGGACTGCCACCGCTGCTGGGATATCAATAGTGCCTGAACCATTCCACCATGACACCCCCTCCTCCTGTGACTCCTGTGACCCTGCTACACCACCACTGCCGCTGCCGGGATATCAATGGTGCGGTGCCTGAATCATTCCGCCATGACACCTGCTCCTACTGTGCCTCCTGTGACCCCGCTGCACCACTGCCACCACTGGGATTTCAATGGTGCCTGAATCATTCCGCCATGACACCCCCTCCTCCTGTGCCTCCTGTGACCCTGCTGCACCAACACCGCCGCTGCCGGGATATCAATGGTGCCTGAACCATTCCGCTATGACACCCCCTCCTCCTGTGCCTCCTGTGACCCTGCTGCACCACTGCCACCACTGGGATATCAATGTAGCCTGAACTGCAACAACATGACACTCCCTATCTATGTGCCCGCAACATTGCCGACCTTACCTCCTATGACCCTCCACCGCCGCTGAATCCCCCCTGGTGAGTTTATATACTGATTATAAGATGGACCCCATTGAACATTAAAAATTATTTTATTCTCGCTTCCTTCTCTAAATGTGGCGTGGGTCTCATAATCCACAAAATACAGTAATTACATTGTTTCCTGTACTGTACACAGGGACATAACTACAACAGGAGCAGGGGTTACAATCACACCCAGGCCCTGGAGCCTAGGGGGCCCCCAAAAGTCCCTTTGTCCTATAGAAAAAGACTAATACTAATAACAATTTGCAATAATTGGGGGCCCCATTGGATCTTTCGTATCGGGACCCATGAGCTTCAAGTTACTCCACTGACTGTACATAATGCTGTGCACCCCAAATACACCGTATACCTTGGACTGGATATTGTTATTCTCTTGCATCTTGCTCAATGCATCGATAGGAACTGATTTTACCCGAAAAAACGCAAGCAAAAACGCATGGTACCGTTTAGCGCCATGCAAGAACGCATGCGTTTCCCATAGGGCCCCATGTTAAAGAAACGCATGCGTTTTTGAAAAAGCTGATGCTGAGCCAAAACACACATGGCACTTTAGACATGCGTTTTTGGCATTGGGGCATGCATTTTTTGTATGAGGGTCTATGGATGCGTTTTTCCATGCACAAAAGACGTGTGAAAACTGCATGGAAAAAAAGCAAGTGTGACCCTAGCCTAAAATACAATACTTTCAACGTTTTTGCAGCTTTTTTCACCATTGAAAGCAACGAGAAAGTGCAAAAATACAACTGAATGAAACTAATGTTATGTACACATGTACTGGAGGCAAATAACATAAAAAACTCAGCCAAAAAAATGCAACAAAAACAGCAAAAAAACCCCCCAGCTTTTTGAATGCAACCTTTTGCTGCCAAGAGATCAGGTTTTGGCTGCTGAAACATGCAAAGGGACAACGTGTGAACAAAGCCTTAAATTATCCAGACTCCAAACTAAGGAGCAGGGGCTGCCCGGCCCAGGTGGCAGGGGTGCACATGCCCCCCAGGCCAGTGGTCAAGCTGCAGTTTTGGTCTGTCATGTTGGTCTGGGAGGCTGCTCACTGCTCATGGGCCACTGCTGTGTGCTTGTCCCCCCCAGACCAAAATTTGCCAGCCAGCCCCTGCTAAAGAGTGACTGAAGAACTACAACTCCCACCAGGTAACCAATGACTGGAGGGGGGAGCATACTGGGGGTTGAAAACGTCTACCCTATGGAGTGATGGGTGTCAGGACAAGGATGAATATGGAGTTTACTGAAAATCATGCGGACGTGGTGCCCTCCTGCTTTTACTTCAGCTTGTAATTCCTTCTTACAGCCAGATGGTGGCACTGTTGCAATATACAGTACACGTTCCATGACAATTGTCACATTGCCTTGTAGACAATTGCCTTGTACACAATTGCCCTGTACACAATTGTCCTTGACACAATTGCCTGTACACAATTGTCTGTACACAATTGTCCTGTCACCACAGTACACTATATACAGTTTTATCCTCCAAAAAGTCTAAGGAAGGGTGACATTGGGCCAAATCGACGGACAGCTGTACTCCACACCTGATCAGATGCGGGAAATTTACATTACATGATTACAAAGACATTAATATCACCTGCTGCTTCTGCAATACTCTGCTGGGAGATGTTTATGCTCCATTCATGATTCATTAGTTTTAAAAAGTGACCATTTTTGGTGTAAATGTCCAGTCCTCTCATCCCCTTGTGTTGCTCTGGGCTCTTGTTTTTGGTGTTTTTCACCTGATGCCTTATTCTTCTTTAAATTTAATTTTTTAAGCCTATTAATATTATTATTATTATTAATTAATTATCAATATATAAATAATAATAATAATAATAATAATAATAATAATAATTATTATTATTATTATTATTATTATTATTATTATTATTATTATTATTATGCAATTATTATTATTATCTTACCCAATGTGGCTGAGGTTTGGGGGTTTCCAGATGCTTTTGGCCGATTCATCAACCCCAACTTTAAAAAAGTGCCAATTATTTTGCACAAATATTACCCCAGGCCTCGCTCCGGAGTCCACTCCCTCAAATTTGGCATGATTTTAGAAGAACATTTAACTTTTTGCACTAAAAAAATTGCAAAACTGCACAAAATGCTGCAAAAAAAAAGTAAAGAGCACTTTTGACTTTGCACAAAATTCATGAACCACGAGCCCCATGTTTTAGAATTTTGCACAAATAAATAACTTCAATTTTTTTTATAAAATTTCTGCACAAATAAAAACATCAAACAAATAGCGCAAAAAAAGACAAAAAAGAAAAGGGGAATTAAAAATTAAATTGCAACTGTTGACTTGGGGCCTCAATGAGGTGTGTGGCCGCCCAGTGGTCGTGATGGGAATTGCAGCTTAATGAAGGTTCCATTTAACAATGTATAAACAAAAGTATCAATTTTGCCAATAATGATTCTTCTTACCGTACTGTAGATGGCGGCTGCCTGTGAAAGAAACACAATGAATTGTTACTTGCACTTGTCTTTTGGCTACTGATATATGGTAGAACTCCATGAAATGACATTTGGCGATCTAATAATTAGGATTTTCTAGATTATATATTAATAAAATGCAAAGGATTCTGCACCTACCGGCCGCAGCCAGGGCAGCGCTCAGGGCCAGTAGGATGGCCAACATGGTGACGAGTGACTGAGGCCGGTGCAGAGCGGTGTCTCTTATATGACCGGTCATCTGGGTCATGTGAATTGATTTTGGACTTTTAAACTGATGAACAAGCAAAAGATCCTGAACCTGCCGGGACCTGAGCAAACAGCCGAGGAGCGCCGGCTCCAGTGCTGGACGGTTACACTTCATTTTTAGAATAATGTTTAAAACAAACTTATTCTTCCATTATATATTCAATTTGTTACTAAAATGTGCAAACATTCTGTTCTGTTTGACGTCTTGGAGTTCGGCCAGGAGACCTCCCTGTGCACCCTGAACCCTCAGTCTCTGCTTCCACCAGATCTCACTGTAGATCTCCAGCAGTCACCTAAAGGGGAACTCTGGGAGATAAACATTTTAGTACTGTCCCTGCCCTCCTGCATGATGAAGCAGAGCTGTACACTACAGTGCTAGGATCTATAGATCGCTTATAAATCAATAAATCACATCTGCTCCTCAGCTCTCACCCCTCCCTCTGGGGACAGAGAAATTCAGTCATCCATAGTGCTAAAGTATCAGGGGACAGGAAGCTACCAAGTTGATATGAGGGAGGGGAGTCCATGGCAGTGCTGAATCAATCAATGTAGTGCTTTGCCTCTGCTCCTAGCCTGATACATGGCAGTACACATTATGCACCATCATATCATTGTACAGCAGAGGATCACAGCGTGTATTTATATCTACTTGGTGACATGATTGATATTTGAAAGGAGAACACCCCTGTTCTTACATTACATAGGATGGTAATCAGGGGCTGAATTGTAGTGAGACCATGAGTCCAGTGTCCACGCCCTCTGTTCATACAGAAGTGTGAGGGGGCAGGAAAGTATGATAATCCTGGAGCCCCCAGGGTTCACGTCCCTGACACCTCCTGTCACTGCTGCAGCACGAGGCTGAATTTCTCTGTCCCCTGAGGGAGGGGTGAGAGCTGAGGAGCAGATATGATTTTATTGATTTGTAAGTGATCCATAGATCCTAGAACTGTAGTCCCCAGTTCTGCTTCATCATGTAGGAGGGCAGGCATGTTACAGAAAAGTTTTTATCTCCCCAGTTTTCTCCTTTAACCCTTATCTGGTACTATGAAAAAAAATGACTACATATGCATCCTGCATGGGGTCACATTGGCCCCATGGTACAGAGTAGGGTTGAGGCTGTGTGCACACATTGCATTTTTCAGTGCAGATTTGTCACAAACCCTGAAGGTTTTCCTGATTCAGCAATGAGAATCCTGGAGTCTTTCTGCACACGAAGAGGATTTTCTTCTTGCAGATTTGGTGCAGAAAATAAATCTGTAGATGTCAATTCTGGCAGCGTTTGTGCTGCAGAGGTCTCACCTTGTCATAAAAGGGAAAATCCTGCAGCATTTAAAATGCTGAAAAAACAAAATGTGCATTTTTGTGGCTCATTGTCCAGACCTGGGGTCTTTTGATGAGTTTAAGTAGAAACTCTTTTTTGCAAGAGAAAACACATCCCAGCTATGTCCAGGGGACTGACTGGCAGATGTAGCCCTGGGGGGTGCTACTGAGCGCAAATGAGGAGCAGGGGGAAGGGGTGCTGCAGGGCGCAGGTGAGGAGCAGGGGGGGTGCTGCAGAGCGCAAGTGAGGAGCGGGGGGGGGGTGCTACGAGCGTAGGTGAGGAGCAGGGTGGGGGTGCAGAGCGAAGGTGAGGAGCAGCGGGGGGGGGGGGGTGCTGCAGAGTGCAAGTGAGGAGCAGCGGAGGGGGGGTGCTGCAGAGCGCAAGTGAGGAGCGAGGGGGGCTGTGGTGCTTCCGCGGCTTTATCCTTGCCTCTGCCGCCGCCGCTCCCTCCAGCCTGCTGCATCCAGGCCCCAGCTCCAGCCGTCAATGCAGTAAGTGCACAGCCGCTTTTATTGTGGGGGTGACCCTAAAGGAATCCACCGGCCTGGGGGACAAGTGCCTCCCTGCCACCTGGGCCAGTCCGCCCCTGGCTACGTCTGTGGGTATTCTGAAGAGCTGTGCTGTGCACACCTTCAGGTCTTATTTGTCAGCCTTCAGGTCTTATTTGGAGCTCATTCTTTATGGGTTTTCCCTGCATTTTTCTCATAGACTATATGGTA
Organism: Allobates femoralis; assembly: GCA_033576535.1. Lineage (NCBI taxonomy): Eukaryota > Metazoa > Chordata > Amphibia > Anura > Aromobatidae > Allobates > Allobates femoralis. The sequence continues at coordinate 123,905,903 of JARQOC010000007.1, forward strand.
GAAACAAATGGGGGATAAAACACAGAAAAACACAAAAAAAAAGCACAAAGCACATCATAAGGCAAAAACACTTTTTTTCTGCCAGACATAAAGGATCTAAACCGGTATAAAGTTTCTCAGTGTTGAGTACTGTTGCTTTATATAATGAAGAGATTTCAGACCGTTCCAATCAGTACATTTTCTTGTTGCTAGGTAGATTTAACCTGTATGAAGATTGTCCCTATGTCCCTCCCTTAGCTGGCCTCTGTACAGGATGCTCCTCCCTTCTTCTTCAGTTTAGTCTGCAGAAGCCATTACTGAAGACACATGTCTACAACCTCTGTACAGATTACTCCTTTTTACCTGCTGTTATGTTGTATGTAATACAAGATTTTGGAAGAAAACTGCAGCGTTTCTCCTGGTCTTACTACAAGTTGTCGTGCTGGCTGAGTTAGACTGTCTGTGGACATCTGGTGGTGTGAGTACAAGTGATACAATTACCTAAGAGACTGATGATTAGAACGCTTGGGATTTGCAGCCATTAGAAAGAGACAGAACACAGACTTGGAGTAAAGTGGACGTTCAGCACTCAGGACCTCGCTCACCCCCAGAAGCAATCACTGCTGTAAGGATGGAAACAGATTATGATGGTAATTACTAGCGGATCCTAGCGGATCCACATATCTTAATCTCTCTGTGATGAGTAAGCACTAAAGTCTATGAAAGTCTCACACTACACATAGTGCAGTATGGAAGAGCCCCTGTATCGCTGGCGTATTGTATAGATATCCCCGAGTCTCTCCATCACCACAATCCATTGGGTTTAGTAGAACTGGTTCAGGTCCGAGGTTAAGTCAATTGTAGAATTCAATCTTTTGGACCATATTTATTCACCTCCAAAAAGGAGGTAAATATAGGGTTCATGTTTGCTGCGGTCCGAACATGTGCAGGGGGCTGAGAGCTGAGCCCGCTCTATCCAGGGTATATACATAGCCACCATTGTCTTTACTCCCTGGAGCATGGAGGCTCATGTGACGGCCATCTTGGTACTCCAGTGAAGCTCAGCCCCTGGCTGGCCTTCAAACCAGACTCCACCTTCCCTTTACACTGTAGTAATAATACTGTAGTATGTAAAACCAGCAATCGCAGGTTCAAGTCCTCATCAGGGATTAAAAAAATGAGTTAAGGTTTATCTTTCTATTATTATAATTTTTTTAATTCTATAAAATATTATAATATTTTCAAATCCTTCCCCCTTTTTCCCTGTTAAAATTAATGAACCTAGCTGCCTGGAGAATGATCATTAATTATTGTAACTGATTTAGGATTTATGGACCATGATGTTGTTTCTTTTGCTTTTCTTCCTGAGGAAATACAAGAGAAACGTGCGTTGGTGCGTCGGGGACGACCATATTTACCCGCCACATTTATTTGTAAGTATTTTACTTCTACTTCTATAATGTCAGGGGTTTGACCATGTATTTTAGTATTTTAACCTTTGTGCTTGCATGTTCACTATGCATTGTCTAATGTTTCATTAACGGAGGATACAATTAATCTGACATAGACTTTTTTTTTCCCCGTATCTTGATTTCAATTGTAGTATTCATATGTGCCTGACTCCTCAATTTCCCCGACTCCGACTCCATCATAATATATACTGACTCTGACTACACAGCCCAGTCGGTAAGCCAGATCTCTGACTCCTTAATTTCCCTGAATTTGTCTCTGACTGTATGACTCTGATTCTACGACTTCAACTCTACGACTCCAACTCTACGACTCCAACTGACTTCGACTCCACAACTCCGACTCCACAACTCCGACTCCACAACTCCGACTCTACAACTCCGACTCTATGACTCCAACTCAATGACTCCGACTCTACAACTTCAATTCTACGACTCCGACTCTACGACTCCAACTCTACGATTCCAACTCAATGACTCTGACTCAATGACTCTGACTCAATAACTCTGACTCAATGACTCTGACTCAATGACTCCGACTCTACAACTCAGAGTCTACGACTCCAACTCTACGACTCCGACTCAATGACTCTGACTCAATGACTCCGACTCTACAACTCAGAGTCTACGACTCCAACTCTACGACTCCAACTCTACGACTCCAATTCTACGACTCCAACTCTACGACTCCAACTCAATGACTCCGACTCTACGACTCCATGACTCCACAACTCCATGATTCCAACTCAATGACTGCAACTCTACAACTCCGACTCCACGTCTTCAACTCCATGACTCTGATCAATGACTCTGACTCTACAACTCCGACTCAATGACTCAGACTATACAACTCCAGCTCTACGACTCTGACTCTACGACTCCAACTCCATGACTCTACGACTCCGACTCTACGTCTCCGACTCTACGACTCTGACTCTACGACTCCGCGAGCTTGACTCCACAACTCTGACTCTACGATTCTGACTCTACGACTCCGACTCTATGACTCTGACTCCACTGTTTCTTGTTTTGCACTCAGTTCATTTTGGGGGGGGGGGCTGATTTTGTGGAGCTTTTTCAGTCGCCGTGTGCACATTCCCTTGGTGAATTACAAAAGCTCTGCCAAAAAACTGATTGTGAACACAGCCTAAGAAGCAATATTAGGAAGTCAGACTGCAAATACCCTTCGATCGTAGACACCTCTCATCTTCTGAGAGCTCATCATCATCGGATCCGGCGCCGTCTCCTACCAAGATGGCACCTACTAGAATGATTATTAGGTGGCGTAAGAGCCCTCTGCTATAAATAACGCAGGAGAGATCCTCGGCGCAGGCGGTTTACTGATCCCAAATAATGTGACTCCCGTCCGTCGTGCCGCAGCGCCCGGCGCTTCTAATGGGCTGTTGTATCGCGGGCAGAGCAGAACGCCGGGCAAATCAATAGCGCAGACTATGTACGACCCGCTATGGAGTTCTGGTAAAGAGGCTTCTCAGAGGCGGATAATAATAAGGCATTATATCCAAGGAGAGGAGAAGAAGCAGTGACTGTAACACAATGGAGAGGATGACGGCGGGCCAGATTAAGCCTGACTGCAATGAGGACGATGTTTTGATTGCATCGGCTGCTTTTAGCATAAATGGAGCATAGAAACAGCCTGATTAACATGATTAGGACAACTGCGTCTCTTGCTTGATTTTATAGTTCAAGCACAAGGCTGATGATTCTGAAATGTTATATGGCTGCAATACTTCGCTTTCTGCTCTCGAGTTATTTAATTCTGCTGACGCCGCTCTTTATCTGCTGAAATCTCACGGCTTTGATGCTCCATGTTCTGTCTTATGTAAAAGGACGAGAGTGAAACTCAGGAAACTAGTGTACACCTGAGTATGGAACCAAGGGTGATGTATATAGAGGAGGAGGAGGTGAGCTGTGATTTCACCTATTGTGAATGGTGGATCCTGTGTTATCTACTGTATATAGAGGTGTTATCAGTCATTGTACAGGAGGAGGTGAGCTGTGATGTCACCTATTGTGAATGGTGGATCCTGTGTTATCTACTGTATATAGAGGTGTTATCAGCCATTGTACAGGAGGAGGAGGTGAGCTGTGATATCACCTATTGTGAATGGTGGATCCTGTGTTATCTACTGTATATAGAGGTGTTATCAGTCATTGTACAGGAGGAGGAGGTGAGCTGTGATATCATCTATTGTGAATGGTGGATCCTGTGTTATCTACTGTATATAGAGGTGTTATCAGTCATTGTACAGGAGGAGGAGGTGAGCTGTGATATCACCTATTGTGAATGGTGGATCCTGTGTTATCTACTGTATATAGAGGTGTTATCAGTCATTGTACAAGAGGAGGAGGTGAGCTGTGATATCACCTATTGTGAATGGTAGATCCTGTGTTATCTCCTGTATATAGAGGTGTTATCAGTCATTGTACAGGAGGAGGTGAGCTGTGATATCACCTATTGTGAATGGTGGATCCTGTGTTATCTACTGTATATAGAGGCGTTATCAGTCATTGTACAGGAGGAGGTGAGCTGTGATATCATCTATTGTGAATGGTGGATCCTGTGTTACCTACTGTATATAGAGGTGTTATCAGTCATTGTACAGGAGGAGGTGAGCTGTGATGTCACCTATTGTGAATGGTGGATCCTGTGTTATCTACTGTATATAGAGGTGTTATCAGCCATTGTACAGGAGGAGGAGGTGAGCTGTGATATCACCTATTGTGAATGGTGGATCCTGTGTTATCTACTGTATATAGAGGTGTTATCAGTCATTGTACAGGAGGAGGAGGTGAGCTGTGATATCATCTATTGTGAATGGTGGATCCTGTGTTATCTACTGTATATAGAGGTGTTATCAGTCATTGTACAGGAGGAGGAGGTGAGCTGTGATATCACCTATTGTGAATGGTGGATCCTGTGTTATCTACTGTATATAGAGGTGTTATCAGTCATTGTACAGGAGGAGGAGGTGAGCTGTGATATCACCTATTGTGAATGGTGGATCCTGTGTTATCTACTGTATATAGAGGTGTTATCAGTCATTGTACAGGAGGAGGAGGTGAGCTGTGATATCACCTATTGTGAATGGTGGATCCTGTGTTATCTACTGTATATAGAGGTGTTATCAGTCATTGTACAGGAGGAGGTGAGCTGTGATATCACCTATAGTGAATGGTGGATCCTGTGTTATCTACTGTATATAGAGGTGTTATCAGTCATTGTACAGGAGGAGGAGGTGAGCTGTGATATCATCTATTGTGAATGGTGGATCCTGTGTTATCTACTGTATATAGAGGTGTTATCAGTCATTATACAGGAGGAGGTGGTGAGCTGTGACATCACCTATTGTGAATGGTGGATCCTGTGTTATCTACTGTATATAGAGGTGTTATCAGTCATTGTACAGGAGGAGGAGGGGAGCTGTGATATCATCTATTGTGAATGGTGGATCCTGTGTTATCTACTGTATATAGAGGTGTTATCAGTCATTGTACAGGAGGAGGAGGTGAGCTGTGATATCACCTATTGTGAATGGTGGATCCTGTGTTATCTACTGTATATAGAGGTGTTATCAGTCATTGTACAGGAGGAGGTGAGCTGTAATATCACCTATTGTGAATGATGGATCCTGTGTTATCTACTGTATATAGAGGTGTTATCAGTCATTGTACAGGAGGAGGTGAGCTGTGATATCATCTATTGTGAATGGTGGATCCTGTGTTATCTACTGTATATAGAGGTGTTATCAGTCATTGTACAGGAGGAGGTGAGCTGTGATATCACCTATTGTGAATGGTGATCCTGTGTAATCTACTGTATATAGAGGTGTTATCAGTCATTGTAAAGGAGGAGGAGGTGAGCTGTGAATCATCTATTGTGGAATGGTGGATCCTGTGTTATCTACTGTATATAGAGGTGTTATCAGTCATTTTACAGGAGGAGGAGGTGAGCTGTGACATCACCTATTGTGAATGGTGGATCCTGTGTTATCTACTGTATATAGAGGTGTTATCAGTCATTGTATAGGAGGAGGTGAGCTGTGATATCACCTATTGTGAATGGTGGATCCTGTGTTATCTACTGTATATAGATGTGTTATCAGTCATTGTACAGGAGGAGGTGAGCTGTGATATCACCTATTGTGAATGGTGGATCCTGTGTCATCTACTGTATATAGAGGTGTTATCAGTCATTGTACAGGAGGAGGAGGTGAGCTGTGATATCATCTATTGTGAATGGTGGATCCTGTGTTATCTACTGTATATAGAGGTGTTATCAGTCATTGTATAGGAGGAGGTGAGCTGTGATATCACCTATTGTGAATGGAGGATCCTGTGTTATCTACTGTATATAGAGGTGTTATCAGTCATTGTACAGGAGGAGGAGGTGAGCTGTGATATCATCAATTGTGAATGGTGGATCCTGTGTTATCTACTGTATATAGAGGTGTTATCAGTCATTGTACAGGAGGAGGTGAGCTGTGATATCACCTATTGTGAATGGTGGATCCTGTGTTATCTACTGTATATAGAGATGTTATCAGTCATTGTACAGGAGGAGGAGGTGAGCTGTGATATCACCTATTGTGAATGGTGGATCCTGTGTTATCTACTGTATATAGAGGTGTTATCAGTCATTGTACAGGAGGAGGAGGTGAGCTGTGATATCATCTATTGTGAATGGTGGATCCTGTGTTATCTACTGTATATAGAGGTGTTATCAGTCATTGTACAGGAGGAGGAGGTGAGCTGTGATATCATCTATTGTGAATGGTGGATCCTGTGTTATCTACTGTATATAGAGGTGTTATCAGTCATTGTACAGGAGGACGAGGTGAGCTGTGATATCACCTATTGTGAATGGTGGATCCTGTATTATCTACTGTAGGATGGGGCTGTATACAGGGGCTGAGAGGAGAGATATACTGCAGGATGGGGCTATATTCAGGGGCTGAGAGGAGTGATGTACTGCAGGATGGGGCTGTATACAGGGGCTGAGAGGACTGATGTACTGCAGGATGGGGCTGTATACATGGGCTGAAAGGGGTGATATACTGTAAATATGTGTGTGTGATAGCAATGTAAAATCTTCTTTGACTCTTACGTATGCTGGTACATAGTCACCACATGCAGGACAGGTGACTCTTTCATTTTTCTTACCTGTCAATCATTGTTTCTTGAAGGTCCAGGGACAGCATTTTCTTTTTATCCACCTTCTTACCAGTTTTCAGACTTTGCCGTCTCATAAAATCAGAATTCAGACAGAATATTGATGTAACAATCGAGTCCAACAAGGCGACAAACAATTCAAAGGCTGTAACTTTGGACCCTTTATGAACTATGTTCTGACAGAGATCATCTCTTCCATCAGTAGCGGTAGCTCTTGATGGCTCTATTGTGTCTATAATAGATTGCCACCGGCCGAAGAGAACTTCAATCAATCCAGAGATCCAGACGTTAAACTGTTTGCACTTGTTGGACTCAATTGTTTCATTGGGTTCTGGGTGAATCCTGTTCTTCTGACAGACAGAGAAGGAGTCTGACAAGTCATATGGCGCTATTCTTCACTCCTGTACCGCTCTCTCTGTAAAGGCTATGGATGGCAAGTCCGCCAACTTGGCTGCCCGGTAAGAGTCTTCAGCCTCCGGTATCCCTCTCCTTGGCAGTCCTTGACTCGTATCAACATGGCAGAAGACATGGGAAGGGACACGATCTACAAATGGCAGTAAATACATGAAGTCAATTGAGATCAGAATTTGTGCTGGTGTAAGGAGATGGCCAATGCCAGGAAGGCCCAAGCCCTGAAGGCGCCCACTCAACAATGTCATTGGTATGTTGTAAGTGGGCATGGTGTTGGCCACAGGCGGGCTTCATCCGTATCAAGTCATCAACGTCTTCTTAAATATGTGTTCGCCTGGGGTGAACGCATATTTAATGGGGAGCCATTTAGGTTCCCAAAAAATCTGACTGTTTTTGGTGAGGATAGCCATGGGAACCAGATCACCAAATTGAGCCAGACTTACCATCACCAGTTTTCGGCCACCATTAGATGACTCCAGTGCTGGGATCCCCAGGTGGAGGGGAAACAGGGCTGAATGAGTTACATAGGGAGCCGTAACTGTAACACTATGCATTGTGGTGGGACATCAAGGGACAGAGCAGGCCAACCCTCCTTTTCCTCTGGTTAGCTGGTGAGATCCAGCCCAAGTGAAAGGGCTAGCTCATGTTAAGGTATGAATGCCTTATGAAGAACTGAGTGTTTGGAACATTGGTACCAGTAAAGAATATTTGTTTTGGATTCTTCTGGACTGCGTCATAGTGACTTTGCACAAGAAACCTGCACATTGTATACCATCTGTAACAAGCCAGGGTGATGGCACTGGCCCCCTCGCCCACGACTACTACCCTGACACTGTTACACTGGAGTAGCACTTTAAATGTAAGCCCCTTGTCATATACTCGCCTTCAAGTGACTTAACCTGTTACCATTTTGTGCCTATAACATCTGACTGTCCAGAAGTCAGAAGTTACGTCTCAAGCCACTCAATGCCAGGGTGCGGACCAGGGTGCGGGCCAGGGTGCGGGCCAGGGTGTGGGCCAGGGTGTGTGTAGTGTAGTGTGTAGTGGGCCATGTAGTGTCGGAGTGTATGAGTGTATCGTGTATGTGTGCATGTAGTGTCCATGCAGCAGAGCTGTGTGTGTGTCTACATGTGCATGCAGCAGATCTACAGTTGTGGCCAAAAGTATTGACACCCCTGCAATTCTGTCAGATAATACTCAGTTTCTTCCTGAAAATGATTGCAATCACAAATTCTTTGGTATTATTATCTTCATTTAATTTGTCTTCAATGAAAAAACACAAAAAGAATTTCCTAAAGCCAAATTGGATTGGCTGAATGAAAAGGGACTGTATGGTAGGAGACCCAGGAAGACCCCACTTCTTACCCCGAGACATAAAAAAGCCAGGCTGGAGTTTGCCAAAACTTACCTGAGAAAGCCTAAAACGTTTTGGAGGAATGTTCTCTGGTCAGATGAGACAAAAGTAGAGATTTATGGGCAAAGGCATCAACATAGAATTTACAGGAGAAAAAAAGAGGCATTCAAAGAAAAGAACACGGTCCCTACAGTCAACATGGTGGAGGTTCCCTGATGTTTTGGGGTTGCTTTGCTGCCTCTGGCACTGGACTGCTTGACCGTGTGCATGGCATTATGAAGTCTGAAGACTACCAACACATTTTGCAGCATAATGTAGGGCCCAGTGTGAGAAAGCTGGGTCTCCCTCAGAGGTCATGGGTCTTCCAGCAGGACAATGACCCAAAACACACTTCAAAAAGCCCTAGAAAATGGTTTGAGAGAAAGCACTGGAGACTTCTAAGGTGGCAGCAATGAGTCCAGACCTGAATCCCATAGACACCTGTGGAGAGATCTAAAAATGGCAGTTTGGAGAAGGCACCCTTCACATATCAGGGACCTGGAGCAGTTTGCCAAAGAAGAATGGTCTAAAATTCCAGCAGAGCATTGTAAGAAACTCATTGATGGTTACCGGAAGCGGTGATCGCAGTTATTTTGGCTAAAGGTTATGCAACCAAGTATTAGACTGAGGGTGCCAATACTTTTGTCTGGCCCATTTTGGAGTTTTGTGTGAAATGATCAATGTTTTGCTTTTTGCTTCATTCTCTTTTGTGTTTTTTCATTGAAGACAAATTAAATGAAGATAATAATACCAAAGAATCTGTGATTGCAATCATTTTCAGGAAGAAACTGAGTATTATCTGACAGAATTGCAGGGGTGTCAATACTTTTGGCACAACTGTATTGTATCACATGTTATTATTATGACGATCATTGGATCCAACCCCCTTATAAATAAGGGGAAATGACATCATAGGCTATCGGACCAGCAGAAGTGCCATTCAGGGCACGAAACGGGCCGTTGTCCGGCATCTCTCCACGAACCCCCCCTTCCTCCATTGTATTGTATGGAATCCTGAACAGAACCCTGAGAAGGGAATACATTCCTAAGAAGCACCAAATGGGTGAATGCCCTCTTTTTTCTGGACTGTTTTATGTACCATACACTTGAGTGAGCGCCCCAGGGCATATAGCTGCCTCATCAAAGACGACTGACACACGGGGAAACTCCCAACACAAAATCCCAGCAGTGCCCGGTCCTTACAATTTGGTAAGTATATGATAGATGTTACCAAATTTGCTACAAAGTTTCGTAAACTTTCACTAGTGCAAAAATGTAGAAACTACTGAACAGTCGCAATGGATGAATTTGCCGAAAACATCGGGAAAGCAGAATCCCTCTCCTGGTTTCTCTGTGATTGACACGGACTTAGCTGAGTCTTTGGGGCTCGATAGCTCATTTATTTTCACGTCAGGCCTTTTATTAGGTCCAGATGTTCAGTAAGATGCACGTTCTGAAACTCATATAAAGCGGATCCCAAAAAAAGCCACCAGGATCTGTGGGCAAGTGGCGGAGAGAACTGCACGGCCGCGGATGGGGCTCTGCGATCAGCCGGCAACGCACAATATTCCAATTTCATTCAGCCGTCTCCTCGGATCTGTGACATTATGTAAAGCCAATTTTATGACAGATCAGAATAGTTTAGAGAGCGCGTGTGAATGTTTAAGGAAGATATAAGAGGATTATTGTAGCAGCGTGTGGGGGGTTGTGTCGATCTTACAGCATGAAAATCCTTTATGAGAACACCAACAATTACAGTGAAGAGCACAGTGCACCGAAAGCAAGAGCAATGGAGGACACAGGGTGCGCCACACTTATTTCATACTAGACGGGGGCCCGATTCTATCGCATAGGGTGATTCTAGAATGTGTGCGAATATATATTAGTCCAACTACTAATCACAGCGCCACCGAGGAGGGCAGGGGGAACCCGTTACTGCATGAGATGTTTGTAGCTTAGCAGATGCTGCTGCTGTTCACCATCTCCCTGTCTCTCACCCCTTGTGCTGTCCCTCCTCCCTTGTGCTGTCTCTTACCCCTTGTGCTGTCTCTCACCCATGTGCACGCTCTCACCCCTGTGTGCTCTCTCTGTCCACATGCACTCTCTCTCTCCCCATGTGCTCTCTCTCCATATGTGATCTCTCTCTTCCCTATGTGCCTTCTCTCTCCTCTGTGCACTTTCTCCCCTGTGTGCTCTCACTTCCCTGTGTGCTGTCTATCCCCCTGTGTGCTCTCTCTCCCTGTGCGCACTCTGTCCCCTGTGCACGCTCTCCCCGTGTGCCCTCTCTCCCTGTGCACTCTGTCCCCTGTGCACGCTCTCCCCCGTGTGCTCTCTCTCCCTGTGCACTCTCTGTCCCCTGTAAACGCTCTTCCCTCGTGTGCTCTCTTCCCAGTGCGCTCTCACTTCCCTGTGTGCTCTCTCTCCCCCTGTGCACTCTCTGTCCCCTTGTGCTCTCTCCCATTTGTGCTGTCTCTCCCTCCTGTGCCCTTTCTCTCCCTGTGCGCAATCACTCTCTTCCCTGTGCTTTTGTCACATGTGGGCTCCCCTTTTTTGCCTTGTTCAGTGAACCAACCCATAGAGATTCATTCATACATCAGTTTAAAAATGGATCGGTATCTCCGGCCGGTGAGACTCCGAGCAGATCCTGTTCTCATCTATATCGGCCATTAAAGTCAATAGGGATCTGTCAGACACTGAAGAAACTTGGACAGCCTGGACTTCAGAGCTTCATCTGAGTTTCATCAATATTTAACTGATACATTGTTAAAGGGAACCTGTCAGGTCGTTTGTTATATTAAACCGTCCCCCAATGTGTTTTAAATGATACAATGTGCATCGCTAAGATGATTTTCTAAAAGCAAAATTCCACCTCTTTATCTTCAGGACGATTTCAGATGTAATATATGGAATTATATTAGGCGTCTGCTCGGTCTCATAAAGGACGATCCCCGGGAGGACCCCATATATGCCTCCATTTGCCCTATTAGTAGTGATGAGTTGATCACTACAATGCTCGGGTGATAGGTAGTCGTGACGAGCAGATTGGACACTAGGACGGGCGCAACTCGAGTACTGAGTATAATGGACGTCAATGGGAAACTCGAACATTCTTCCGAAAGATCTTCCAATTGACTTCCATTATACTTGGCTCTCAAGTCATGCCCGTCCTAGTGTTCGATCTGCTCAAGCACCTGAGCATGGTAGTGCTCGCTCATCCCTACCTATTAAGACATGTGTTCAGGTTTGTCTGAAGGTTCATTTGCCAGATTTTGGTGCTCCAGATAGAGATGCTGAAGAATCCTCCCCTGTGTGACAGCCCCTTTAGGGTTTCGTACTCGTAGTGTATTAATATACACTGTGAAACCCAAATGAAAGTAATCCAAATGTGTTAAAAATGATAAAGATTGAATACTTACCTCTCCACCGGGTGTTCTGGGAGCCTATCAAGATCGGTGATTGGTTGCTCTCGATCATGTGATATGCACGTCACATATCACATGACTGCGAGCGGCCAATCAATGGTCTTGCAAGGGCCTGGAAGGTCCGTACCTGTGGTTGTGTCGGCTCCCGGGAACACCCGGCGGAGGGTAAGTATTCAATATTTATTATTTTTAACACATTTGGATTACTTTATTTGGGATTCGCAGTGTACAGGATTCGCAGGACACACTATGAAACCCAAAAGGGGCCGTCACACATGTCACACAGGGGGGGATTCTTCCTCCCCTGTGCGACATCACATCCTGCAGCGCTGGCATATTCCCGTTGGAATTGCGTATTGTCAGCACGGCGATGCGTAATTCCAGCGGGACTAATGGGCTCCTATGGGATAAAGCGCATGCGCAGGTACATAAAGAACTGCCATGGTCATTCTTTTTACGCCCGCGCTTTCTCCCATGAAAGCGCTGCGTATTTCTACGCATTGTCTGAACGGTGCCGGCAGACGCGCACCAAAGCGCGCGCAAAAAAGTGCAATGTGTGAACTAAGCCTAAAAGTAAATCAATTGCTGACCGCATCCAGTTTTGGTGTAAAAGTCAAAAGTTCTCTTTGTTGTGCAACATTTCGACCCCACAATTCGCTCTTTAGCGATGCTTGATAACGACGTAGGGTCAGAATGTTGCACAATGGTGGAATAAAGAGAACTTTTGACTTTTTCACTGAAACTGGATGCGGTCAGCAATTTATTTACTTATATCAAGTGGCAGGGACGTATCTACAATGGGTGCAGGGGTTGCAATCACACCCGTGAACTGGAACCTACAGGGGCCCCAAAAGTCTCTTTTGGCCTATAGAAAAGGACTAATGCTATTAAAGATTTGCAATAATTGGGGGCCACACTTAAGCTTTTGCATCGGGGCCCCTGAGCTTCAAGTTACGCTATTGCGTGAGGACTGCCGGTGTCCATTTTGAGCGGTATCCTTGTTATGTGTTGCGAGCCAACCCTACTTTGTGTACATGTTCTACCTTTGCCTTTCATAGTTTTATTAACACCTTTCATTAATTTGACCTGATCACGACTCACATTAATGAAACAGAAGAAATGGACACAATGTAAAATGACGGATTGTTTTCAGCAGAGCAAATTATAGCCGCTCAGATGTTATAATATTCATTTAGGACACAATGACATTGGGTCACTGGACAAATAAGATAAGGGACTGGTGAGTCCCATAAGTTGTAAATAGCGGGATAGCGGTATTGTGACTGCCAACATAAGCAATACTCCCCTAATAATTAACTTCACCTTTCTCGCTGCCAGTTTTTCCTTGTGACAATTGGAACGCTTTCATTTCTGCTCCAGATTTATGGCCGAGAGGAAAAAAGAATCCCTTAAAATCATACAGGTAAATTTTAATGCCGCTCTTGTGTGCATTCACCGCAAGAATCTGCCTACGGTAACGCTATCGGTCTATGGTAAGGCGAGTTTGATATTTGCAATATAAATGCATTATTATTAGCCAATCAAATCATAGATATGATGATGGCAGCAGGGGACGGGTGGTTGTTTCTTGCTGGAGAAAGTGACCTATGTATTTTTAGGGCAGAGACACACTTAAGTTGCAGGAAAGAGATGAAGGGCGGCACTCCGTTCTCTGTAGCAAAGCTTTATTGAAGGTAAAACTGAATCTTGGAGGCACTGGGTAGAGAGCGCCTCCCTGATTCACTTTTACCTTTAATAAAGTTTTGCTACAGAGAACGGAGTGCCGCCCTTCATCTCTTTCCTGCAACTTAAACTCTGCTTTCCTTGGCGAGCACCGTGAGTCTGATTACAACAAAAGTTAGTGGTCTTTCTCTATTTTTAACTAGAGATACACTTATGTGAGCTGCATGCATCTCACATGACTCATGCACGCATGCATCTTACATGACCCACCCAGACCCAGCTGTCGGTTCTCTGAACAGGAGCATGGAGTTGATTTTGTTTATATTGAGCTCCACATTCCTTCTCAGAAAGGCAGGGGCTGGATCAGGTGAGTCATGCAAGGTGCATGCGAGACACTCACATGCACCCCGTATAGTGTGTTTCCACCTTTAGGCTGAGTTCACACATCCAGTAATCATCGGATAGATCGGATCCAGCACAATCCGTTCTGCAAACACAAATTTTTTGTCCGTTCTTCAATAACTGATTTCTGCAGGATCCGTTGTTTAAACATTGGAGTCTATGGAGAAAGGATCCAGTAACTGGTCACTATTTATCTTGCATATGAAACTGATCCAGTAAGAAAAAACAGATCCTTTACAAATGACAGAAAAACAGAGGCTAAATAGTGATCAGTTAGCGGATCCGTTTCCATTGACTCCAATGTTACAAAAACGGATCCTGCAGAAATAAATTTTTGCAAAATGGACAAAAAAGTTGTGTTTCCAGAATGGATTGTGCTGGATCCACTGGATCTAACAGATGATCACTGGATGTGTGAACTCTGTCTCAATGGCAGATTAGTATCTGAAGTAAACTGACCTTTTAGGAGTTTGAACAAAAAAATCATATTTGTAAGAATCTGAATTTTTTTATGAATGAATCCAGAAAAATGCCGCTACTTTGCTCAAGTCAAACGGCACCAGAAGGTGTTAAATTAGAAAAAAAAGTCAAAACCCTCCTCTAGTTGGGTCTGGTCAATGGTGGCGCCTCCTGCGCTGACTGGGCTGCGATGACTTGGCACAATTGTTTCTCTCTTGTAGAGATCAGATGCCATCGCTGCCCACTTCCCGCCAGTTCTTTGCCCGCTCCACACCCATGTCCTGCTGAAAATGGCGGGGCACCAAAACTTGCTTTCCTTCCACAATTGCTGGATTCTGGGATTCCTCGGACGGGTCCTGGAAGCTTTGGCAAAATCATCATCATCATCTTATGAGCGGAATCTTATAACAAAATATAGTTAGACTAACTTTTGTTTAACTTTAATCCCCGGCCACAGGGTAATTTCGGTTGTTTTCTCTCACCAGGCTTTTCAGCACAGCCTGATGCAACATGAATTAGGGTTGTATTAAGTTCTCCTTTGTAATTCACAGTGGGATTCCTCTGTATAATACACTAAGGGCAGGGACACACTGACAGACATGCCAGTCAGTCGGACGAGTCTCGGATGATTAACTTGGAATGGCCTCCTCCCTCTCTGGACGGGAGCGTCGGCTGCTTGGGTTTATAAGCAGCTCCACATTCCTGTCCTGACAGGGGGGAGGCCAATCCAAGTTAATCATCTGAGACTCGTCTGAATGACTCGCATGTCTGTTGGACAATGTGTCCCTGCCCATATTCAGAGTCTTGATCTGTAAGATCTTTCACAGTTTCTAAACCACAACTCGTCAGTTCGCCAGCAAGGTTACACACAGGAAAGTTCTTTGCAATCACTGTCTACCTTTCCCTATCTGTCTATACTATGACCGGTCATACACTGTTACTCACGGTGAGCAGTTCTTCATCGGGTACTTGGACAGCAAAAGTCCCTGGGGAGCTCCACACGTCACAGGAATCAGGCACGTCCTCTCTCTCTCCTTGGACACGATGAGATCCCCGGACCATGAGTCACACAGACATGGCTTCTCCTTCTTCTTCCTCAGCCCACTCAGCTCCTCCTCTTTCAGATTCCCAGGGATTTATCACAAAATCCCTGTCTCTCAGTTTACTTAGCTTTTGGTGACCCCCTAGTGGCCGGACGATGTCATTGCAGAACTTGGCACAACATATTTATTGAACTCATGATACTCATATACCTGCCAACATGCTACACTTTAATCCTTCCCGACGAATAATGTACATGGGTCAGATCTCAGTGTTTGATGTGAGCTCACATCATTCACCTGACATCTCAGCTGATCTCATCAGCTGAGATGTCGGGCTTCCAGCACCAATCAGATCCACGATCTGATTGGTGCTGTTAACCCTTTGAATCCTGCTGTCAATCACTGACAGTGGGATCCAAAACTGCTGCGGCGGGGATCGCGCCATTCGTGAGATCTCTGCTCAGTACGTGATGGCCTGGGGTCCTGCAGTGACCCCGGAAGCTATCAGGATTCACTTCCTGTCAGTGGTTGGCAAGCGCTGCCAACCACTGAAAGTGAAACCAAGTGCCATGCAGCTTATTGGGATATAGCATAAGCGATTGGATGCTGCCGCACTGTGGCGCCCTATGGGGCAGTGTAAAATCAAGAATGAATTAAAAAATGAAGTTTTAAAAATATATATAAAAAAAAAAAACAAAGTTTAAATCACCGCCATTTTTTCCTATTCAAAATAAAAGTATTTAAAAAAATTACACATATTTGGTATCGCCGCGTTCAGAAACGCCCGATCTATCAACATATGAAATCAATTAATGAGAGCCGTAAACTGCGTAACGGAAACAAAGGTCCAAACGCCAAAATTAGTTTTTTTTTTGGTTGCCGCAACATTGCTATAAAATGCAATAACGGGCGATCAAAACAGCGCGTCCACCCAAAACTGGTATCATCAGTTCAAGACGCAAAAAATAAGCCGTCACACAGCCCTTGGAATTTTCTTCCCATTTTCCTGTACATTGTATAGTAAAATAAATGATTGCATCTTAAAGTACAACTTGTCCCGCAAAAAACAAGACGTTAAATGTCTTTATTGACGGAAAAATAAAAAAGTTATGGCACTTGGAAGCAGGGGAGCAAAAAAAACGAAAATGAAAAATCGCCAGGTGGTGAAGGGGTTAAAGGGTCGGTAAAGTCGGACTATCCCTTTAAGGCTCTAAACAAGTTCCAGAATCTCATTCAAAGTATCAGCCGGAGAAGGAGCCGAAGTGACGGCAGAAAACGTCTTCATAAGCCTTGAAGGTTTTCCCTTTTCCCCCCTGATATTGTGATTGACAACCTCAGCGGCGTCTGTCGTCCCATAAATCACAGCCTTAATGCTCGGCCCAACGTGGCTTTTGTTTGGATGAAATTGCCTGTACCGGGATTCTCTTCTTCATCAATGTCAGGAGCGCGGTGATTAATAACTTCTCGTGAAATGCAAAGTGGTTTTCACGCACAATTATAATAATTCATTTCTGGAAGGATCATGTGTCGCCATCAAAATAATTTATATCCCTTGTTTACTCGAGGTTCCCCGGTTGTCAGAGCCGTTGTGCCGGCCTCAGCTATTTTTCTTGTGCCAACAAGGTCTTGCCTTCCCTCCGCAGGTGCCCCCGGAGCAGCGCTCCCTGGATCTGAAGATGAAGAATCGCCGGTAAAGTCAGACCTTGGTCTGCCATCCTGTGCCGGAACGTTCATGGTGAACTTTGTCTTCTATATCTATCTGGCTGACGACTTTCCATCGGAGCTCCACATTGGGTGTTGCTGTCTTCTGGATAGAAATGTAGATTTCCCCAGTATAAATGGAGGGGTGAGAGGTCCCTGTTCTCAATATGGGACCTGTACAATGTATTTGGGGACTCTTACCGGTGTGTCAAAAATTGAGTAGGCATGAATTTGGTGGCAAAAAGGAAAATCCACAAACTGTCGCAGAGTGTCATGGCGGCATCTGGCGCTGTTCACACTTCAGACACCCCACACTGAGGTTCCTCTGATGCTTCTGAGGTATACAGGTGGCTCGGACGTTGACCAGCTCTGGTCTCATTAGTGACTGAGTTAGCAGGAGTTAATCTCTGTATGATTCCTGATTACCTCTTGGATCACATGTTCTGGGAGACCAATCATACTTGCTCCCTTCCTGTTTAAGGTGGTGGGATCTGGTCTCTCATGTCAACTATAGCTTCTGCTCCATCATGCCAGTCCTTATCTTGGTGTTCCAGTAATCTGGTATCAGTAGCTGCTTGTTAGGTGTTTGGTTAATACTTTCTTGTTGTATTATTAATTCCTGCTTGTTCTTGTGTTCTCCCTTATTATTTATTGTATTCTCCCTGTGTGTCAGTGTTGTGAGCTTGTGATTTGGTTCGCCCCTGTCTGTTTTTGTCAGTGGGTTCCTTTACTTCGCTGCTTCGGGGGTAGGGGGAGTGGGAATCAGCTCGGGACTGAGCAGGAGCAGGGTTAGGATGGAGACTCAGGCCTCTCCACCATCAGGAGTACCCCTGATTAAGGGAACATTTAGGGCTTTACAGGAGCAGGGTTAGGGTGGAGACCACTATCAGGAGTACCCCTGAGATAGGGTGAGTTCAGGGCTACCTAGTTTGAGGGGCAAATCGGGTGTCCCCGGTACCCCTTTTCCCCACAGTCCCCATGACATAACTTTCTTCTCCAACATAGTGTCAGTCAAGAGTATAGAACTGGGGGATTTGTATCAGGATCAGTGATGACTGAACTTTTTGATGTTCGGGTTCCGGTGTTGCACCCAAACTTTCTAGCGCACTTTTCATGACTCCAAATTTGACCTGAACATCAATAGAAGTCACTGATTGGCTGTTCAGCTCTCACCCATAGGTAAAATACTTCTGGGGGTGGAAGGGTGTTTTTTTTTTTTTAAATTAATTTTGGACACACACTACACCAAAAAACTCTGCTTTTACCCCTAGTGTGAGCTGATCACACATTGCACACGGCTCACACTGGCCCACGCACCAAGTGTACCCGACCACAGTGATGCTCACTCCAGTGCTTTGCAAGCCTAAAGTACCCTAACAGGTTTGCTCAACACTGGGAAGTGCAGCCCCAACCGGACCTTGAAAGGTTCACTCATATCTTATGAGGATACAGTGGGTCACAGAACAGAAATGAAACCAGACCGTTTTCAGAGAATTTGGTTTACTAATCGGGGTTTACAGGGCTTCTCCGATTTCTCACCAGGACCACTGTGCTGCACTTCTGACCCTGTCCTGTGATATCTCGGACAATACCACAGACATTTGCCTAAGCAGTTCTGTCACCTGCTATGAGAGCCCAAATTACTTATAGTATGGGTGTAAATTGTGGGTGCTTCCGGCAGCCCTTTGGAGGTGCAGCACAATAGTTAACAACTTAACAAGACTCTTCCCCACGTTCAGTGTCCTCCCCAAAGGTTCTAGTAGAGAACCAGTCTCTGAGCTCATGACCAGCAGGTGCAGCATCCTCGGTGTTGCACAGCTAAGATGGCTGACCTGCACTCGTTTGGCACCAAGCTAAAGAACTGCGTGCACACTTCCCGCCAATCTGCTGTAGTGGAACTGAGCTTAGGACTTATGTGGAACGCATCTGCAAGTCTGAAGCCAGCCTTAGACCATCAAGAATTATATATATACCTTTAGCTCTATAACTCTAGACCACCAGGGACAAATGCAACAAAAGTGACAATTTGGGGGCAATACTCTGCTCTCTGTCTAGTGCCCCATGTTCTATAGAAATGTCCCTATTTTTTTCCCCCAGGCTTTGGAACTATGCACCATCAGGTAGTGGCAGCCTATTTTTTAATGTCTTTTTCATTTCTCGTCTTTAAGAGGATAAAATTAAGTGTCTAAAATGTAGAAATCCTAATATCCCAGATCTCCGGGCGATCGAAGGAATCTGTCTTCCTAAATGAGATGTTTTATCCCATAAGTCACCTAATAATCTCTATCTGCAGCCGCTCCTTCCTTAGATGTAGAATGTTAGTGCTGACTTCACAAACGCAGATCTCCTCCATATTGGAGAGAAAGACGCAGGACGGGCGGCTAATGACTGGAACAGATTGTAATGGACCCATATACCCAAGGCTGAAATCAGAATTACAGAGACAGCAAAAACTAGTTATGCTGAAAAACACAATCATCTGATTTTTTTTTAATTTTCTGCCATATATTTAATTGTACTACTGTAAATATCCTCTGCATTGGGTGTTCTGTGTGCGGCAGGCAGGGGGCGCTGTCGTCCTGTGCAACCTCCTGTCTGTTATATTATATATCACTTTATAGTCTGCCTTTGTTTAATGTTTTCAGATTATAAAACGTCAGTGCGAGATAATCTCACTACTATTATCTATCACATATATGTATTAAATATCTATTATCTATCTATATATCCAATTATCTATTATCTATGTATTAACTATTATCTATCATCTGTGTATCTATTATCTTGCATCTATCCATATATCTATTATCCATCTATAATCTATCATGAATTTCTATTAAATATTTATCTATTATCTATCTATATACAGTATATATTATCTATTATCCATCTATGAAATATCTGTCATCTATTATCTAACTATATCTATCGATCGATCTATATATCTGAATAGCTCCAAAAATCGGCTCCCACTTCCTGTATAGTGACAAGGATCGGCTCCCATTTCCTGTATAGTGTGTGAGGCACCGCCGGCATGATCCTCATGGCCGGGGGCCGGGGCACATCACATGCAGGATCAGGAGGATCCTGTTCACACAGGCCGGTTTTTCCTGTGATAATGCTGTGTGAACCAACTTTGAACATGAGGTTTAATGTGACTAATGAGTGGCTCATGAAATCGAGGAGGCCATGAGGAATGGGATGTAATGAGTGATTGCTGACAGCCCAGGTGGGTGTGTCAGGTGGGTGTGTCAGGTCTGTGTGTCCGGAGGAATAGCAGCCCAGCTGGGTGACTCAGTCTGGGTGTGGCCGGCACGATAAGAGGCAGCCAGCTGAGTGATTGGGAGATTCATTCTCAGCCAGACATCAGCCTGAGAGCATGTGGGCTGATTCACAGCCAGAGTTCAGTCTGTGAGAGAAACCCAGCGAGTGTGGGTGTGAGATCGGAGGAATTCCGTCCCGTGGGGACGAGAGGGAGGCTTGGCCTGCTGCATGCGGCGGGTACCTGTCCCTCAAACCGTCCTTCGATGGTATGTGTGAACCTGTGGCCAGATGCGGGGGGTAACGAGGGCTCCTGGAGTGGGGAACCGAGGCTGATCCTGGAGGGCGCTCGACTCAGGCGTGGGCACAGTCGTCGACCTGGAGACTTGCCACAGGGTGGAGGTTTGGTGGCGGCTGTCGGCCTAAACACGTGGTGAGTAGGCCTTGGTGACGCTCGGTTTGCCCGGTGACTCAGGTAGGCCAATCCCTGCTATGGACCCAGGGGAGCCACAGTCCATGGATATCATATGATGGGCTGTGGGCGTGTGTGAGGATGTATGTGATCCATGGATGTGTTAGGATGGATCACATACGGTGTGTAAGAACCTGGTCAGGCTGGAGTCCTGATGCCGGGGTAGTATGAAGCTTGGGAAATAAAGTCAGGCGGCTGGTACCGCCATTGGGACCGACTCAGTGTAGTCAATTAAAGGTCCTGACGAACCGGAATGTATGTGGAATGTGTAGATAGGCCGGAGGCCGTAGCCACCACGAGAGCTGTTGGTAGAGCTCCAATGGGGACAGAGAGGTGGTTACAGGTCCCGGGTTACAATAAGATGTCATGTGCAATAAGTGTTATGTAATGTTCTATGTAAATGTATGGTGTATTTATGTATGGTGTTTATAATCAATGTGCAATGTGTCAAACATGCTACCCGGGTTATGTTATTAATATGCGAAAAATAAACGGGTAGACATTGGATAACTTATAAACACGTGTTTGTTGTCGTTATGCAAGCAGGTTCCCCGGTTGCTACCTCACAAGTGACACAGATCGGCTCCCACTTCCTGTATAGCGACACAGATTGGCTTCCACTTTCTGTATAGCGACACAGATTGGCTTCCTCTTCCTGTATAGTGACACAGATCGGCTCCCACTTCCTGTACTGTGACAAAGATCGGCTCCCACTTCTTGTATAGTGACACGGATCAGCTCTCACTTGCTGTATAGCGGCACAGATTGGCTCCCACTTCCTGTATAGCGACACAGATTGGCTTCCACTTCCTGTATAGCGGCACAGATTGGCTTCCACTTCCTGTATAGCGACACAGATTGGCTTCCACTTCCTGTATAGTGACACAGATCAGCTCCCACTTCCTGTATAGTGACACAGATCGGCTCACTCTTCCTGTACTGTGACAAGGATCAGCTCCCACTTCCTGTACAGTGACAAGGATCAGCTCCCACTTCCTGTATAGTGACAAGGATCGGCTCCCACTTCCTGTACTCTGACAAGGATCAGCTCTCACTTCCTGTACAGTGACAAGGATCGGCTCCCACTTCCTGTATAGTGACAAGGATCGGCACCCACTTCCTGTATAGTGACACAGATCGGCTCCCACTTCCTGTACTCTGACAAGGATCAGCTCTCACTTCCTGTACAGTGACAAGGATCAGCTCCCACTTCCTGTATAGTGACAAGGATCGGCTCCCACTTCCTGTACAGTGACACAGATCGGCTCCCACTTCCTGTACTGTGACAAAGATCGGCTCCCACTTCTTGTATAGTGACACGGATCAGCTCTCACTTGCTGTATAGCGGCACAGATTGGCTCCCACTTCCTGTATAGCGACACAGATTGGCTTCCACTTCCTGTATAGCGGCACAGATTGGCTTCCACTTCCTGTATAGCGACACAGATTGGCTTCCACTTCCTGTATAGTGACACAGATCAGCTCCCACTTCCTGTATAGTGACACAGATCGGCTCACTCTTCCTGTACTGTGACAAGGATCAGCTCCCACTTCCTGTACAGTGACAAGGATCAGCTCCCACTTCCTGTATAGTGACAAGGATCGGCTCCCACTTCCTGTACTCTGACAAGGATCAGCTCTCACTTCCTGTACAGTGACAAGGATCGGCTCCCACTTCCTGTATAGTGACAAGGATCGGCACCCACTTCCTGTATAGTGACACAGATCGGCTCCCACTTCCTGTACTCTGACAAGGATCAGCTCTCACTTCCTGTACAGTGACAAGGATCAGCTCCCACTTCCTGTATAGTGACAAGGATCGGCTCCCACTTCCTGTACTCTGACAAGGATCAGCTCTCACTTCCTGTACAGTGACAAGGATCGGCTCCCACTTCCTGTACAGTGACAAGGATCAGCTCCCACTTCCTGTACTGTGACAAGGATCGGCTCCCACTTCCTGTACTCTGACAAGGATCAGCTCTCACTTCCTGTACAGTGACAAGGATCGGCTCCCACTTCCTGTACAGTGACAAGGATCAGCTCCCACTTCCTGTACTGTGACAAGGATCGTCTCCCACTTCCTGTACAGTGACAAGGATCAGCTCCCACTTCCTGTACAGTGACAAGGATCGCCTCCCACTTCCTGTACAGTGACAAGGATCGGCTCCCACTTCCTGTACAGTGACAAGGATCAGCTCCCACTTCCTGTACAGTGACAAGGATCGGCTCCCACTTCCTGTACAGTGACAAGGATCGGCTCCCACTTCCTGTACTGTGACAAGGATCGGCTCCCACTTCCTGTACTGTGACAAGGATCGTCTCCCACTTCCTGTACTGTGACACAGATCGGCTCCCACTTTCTGAATAGCGACACAGATTGGCTTCCACTTTCTGAATAGTGACAAGGATCTGCTCTCATTTCTTTAATCCAAAGACCTACTTTTAACTACTGAATAAAGCGAAAGAACTGCCACCACTTTCGGTAGAGATCTAAACACCTGGGGGCCCGGCTAGAGATTTTGCATAGGGGCCCATGAGCTTCAAGTTACGCTCTGATCAGAGCTTTGATTGCTACATTCACATAGTGCGTTCTTGGCTTGTTTTATGAAGATCTGCTTTTTAGCTGCAAAACATGTATCTGGTTTTTTTTTAAGCACATTCAACAATGGGGGCAATGGAGAAAGCGGCGCGTGAAAAACGCCAAAGAATTGACAGCTCATTCTTTTTCAGGATCTTTTTTTTTCAGTCAAGAAATGGATCCTCAAAAAACAGAGCATCTGAATGGTAAGTTTGGAAATGCATTGACTCAGCGGGGATCCCAAACATCACCGCGTTTCACTGCAAAAACGGATCCTCAATAAAAAGCACCATGTGAATGTAGCCGAAAGGTGAATTAAGAAAGTGAATAATCATGGGATTTTGCCCGTGTTTACAGTGTTAACTAGGTGACGAAACAACCTTACCCTACCTTATTTAGATGCCGTTACCATCGGGTTGAAATCAACCTGTTTTAGAGCACTGCTCTGAAACAGGTGTCAACAGTGATGGGTGGCAACAACCTGATTTACACGCCGCTACAGAGGGTTGATTTGACGGTGCAAGATACATTTGTCTCATAAACACGGTTGTTTCCACCCTGCTGTAGCGGCGTGTAAAGGTACCTATACAGTTACTTTTGTAGACGAAGCAGGGGGAAAAATTATGGAATCACTCAATTCTGAGGAAAAAATTATGGAATCATGACAAACAAACAAACAAAACAATACTCCAATGCATCACTAGTATTGTGTTGCACCACTTCTGGCTTTTATAACAGCTTGCAGTCTCTGAGGCATGGACTTGATGAGTGACAAACTGTACTCATCATCAATCTGGCTCCAACTTTCTCTGATTGCTGTTGCCAGATCAGCTTTGCAGGTTGGAGCCTTGTCATGGACCATTTTCTTCAACTTCCACCCAAGATTTTCAATTGGATTAAGCTCCGGACTATTTGCAGGCCATGACATTGACTTTATGTGTCTTCTTTCAAGGAATGTTTTCACAGTTTTTGCTCTATGGCAGGATGCATTATCATCTTGATAAATGATTTCATCATCCCCAAACATCCTTTCAATTGATGGGATAAGAAAATTGTCCAAAATATCAATGTAAACTTGGGCATTTATTGAACATGTAATAACAGCCATCTCCCCAGTGCCTTTACCTGACATGCAGCCCCATATCATCAATGACTGTGGAAATTTGCATGCTCTCTTCAGGCAGTCATCTTTATAAACATCACTGGAACGGCACCAAACAGACATTCCGGCATCATCACCTTGCCCAATGCAGATTCGTGATTCATCACTGAATATGAGTTTCATCCAGTCATCCACAGTCCACGATTGCTTTTCCTTAGCCCAGTGTAACCTTGTTTTTTTCTGTTTGGGTGTTAATGATGGCTTATGTTTAGCTTTTCTGTATGTAAATAGGCGGTTTCTTACAGTTCGGTTACAGACATTGACTCCAGTTTCCTCCCATTCGTTCCTCATTTGTTTTGCTGTGCATTTCCTGTTTTGTGGACATATTGCTTTAAGTTTCTGGTCTTGACACTTTGATGTCTTCCTTGGTCTATCAGTATGTTTCCCTTTTACAACCTTCCCATGTTGTTTGTATTTGGTCCAGATTTTAGACACAGCTGACTGTGAACAACCAACATCTTTTGCAACATTGTGTGATGATTTACCCTCTTTTAAGAGTTTGATAATCCTCTCCTTTGTTTCAATTGACATCTCTGGTGTTGGAGCCATGATTCATGTCAGTCCACTTGGTGCAGCAGCTCTCCAAGGTGTGATCACTCCTCTTTAGATGCAGACTAACGAGCAGATCTTATTTGATGCAGGTGTTAGTTTTGGGAATGAATTTTTTCCCTCTGCTTGGTCTAAAAAAAGGTTACCCATACTGACTACCACATTTTTTATCTTGATTTCTTTTAGTGTTTCTTCAAGGCAGGGAGTTGCCATTTGAAATTACTTTAGTTTTGTGCCATGTCTGTGATCTGCTTTTTTTTTCTACAAAATTAACAACTGAATGAACGTCCTCCGAGCTCGGGGATTCCAGAATTTTTGCCTGGGGTTGTATAACCTTTTGCCGATTGTTCACTGCAGATTATTTGGTGACCCAATATCAGGTGCAGAGTTCTCCCCTTGTATTGTGGATCCTGATTGCCGGGAGGCGCGGGTTGAATCGCTCTTGTTTGTACTCTCTACCTGCACGTAAGATCAAGCTTTTCCCTTTCTAACAAAGAGGAAGACTCAGTTCAGAGCCTTCACCTAGCGGGGCGGAGAGTCACAGACCGCACTTACCGTCAATGGAGTCCTGATTATTTTGTGCTCACAATGCGGCAGAGTTGTGTGATGTGCGGAGACTCTTCCCAGACCTTTATACTGCCGGTGCCGTCAACTCGGCTCTAACAAAAAACGCCTTTATTCCGAAGGCTGAGAGACGGCGAGGACAATGCACGGCATAGAAATCACACATGCGGCAGGGATCGCTAAAAAAGGACATATCTGAATGAGAGTTTGTGCATTTATCAAAAGGCTTCATGACTTGCAATACAATCAATTAGATGCAGTAACGCCAGGCCGCATTAAGGCTGCCAAATCGGCTCTAGTCCGGATTAACGTGCATCATTTTTATCTGCATGGGGTAAAGTATCTTTTCTTACCTTTTCTCTTATCCTTACATAATTAAAGCCATGTGGCTCGAGATGACCAGCTTCTCCAAATTAATTATAAAAATCAAAAAACATGATTTTATGATACTCAGTTGTGAGATGTTTATGCTATATGCATTCAGGCTGTAGCTAGCAGGGATGGTAAAATGTATCAAATTTATACTCTAAGGAACTGGGACCTTAACAAGAATCACAAACTTAATAGTTACACAACTGAATAGTTTAACCATATCTCAATGGAGCATGAAATTCATTGGGGACAGGTCTATCTCTATACCGCAAGTGGGAGGAGAGTATTTATCTCTCTACATTAAGTGAAGGTGAGTCCTTGTCTCTGCAGGAAGTGAGGGGAGAGTCCTTGTCTCTATAGGAAGTGAGGGGAGAGTCCTTGTCTCTATAGGAAGTCTGGGAGTCCTTGTCTCTACAGGAAGTGAGGAGTGAGTCCTTGTCTCTACAGGAAGTGAGGGGAGAGTCCTTGTCTCTACAGGAAGGGGGGGGGAAGTCCTTGTCTCTACAGGAAGTGAGGGGAGAGTCCTTGTCTCTGCAGGAAGTGGGGGAATCCTCGTCTCTACAGGAAGTCGGAGAGAGTCCTTGTCTCTACAGGAAGTGAGGGGATAGTCCTTGTCTCTGCAGGAAGTGGGGAAACTTCTTGTCTCTATAGGAAGTGGGGGAGTCCTCGTCTCTACAGGAAGTGAGGGAAGAGTCCTTGTCTCTACAGGAAGTGGGGGGAGTCCTCGTCTCTACAGGAAGTGAGGGAAGAGTCCTTGTCTCTACAGGAGTGGGGGGAGTCCTCGTCTCTACAGGAAGTGGGGGAGAGTCCTTGTCTCTACAGGAAGTGGGGGAGACTCCTTGTCTCTACAGGAAGTGGGGGAGACTCCTTGTCTCTACAGGAAGTGAGGGGAGAGTCCTTGTCTCTACAGGAAGTGAGGGGTGAGTCCTTGTCTCTTCAGTCAGTGAGGGTGAGTCCTTGTCTCTACAGGAAGTGGAGAAGAGTCCTTGTCTCCACAGGAAGTGGGGGAGACTCCTTGTCTCTACAGGAACTGGGGGAGAGTCCTTGTCTCTACAGGAAGTGATGGGTGAGTCTTTGTCTCTGCAGTCAGTGAGGGTGAGTCCTTGTCTCTACAGGAAGTGGAGAAGAGTCCTTGTCTCCACAGGAAGTGGGGCAGACTCCTTGTCTCTACAGGAAGTGAGGGCGAGTCCTTGTCTCTACAGGAAGTGTGAGACCAGGTGATTGATTTTGTGTTGGGCCAGAGAAGTGTGTTATCTCTGATAATGTGTTTTAGTTTCCTATCTTTTTTGCAGTGTCTTTAGTTTCTGCTTTCTCAAAGCTAATAAATACTGGGGGTCTTGAAGCCGCAGGCAGATGTCACATGTCTTTTGTCTCCCTTCAATGATGATTGCTTAAATTTGAACCTCACCGGCAACGTGCAAGACCCTTTGCTGTCTATTCCAAAAGCTCTGCAAAAAGATAAGGGTTTCCACGACGCGGGTGGCAGGTGCTCTTTAAATACACAGCGTACGCCGCGGCCCATTGCTCATCTCTTTGACCAGCAATATTAGGTTAATGTCAGGTATTTACTGGCCTACATGCGGCACTAATGTAAGTAATAGCGCAGTAAAAGGCCGAGGCGTATGTGACGCGTGCCTCCGAGATCCTCACGTAAATCTAAATGTGCACCGCGTCGTTAGTGCCTCTCTCCAGTCTCCATCCCAGGCAGTTATTAAGCAAAGGATTTCTATAATTAGTGGTATAAAAGCCCTGATGGACAAGATGCGGAGGTTTATGTACGGAGACAGCTGATGTATGAGTAAGTACATTATATTTAGAGGCAATGGCCAGCAGAGAATGCATTATGTTTTCCAGGCTAATGAACTGCTTCATTAAGAACGTGTCCCTAATTCTCTTGGCTAGACCGCGCCGTTCTTCTTAATAGCAACATGGCTCGGTGCCCTGCTTCAAGTTAAAGACGCCACTTCTTATAGAAATCAGCCTGACTAAGGGGAAAAAAATCTTTTGTTTTTTTACAATATAAATTTACCTCTGGAATTTAAAAAAAAAGATTTTTTCCTGAAACAGCGCCACCCCTGTCCACAGGTTGCATCCGGTATTGCAGCCCATATCCAGAATATTCCTTCATGGCTTTTTCCCAAACTGATTTTTGATGTTGGCTCCATTTTTCCTGTATGTTCCTTTACTAACACCTGCGCAGAGGAAACCTCATTTCTGTCAATTGCATTTAACATGCACAATTTCAGTCGCCGCAGGATCTCGAGGCAGCTAAATATTGTTTTTGTTTTTTAAGACAAAAAAAATTAATCTTTGCAAAAAACAATTGTTTTCCACAGAGATCTCGTAAGGAGTGTAATTAAGAGCGCTATAATTGTTCTCATTTTAGAAGAAAATGCTTTTATCTTCTAAAACTTAAATCTTATGGTGGGTTTACACACACCAATTTCTGTGTCCAATATCTGAACAGATCTCTGGTTGCAGTGAAATCATGGACACATTGTTACATTTGTACACAGCCACAAAATGGAGCAATGTGTCCATGATTTCACTGCAACCAGAGATCTGTTCAGATATTGGACACAGAAATTGGTGTGTGTAAACCCACCATTAAAGGGACTCTCCAGATTCAATATCTAAATGACGAATATCAGATCGAAGGGGGTCTGACATTTGACAATGCCCCTCGCCCAGGTCAGCAGTTTGCATCTGGATAAATATAATGAAAAAGCCAAACAGCTCTGTACACCGTGTAGTGGGCGATCTCAGTACTGCAGCTACTCACAGCTGTGTACACCGTGTAGTGGTTGTTCTCAGTACTGCAGCTCAGCTCCTCACAGCTCTGTACACCATGTAGTGGTCGGTGTCAGTACTACAGCTCAGCTCCTCACAGCTCCGTACACCGTGTAGTGGCCGTTCTCAGTACTGCAGCTCCTCACAGCTCTGTACACCGTGTAGTGGTCGTTCTCAGTATTGCAGCTCAGCTCCCCACAGCTCTGTACACCGTGTAGTGGTCGTACTCCGTACTGAAGCTCAGCTCCTCACAGCTCTGTACACCGTGTAGTGGCCGTTCTCAGTACTGCAGCTCAGCTCCTCACACCTCTGTACACCATGTAGTGGTCGTTCTCAGTACTGCAGCTCAGCTCCTCACAGCTCTGTACACCGTGTAGTGGTTGTTCTCAGTACTGCAGCTCAGCTCCTCACAGCTCTGTACACCATGTAGTGGTCATTCTCAGTACTGCAGCTCACCTACTCACAGCTCTGTACACCGTGTAGTGGTCATTCTTAGTACTGCAGCTCAGCTCCTCACAGCTCTGGACACTGTGTAGTGGTCGTTCTCAGTATTGCAGCTCAGCTCCCCACAGCTCTGTACACCGTGTAGTGGTCATTCTCAGTACTGCAGCTCACCTACTCACAGCTCTGTACACCGTGTAGTGGTCGTTCTCAGTATTGCAGCTCAGCTCCTCACAGCTCTGTACACCGTGTAGTGGTCGTTCTCAGTACTGCAGCTCAGCTCCTCACAGCTCTGTACACCATGTAGTGGTCATTCTCAGTACTGCAGCTGAGCTCAGCTCCCCACAGCTCTGTACACTGTGTAGTGGTCAGTCTCAGTACTGCAGCTCCTCACAGCTCTGCACACCATGTAGTGGTCATTCTCAGTACTGCAGCTCAGCTCCCACAGCTCTGTGCACCGTGTAGTGGCTGTTCTCAGTACTGCAGCTCAGCTCCTCACAGCTCTGTACACCGTGTAGTGGCCGTTCTCAGTACTGCAGCTCCTCACAGCTCTGTACACCATGTAGTGGCCATTCTCAGTATTACAATGCAGCTCTTATTGAAGGGAATGTGATCTGAGCTGCAGTACTGGTAACAGCCACTACGCAAAGTAAGAGCTGTGCTGTTTGGTTCCTGTTTTCATCCACCAAAACATTTATATTGATAAGTTTGGGGAAATCCTTTACGGATCCCTTGAAGGGTGTTCTATCATTAGTTTTAAAGGAAATATTTAACATAGTCTAAAAATAAGACAATTAGGTATAATCACGACTGATATCCAACACTCTGATCATAATACTGCCGGCCTTCCTGTTCTGGCACTGATGGGCATGTAACCACTGCAGCCAATCACTGACCGCAACGTTGATGGGTCGGTCATATGCCTATCCCTATTGAAAGAAAAAATGGGAAGATCGCCTGGGGACAAAACCACAAGAGGAATGGCTGAGCATGCTTTGTTTATTTAGACTGTTCTGGGCCATGTTGGACAATCACTTTAAGATGGATGGTAAGGAAGTACAGAGTATTTTGGCACAATTTTGATATAAATGGGAACTGTGTAATACTCAATTTTACCTGCGGGGGCGCTGCATAGAATATGAGCACCTGCTGGCGGATTCCTTTAAGTTACTAATGGGCATTGAAGGTCTTAGCAGTGGGACTGGGATCGGCTTCTTTTGGTAGAAGGGTTGTTAGAAAAATTACTCTGTGAGTGGAGAACTCTATTAGAGATGAAAGACTAAACGCATCTTCTTAAAGGGGCGGTGTGATTTGTATCACTGTTGATCAGACTGTGGCCCTTTCTTGATTGTGTCAACAATGCGTGAATTTTGATAACATTTTGAATTCATCACCCCTAAACTTCTCAGACTAACTCAATGTGGTTCCTGGATAAAAACTTAAAAATACAATCTTTTAGAGACGTTAAAGGGCTCAAGTTTGTTACAAGTGTCTCCCATCATTAGGAGGCTTGTGGCAGCTCAGGGATCTGAGCTTCACATGAATTTGTGAGACTCTGGATTTTAGATGTGATTGCTTTCTTTTGGTGTAGCAAGGGTTAATATTATTTTCCTTCCTAGTAGCCCCTTGTTAGCTCATCTTAGCTGTAGCAGATTTGTGACCATTCCCCTTCCCTTTAAATTGTCATCGGATGCCGGTAAGAGATTCTTTCTATTCTGACAACCCTAGAGGGAGAAAGATTCTAGTGACTGCTGTTGTTGGAGCCGTGTCATCTGCAAACCTGGTGTGTGGCTGCAATTGTCACGTTTGTTTCATCTACTTTTTTCTTTTTCCCTTGTCTGTCTTCCTTTCTCTTGTGATTATTTTATTACGGGGGATGTCTAGTACATGCACTGACCTTGGCACTAGATAGAGTAAATGAATAGACATTCAGTGACTAGGGACATGATTGGGGTGGGAGGAAGGACCCACTTAGTGGTGTTAGGGAAGCTCAGAGGCAGACACAGTTTTAGTATCAGGTGTCCCCTCCCTGCTCCTTATCATTAGGGTCTTCCTCTCTCTTTGTGACCTGTGCAATGCTAGATATCTGCTAGTCCACGCATGACAGTCTGGTCCACTTAGAAATGGTGTAAAAGCTTTAAACTCCTGAAAATGCTCTACGGTGGAATTATTGGGGAGAGGGTATTTGTAACCCTTTAAACACATTGTCTAACATTATTTGGACATTTGCCATATATCTTGTGATGAGTGATAAGAGATGATCAGAAAACAAACATCATTTTGTGATACTCTGTCTGGAGACGTTTGTACTACCTCTGCCCATTTGTAGCCACCATGTGGTCGCGATGTGAATTGCAGCCTGTTGAGGATTTTGCTACTTTGTTGTATAATATATACATAGTTTGTAATGTAAGAAATTGTCATCCCTTTGTGGACAGGCAGAGTGGGCTCGTCTGTAGGATGGATACTCGGATGGAAGGTCACACACCTGGTGGAGCTGGAGGACGCCGTGCAGATGGTATGTTTTCTTTTTCTCACCTTTTGCTCTCCTGTTCGGATGCTTTTTGATCACGCTGGGACATTGTGGGAGTTTATTAGACGCTGGATAATTCGATGTGCCGTGGTGATGAGCTCCGCCGTGGGCTCAGGAAACAGAAACATCTTTATTAAACATCATCTGTGGTTGTTGATTAAATTGACCTTTTTAATTCAATGTTTTTTTTATATCTTGAATTAAAGGGTAGGATGAAGAAATTACAAGAACAGCAAGTGCTGAGTTATAGGAATATTAAGTTTACAGCTGAACACTAATCACCTTATACAGAGGTAGGAGAAGAAGCGCAACGAGAGCGGTGGGGGGCTCATAGGTGGGGGGCTCACAGGTGGGGGGCTCTCAGGTGGGGGTCTCACAGGTGGGGGGGCTGACAACTGATGGATCACAGGTGAGGGACTCACAGGTGGGGGGCACTCAGGGGGGGGTCTCACAGGTGGGGGCTAACAAATGATGGATCACAGGTGGCCCCTGTGTGCAAAATATCACCGCAGGTCACATATTGTTCTGTATTATAATATTCACCATCTACTTCCGCTGTAATTGTGTCCTCCTATCACGCATTTGCTAGAACAAGTTGCGGGTGCCATATTTGAACATTTAATAATGGGATTTCAAATATAGCACCCACTGCAATGCCCCCGATGCAGGATCTCACCACTTACCGCCTGGTCCTCACCCCACAGCCTGATTCGGCCCCGCCAGCCCCCACCAACTTGATGCTGCAGCCCGCCCCAACACAACAAAAAGAGAGGCTACAGGACCTGTGGTGATGTCATGGTCATGGGCGGAGTCACAGATCACATGACGTTACCAAAGGTCATTTAGCAGACACTGAGTGGGGGAGTACAGAGAACAGGCACAGTCAGTGGCTCCCTCAGTCTCCGCATGCTCCCTCTCCTCCCCCAGGTTCAGTCTCCGCACCCCCATCATGCTCTGCTCCTCCTCCACGGTCTCGTGCATGCTTCTTCCTCACCCTCCCCTGTCCCAATCTCCCCTCACTGCTTTTCTCCCCCTCTCTCCTTTCCTTGGTCTCTGCATGCCTCCTCGCTCCCCTGCCTTCCCCCCCAATTCTCTGTCACCCCCCGCTTTGCTCCCCTCCCCTGGTTCCGTCCTTTGCACCGTCTCGTCTTCCTCCTCTCCCCCTCCCCCAGTCTCTGCATGTCATCCTCTCCCCCTCCCCATTTTCTCTGCACACTCCCCCCTACCCCCATTTGCCCCACAGGGGGAACAGAGAGAGAATGCAGAGTCTCCGCGACAGGGGGGAAAGAGACTGCACACAGGCAAAGGAGAGAGCACATGAGAGAAGACAGTGCATGAGGCTGGAGACTGGCCAAAGGAGAGAGCACAGGGGGGAGAGAGAGAATACAGAGGGGAGAGCACACAGGGGTGGAGCCTCCCCTCCAGTGCCACAGAGCCCGCCCTCATTGTGATGTCACTGCCCTCCCGCTGCAATAACATTGGGCCTCTGTCTAGTACATATTTGTCTTACTTAAGACTTATATTGTTGGTTTTAGGGAACGGCTAAACGGACAATTTTCCTGCCCCTATTTACAGGGGTTCATAGAGGCAAATGAAAAGCCCCCACAACAGTTAGTGGATGGTAAATAGATGCAATAACTGATCACATGACCCTGTAGATCCATTTATTACGTCCCTGTGTGATTGGCGCCCTATAACAGCCTCATCTCTCTGCAGGTTTATAGTAGCAGCCGTCCCTCCATGATATGGGTTGGCTGAGAGCAGCGGTCTCATCAGTATTTTCCCCCGCCTTTATCACGGGAATCTCCTGCCTCCTCCTAGATTATTGGTAATCTGACCTGGTGCTGGTAAGGCTGTATTTTTTTCTGCAAGTTTTTTTTATCCCTATAATTAATGTCCTATGTGAGCCCTATTTTTTACCAAATTAATTTAATAAATATTTTAGCCCCGAGGAATCGGGTGTACTAACTTTGAATCCATTTCGGAATGTTTTTATTTTTGCTCAAAGACCACTAAAGAGTTAAACAAAACAAGTTCAAGTGTATTTAGTCTGTTTCCATAATGGCAGCTTGTACTGAGTAATGTTATATCTCACTGGGAGCAGGAAGGAGGCGCACTGAGGAACTGTCAATCAAGTTATGCGGGCGGAGATTCAGTAGTAGCAGAGAGACTGGATACTAAAGAGCTGCTAATCAGGCTACATATGGAGAGATGCAACAGCGGCAGGGAGGAGGAACACTGAGGAGCTGTCAATTAGGCTTGGTAGATAGAAATTCACTAGAATCAGTGTGGACGGGCTCTGAGGAGCTTCTAATTAGTCTAGAAGTGGGCATAGATTCAGTAGTGGCAGGGAGGAGGGACACTGAGGAGCTTCATCAGCCTGGATGTGGGCAGAGATTCAGTATTGGCAGGGAGGAGGGCCATTGAGGAGCTATCATTAAGACTAGGTAGACAGAGATTTGTTAGTGGCAGGGTGGAGGGACATTGAGGGGATTCTGTGGCCCCACTGGTCAGTAGGGGTACTGCACCCACAACAGAGCGTGCAGTATTTCTGTCATTGGGGAGAGTAAGGTCGACCTGAGGCTCTCTTCTCAGCATCCCTACACCTAAAATAGGGGACATTTTGGTTAACCCGTTGCTAGGGAGCCAGTCCCAGTGGGAGGAGAGTTAGGGTAGAAGGAGCGGGAACTAACAGATGTGGCGCTCCAGGGGTTAAGTGCCACAGTAACATCAACACGGGTTCACTCCCCACACAACATCTGACACTGCACTAGCACCTCTAGGCTAGAAGGGGGAGCTAAATAGCTCCTTATATATTCTGGTGTAATGAGGAAGTAGTTAGTTCAGTACGTAGCAGTACTGTGAAGGGAGCAGTTCAGTTCCTGGGAGAAACTGAGGAAGAGAGACTGTAGTGTAAAGAGGCTGCTCAGGCTTCTCTACAGTCGGCTCCTCGATTCCAGGCCTAGCCCGGGTCTGAGGGAAGGATCACAAGAAACAGAGGAACACATTTTGAGACTGAGTGACTTCACTACTCGCTCCGGAGGAGTGCACAGACCGGATTCGAAACTGTGACTGACACACACAGCACAGTAAAATACCGGGATAGTGGAGGTTATAGATCTACACTGTACCTCAGCGAAGCAACACGGCGGGGTCAGAAGCACAGGAAAGATTCAAGTTGCCTAGTGTCGTAGCCCATAGGGACAGGGGTACTCGGTACCGGACCGGGTCTGCTGCTGGGGAAGTCACGGGTAGGTCCTGGTCCGGACGTGTCCCCGGGCCACTGGCAAAATAAGGGTATTTACAGGGGAAATGTCAGTCGTGACGCCACCCACTGTGTGCAGCCAGTAATGGGGCCGCCGCTGCCGCAGAACCTCCAGGGATGATGTGATGGCAGCAGAGATGGGA
This sequence comes from Allobates femoralis, assembly GCA_033576535.1. NCBI lineage: Eukaryota > Metazoa > Chordata > Amphibia > Anura > Aromobatidae > Allobates > Allobates femoralis. Next base: position 123,941,185 of record JARQOC010000007.1, read on the forward strand.
TAGTTCTCCGTGGGCAGAACTGTGTTCCCGGGGCAGTGATGGTTAAAGTCTATTGTGTAGTGTGCAGGCCTGGTGCTGAATGCAGTACACTTACTGTCCAGATGCTGCTGGAATCCTCCTGCAGTGTTGGAGCCTGCACGCCGTGGCTCTCCAGGTGGAGGTCGGCTGTGAACCTGTATGGAGGGAGTAGTATTCAGGCAGAGACATACAAGAGAGTCGTGTTCAGGGTTCTCCGTGTTTACTTCTCAAGTTCTCAAGTTCAAGTTACAGTTCAGTACAGTTCTCAGTTGGTTACAAGTCTTAGTTCAGTTCTCAGTACACGGGCACACTCTCCCCTCCGGGTTCCCTTTACTCTTTGCAGCCAGGTCTCTCTCTCTCTGTGACCCCTCACTCTGTCTCTGTGTCCTTTCCGGGTTGTTAAAGAGGACCTGTCACCAAACCAGGCATGGTGACAGTTCCTCTTTAACTTTCTCTGTGTTCGTTTGGTGTGCGTCTCCGGACAGTATGGCGGTGACTCGGGCCCCTGTGGGTCCTCCTGGTTGTCACTGAGCTGCCTGTCCTTTGGGGTAGGGACCCTAACGTGTAGCTGTGGTCCCCCGTCGGTTGTCTGGGGATGCCGGGTGAAACTACGGTCCCCTCTAGAGCCGACACTCTACTCAGCCTAGCCTCCAGCAGTCCTCCCGTGTGAGGCTCTACCAGGCTCTCTCTACTGTGTCTTCAAGTATCATAGGAGGGCTACTCCGCCTGCAGTCTGCCGTCTCAGCTGTAAGTCTAGGGCCCGGTAGCACCGTCCCTCTCTTCCCTCACACTCCTGGGGTTCTGGCTTCAGATGGGCTTTCTCTCTGCGGCTCACACTGGCTCTGTTCAGATTCTGCGCTCCTACACCCACACTGGCAGGACGTGTGATTCAGTCTTTACTGCTCAGCCTACCTCGGCCTACTGACTCCTTCCTCCTCCCCCTTCACTATTTCTACCTTCTGTCACCTGACTACGTGTTTGCCCACCCACTGCTCTAAATCCACCAACCCTCGCCTGCTTAGAGTTCCTAGGCTCCGGGCTGGATGCTGCCATCTACTGTACGTGGGTTATGTGGGCTATAAGGGTGTTGGTGTTCAACTGTCGTCCTACCTGCCTGGCTGCAGTTCCCTTTGTGGCCTCCTGGATGCAGGGGCGCCACACCTAGCAAAGGGGGTACCTGTGAGGAGAGACAGTGCCAGCAGCTCAGTTAAAGCAGCACCAGGGCCACACACACAGCGCAGGAGTGGTAAGCCAAGGATCCGGTCAGGGTGGGAGCAACCCGACCCTGGTACAGACTCCATGGACAGTACTCTGCTAAAGAATATCTGCAGTAAAGTCTTGGAAAACTTCAAAACCGTGAGTGTGTGTGATCTTTGTATTCAAGCCCTACTTTCCTTCACAAGCAGCCACCGCCTCCACTATCATCCCTATCCTGCAACATCTATAGCATCCATCATAGACTTTAACTATCACTGCCCCGGTGAACCAGGCTCTACCTGTGGAGAGCCGTTCCATCTCCAGCTGCCAAACATCATCCCTGGAGGTTCTGCAGCAGCAGTGGCACCCTGACCACAACCCGTGGGTGGCATCACGACAAACTCCCCTGTAAATATTCCTCCCATTACTTGCGGAACCCGGGAACGGTCCGGACCAAGACCGGCGTGACATCCCCAGCAGTACCCCGGTCCGGTACCGAGTACCCCGTACCAGTGGGCTCCACCCAGACATATCTAGTCTAGTCTGAAGAGCGAAACAAGGAAGGAGCCCTAGAGTGGTCTCTCAGGGAGGGCGCCTAGAAGGAACGGCGGCCCAGGAAAGAAGGAGGAGACCCAGTGCCAGACTACCAGACAGGTCTGGGGGAATCCTAGTCCACAACGGAGAACCGGCTCCGAGTCACGGTACAGGCGAGTCAACCCCTGAGCCATCAACACCAGCCGGTCGAGGGCCGAACTATCAGCACCGACATCCCCCTGTACAGAACGTGCAGCCCCACCAGGGACACCAAACCGGGTTGAGCCCCTTAGATGAGAAGAAGGGTATCTCATATCGTTCAATGGGCCTGGCAGACAAGTGGGCTGTGCAGGGCAACGAAAGGATAGTGAGGAGGCGCAAGTGAAGGCGACGGGACAAGAGAAAGACAGTAGAAGGTATAGTACGGGAGCCTCAAATAGACTTTATTCTCCTCAGTGACTATCCAGCTGACTGACCATCATCCCCGGAGGTCCACGGCAGCGCTGGTGACATCACCAGAAACCACAGGTGGCGTCACGAGACTTTTATTATTTCTCCACTTAATTTTCCCCTTTTTAACAAGTGACCCCAGGGTACGGGTCTGGGCAAGCACACTGGTGACATCCCACCATAACCGTAAACGCCCGGATACCGAGTTCCAGCGGACCCTTGGGCGCGTCACTTCCAATCAGTCTGGATGTGGGCAGAGATTCAATAGTGGCAGGGAGGAGGGACATTGAGGAGCTCCCAATTAGGCCGGCTCAGTACATATTTAGCAGCAGAGGGGAGTTGTGTGAAGTGATGTCAATGAGTCTACATGGGTGGACTTACAATAGCAGGGAGGAGGAACATTTAGGAGCTGTCAATCGGCCTTGGTGAGAGGAGATTGAGATACAAGATTTCATTCCACGTCCCCCTCACCTCATCAAGTCTAAAAGATCTATGTAATAATGTTTGCAGATTGTATGTGAAATCCAAGTTGCAGATCTAAGAGCCATTCTCATTTATGATCATGTATACATTTGCAAAAGCCACTGACCAATCACGTCTCTTTCTTTGGCAGACGTGTCCCGCCCACGCGGTATACGAAATCCACGAATTTCAATGCTTCCTCTTGGAGACTCTTCAGCACGTTGTCATTGAGGGGGACGTCCCCTTTAGATATCCCTTATATAAGAGTTTTATTTACAGTCTTGAGACACGGGCGGCTTCACGTCTGGCCGGTGTCATCCGAGGATTCCATTAAGGGTTCATGTCGGAGAATTCTCATACCTGTCCGGAAGAAGGAAAATGATCATCAGAAGCGAGCTGAGCTCCGGGGATCCTCCGCGGCTCCGGCATCCAGCTCCGCGCTTTCTTTTTACCTTATTCTTCCGTATACGTTAAAACCTTTTAGTAAACCAAACGCAGCGGCTCACAGATATTGATCATAAATACTGTACATTTTTTTCTCTACTTAATATTGACTACTTAAGTGCATTGCCGCCAGAGAGCCTGCGCCATACCATCATAGGAACGTTCTCATTTGTAATTAAGTATTCAGTGCAGCCCGGAGTCGCCAGGTAGGTACTATGTCTAATTCTAATCGGTGATGTTTGATGCAGGGAGAATCTATTACATCCCGATGAAATATTCATACTGATAACGTTCTATCTTGTGCTGATCATTTTTACATTCACATAGATTGTTCTTGTCACATTTGCTTGGTAAGGGAAGTTTCTGCAAAACTTTTCTCCACTTTACAACTTCTATATGTGCCGCCTGTAATGTCCGGTATTGTGCGATATTGCCCAGGGGCGGAACTACCGTGGTGCAGCTGGTTCAGCTGCACCAGGGCCCCGACCGGCTAGGGGGCCCCTTCAAGCCTGCAGGGGGGCCCCCAGCCGACCCCTGTAAGCCGTTGTCAGAGGAGAGGAGGGTCAGGCAAGGGAAGCAGAAAGCTTCCTGCTTCCCTTGCCTGATCCCGCCCCTCCTCTCCTCTGCCCCTCCGGCTCCCAGGATCGCACACGGCGTGGCTCAGCAGGTAGAAGTGCCGACGCAAACACCTCTCCGATGGCAGCCAGCACCATCCCCCACCCGGACCGCGCCGACGGCCACCAGCACCTCCCCCCCCCGCGCGCCGACGACCACCGGCACCCCCCCCCCTCCCCGGTCCTCACCTCACCATGGCTGCACCAGGGCCCCCGGGGGTCAAGATCTGCCACTGATATCGCCCCAATACATCTACAAGTGTACAGTGCCATCTGTTACATAGAATGTGAAATACCTATGTTCCGACATCATTGGAACCTGGAAGTCTATGGACTCTTTCTAGAAAGGTTTATCCAATTCAGTGGTGCTAGTTCCTTCATAGGTATGTGTGGTCCTGATTCGCCGAGACTGGACATTTTCACACCGGTCTTGATGATGTACGACGACGGAACGTACAGACTCCCGGCGTGTGGTTATAACAGGATATAGTATATGTCTCGGTCGTGGGAGCTGGGGTAGTCGACCATCCGGGGTCAGTCTGATACAATGGCCGTCCTGGAGGTCGTGGCCAATACCGGATATGTTAAAAAGGGGGACAAGTTTATCGTGACGCCATCTGAGGTGTCTGGTCAGATTGGACCAGCACTGCTTGTAGTGGTCCCCAGGGGATAGGTGTTGTAACAGCTGTGATGGAGCACTCCCCTCAGACAGAGCAGACCCCTGGGGTATAGTAAAGGTGGGGATGTTGATGATGGCGGTAGTAGTTGTTGATGCAGAGAGGCACAGATAGGAGTAGACAGACACAAGGGTTGCAGTTATTACCAGTCACCTTTACTTGCAGCTTAGTGCAGAGACAACCCAGCTGGAGTAGTGCACTCTCCAAGATTGCAGCTTGGTCAGCTCCCAAGTAGTCCAGGTCCACTCTGCAGGGATGCGGAGTATAAACCTTTCCTTGCTGCCCTTTTCTCTCTGACACTTTGCTACTCTTTTCTCTCCTAGTGTCCTCGTGGTCCCCAAAGCAGGCAACTGCGGGTCCTTCTGAGTGATTGTCTTGCAAGTCCTCTTGACCCTCTGTAGTCCCTTCGCCTGAGAGAGTCCACAGTGGTGGCCACTGCACGTGAAGTTCAGTGACCTCTGGTTTCTTGGCTGGTCCTGCAGATCCCAGACCGAATTGGGGCCGGCGTCCCAGCACGTTCCTCTACCTGACCCAGACGGTCAGCTGTAGATTCGGGTCCTCAAGCCTGGGGATCAGCAGCTGACCCTCCCCAGCTGTCTGACTTCCCTAGAACTCACTCCATCTTCCTTCCATGCTGTTCTTCTTTTTCTGTAACTAACTCTCTAACTCCTCCTACCCCCCAGACCTACTCCTCCCTCCAGCCAGCAGATGGGGACTGCTCTATCAGCCCAGTATCTCCCTGGCCAGGAGTTTGGACTGGTGTTGGGTGTGTGTGTTGGTGTATCTCAGCAGAGTTTCTCCTCTTACCTGCGAGTATGATACCACACCTATTGGATTGGTGCACTACCACTGTGGCGACCAAACTGCAGGAGCACCACACATAGAAGGAAGGCCTTTGTGATGATTGTCAGGAGGTGACCCTTCTTCCTTAGTCTGCAGCCAGCGCTCCCTATCGTCCCTATACGGGTCCTTCCCCCATCATCATCACGTGCTTAGGCCCTTGCTTGCCTTGGACTCACTATGGCTAGTGTGAAGGTCAGCAGGGACACTAGTCTCACCTCTACAATAATACAACATGAGAAAGGGAAGACAGACAGAGGGAAAATAGTTGCAAAAGGGATAAACTCCAAACGCTTCCGATGCAGCACAGCACTGCAGCTACAATTGTCTCAATTTCTTAGCTTCTTTCAGAGACTGGCTACTTCCCAAGCAGACAGCATAGAATGAGATGCTATAACTGGCGTCAGATGGTAAGACAAGTAACTTTTTATAGCGGAGGGGAGTGGTCACAAATCTACACTTGAAATTAAGGTTACAAGAAACAGCCAGCAAGAGTCCTAAACCTCTGCAGCACTAAAAGAAAGCAAATTCATTTAAATACAAGTTAAAGACCTCCTGATCCCAGATTCGTCAGATGTCTACACAGCGTGGGGTACACTCATGACAGTGTCCTGAATCATTGAAAAGCCTCCATGTGCCATGCAAAAAATATTACTATGGGTCTAATATTTCTCATGTAAAGAACATGAATTGGAAAAGCTTTAGGATCACACTTCTACCATGCCCTTGTGCCACCCCAGAGCCTCCAAAATGGGCTAGAAACTGGCATGAAAATGCCAAAGGTGTCAGGAATTTGGCCAAAATGTTGCAACTTTTCAAAATGATTTAAGCCAGAATTGTGGAAATGTTTCTTGATAAATTGGGATGTGCGCAATTCCTTTAATAATTTAGGGGGTAGAGAAATGGAAGTATTGATTCACTTGTGGAGATCCCTCTGGATCCTATTGTGCCACTATTCTTCCCTAGTCATCCACCAATTGGATGGAGGGTCAGGTGACTGACTGGTGGTCACAATGTCTTGCTGTCATAGACCGTCAAGTGGAGGGAGGATTATGGGAGCAAACAATGATTTTTAGAAAGATTTTTCATGATAGAATTTCATTGGTCATTTTTAATAAACAGCGGAACAAAATCCCTTTAAGGCAAGGTAGAGATACAAGCCTATTACTGTCACAAGTGTGTCCCATACAGGGAGACCTCTAGCCAATCTGGGATCAGAAGGTCTTCAGCTTTTGTTTAAATGAATCTTCTTACTTTTAGTGTTGCAGGGGTTAATGACTCTCTCATTGCTGCCTGTTTCTTGTGGCCTGTTATCTCAGGTGTAATTTTATGACCACTCCCCTCCACTATAAGTAGTCAGGTGTCTTACCCTCTGACACCGGTTATAGATTCCTGTTCTATGCTGACCACTTTGGAAGGAGCCAGTCTCTGGAAGAAGCTAAAGAGTCGTGACAATTGCAGCTCTCGTGTCTTGCTGTATTGGATGAATTTTGGAGTGTTTTCATTTTTGTCCCTTTTCCCTCTGTCTGTCTTCCCTTCCTCATGTTGTGTTATTGTAATGGTGAGACTGGTGTCCTCACCGGCCTGCACACTAGCCAGGGTTAGTGCAGGACAAGTGAGGGCATAGGCATGGACGGTGACGGGGGAAGGACCTGTATAGGGATGTTAGGGAGTGCAGGGCGAGGGACTAGGAACGTGATGACAATAGGGGAAGGAGCCATATAGGGATGTTAGGGAGTGCAGGACAAGTGAGGGCCTAGGTACATGACAGGAGGAAGGACCCGTATAGGGATTTTAGGGAGTGCAGAGCCTCTTTTCTATTCCATTCCTGCTGTCCAGTTTCTGTTGCACCACACACTGGGTGTCCGTACATTTACAGAGCTGCAGCCAAGGCAAGGACCCCCAAAGGAGCTGAGGGTCCAGTATGAGGTCTCTTTATGGGCCAATAACTTGCACCACAGAGACAGTTTTCTTCCCTCGGAAGGTGAGATAACTTTGCACATACCCCTATGGGTCCGGTCATCTTCTCGGAGAACTCTGCACTTTATGTATCCTTCTGACTCTTCATCTATTTTAATTAACATTCAGTAAAGCTCAACCTGGAAAACGTCTTTTTGGCTAAAATTTAATTAAACCTGAAATATTCTCCATGGAGTCACGAGCGATGGTCCAAACCGAGGGGAAAACAGCGGAGTGGCCGATGATGGCACAGAGATACAATCCATGGATGAAGAAAACCAATCTCTGCATTGTGTCCCCCTTGAATCAGACAGGAGGCCGATGTCACATCTGATGCTGGGCTGCGTTTTGCTTCATTTGCGTTTCTATGTCTTTTGACTGCTAAACACGCATCCATACGCACACGTGTTTGCCCCCATTGATTTCAATGGAAACGCATGTAAAATGCATGCAAAAATGCATCTGACAGCGACCGCTTCGTATAAGTCATTTCAACATTTCCATTCTCTCTCTCGGCTTTCTGACCATTTTTGAAAAATCTCAGACGTCCCTTTAAATAGCTATTTTTCTTTAAATCAGCCCATTTTTGTGCATTCTTGCAAAATAATGATTGACAAAGTAATTTTCACTACAAGTCCCTTGCTCTAACTTTGCTAGTAGTTCCTTGTTACTCTATCTCAGGTGAAGTTTGTGACCACTCCCCTCCATTTTAAATAGTCACATATTCCATCACCTATGCCAGTTATAGAATTTATTTCTGAACTGACCACTGCGGAAGGAGGAAGACTCTGAAGATGCTGCTAAGGTACACCCTTTAAATTACTATTTTTCTTTAAATCAGCCCATTTTTGGAAGAAAATAATTGACAGAAAGTATTTTATTTTCCCTTCAAGTCCCTTGCTCTTACCGTGCAAGGAGTTCCTTGTTACTCCTATCTCAGATTAAGCAGTTTGTGACCACTCCCCTCCATTTTAAACAGTAACATGACAGCGATGGGGTTTGGGGAAGGACTTATGTAGGGACATTATGAAGCTCAGGGTTCAGAAACAGGTTAGTGGCAGGTGGTTACGAGTCTCCCCTCTCTCTTTCCTTGCTGGTAGTTCCATGTTACTCCTAACTCAGATGTAGGTGTTGCCAGTTTAAGACCACTCCCCTCCATTTTAAATAGTCACATATTCCATCACCTGATGCCGGTTATAGAATTTATTTCTGAACTGACCACTGTTAAGTGAGGAAGACTCTGGAAGTTGCTGCTAAGGGACAGCTACATGACAGCGATGGGGGAAGGACCCGTGTACGGACATCATGAAGCTTAGGGATCAGACACAGGTTAGTGGCATGTAGTTATGAGTCTCCCCTCGCTCTTTCCTTGCTGGCAGTTCCTTGTTACTCCTATCTCAGGTTTGAGGTTTGTGACCACTCCCCTCCATTTTAAATAGTAACATATTCTATCACCTGATGCTGGTTCTAGAATTTATTTCTGAACTGACCACTGTGGAGGAGGAAGACTCTGGAAGTTGCTGCTGAGGGACAGCTACATGACAGCGATGGGGGAAGGACACGTGTAGGGACATCATGAAGCTAAGGAATCAGACACAGGTTAGTGGCAGGTGGTTACGAGTCTCCCCTCTCTCTTTCCTTGCTGGTAGTTCCATGTTACTCCTATCTCAGATGTAGTGTAGCCAGTTTAAGATCACTCCCCACCATTTTAAATAGTCACATATTCCATCACCTGATGCCGGTTATAGAATTTATTTCTAAACTGACCACTGTTAAGGGAGGAAGACTCTGGAAGTTGCTGCTAAGGGACAGCTACATGACAGCGATGGGGGAAGGACCGTGTACGGACAACATGAAGCTTAGGGATCAGACACAGGTTAGTGGCATGTAGTTATGAGTCTCCCCTCGCTCTTTCCTTGCTGGCATTCCTTGTTACTTCTATCTCAGGTGTAGAGGTTCGTGACCACTCCCCTCCATTTTAAATAGTAACATATTCTATCACCTGATGCTGGTTCTAGAATTTATTTCTGAACTGACCACTGTGGAGGGAGGAAGACTCTGGAAGTTGCTGCTAAGGGACAGCTACATGACAGCGATGGGGGAAGGAACGTGTATGGACATCATGAAGCTAAGGGATCAGAACACAGGTTAGTGGCATGTATTTTAGTCTCCCCTCTCTTTTCTTGCTGTAGTTCCTTGTTACTCCTATCTCAGGTGTAGCCGGTTTATGACCACTCCCCTCCATTTTAAATAGTAACATATTCTATCACCTGATACCGGTTATAGAATTTATTTCTGAACTGACCACTGTGGAGGAGGAAGACTCTGGAAGGTGCTGCTAAGGGACATCCCTTTAAATTACTATTTTTCTTTAAATCAGTCCTTTTTTTGAGTATTCTTGGAAGAAAATAATTGATTGACAGAAAGTAATTTTCACTACAAGTCCCGGGATCAAAGTCAATAACATCTTACATTTTATATTTCAATTTTGTATCTTTTTTTTTTAAATGTTTCCTTTTTTTATTTTTCTTCTTTTTTTTTTTTCTTATAATTGACTTTATGAAAGGACAAATGGTCTCAATTATATAGCATTGTGTCTGGAATAGTTTTGACATTTCCATGTTTGGAGAGATACAACAAAATAGAGACTTGTCATTTTCAAATACATTTCAATATCAACCTTCCAGATCCAACGTACTTATCTTCTAAAAAAATGAATATGCCGCTTCTCCAGGCTCCTCTGTGAATTATTCATAGACGACTGGTAAGAAAAAAAAGGGGGAAAAGGGAAACGTCAGAAATCGGAGCAGGCGGTGTTTATCTTTCTATGGCGAGGATCTTCAGTTCAGCAGACTGTATAGATGTGTGTTAATAATGAAATAAAGAGCTCAGAGGGGGACGGCTCGGCTCGGGCTCCTTATGTATAAATCTACATGTGTACACGTATTCCCCGAAGATGTCGCCTGCACAAATCCGCAACAATCTCCACTGACTCGCATTGTTTCTTTCCATTCATTCTCTATTTGCATTGCACGTGGTCGGGATTAGTTAAGAACAGGCTGAACTTTGCTTTTTATTCATTAGCTTTTCTTCTAATGAACTCGTCCCCACCGCCGCAGAGAGAAGCTGAGATTTCCTCTACACCTGGATTATACAGCTGGTTACATGCCCACTAGCAGTGCCGGCTCCAGGGTTTGGTGGGCCCCCGGGCGAGAAAGTCTCAGTGGGCCCCTTTAACACAATTCATGCTTATAATACAGAAGCTGCGTGATGTGTATAATCCCCATAAATATGATCCCCCCTATGCTGTCTCCTCCCGTTGTGTGCTCCTCATCCCCCCCTGTGCGCTTTCTCCTCTTTGTGATGTTTCCCCCCTTGTGCTCTCCCCTGTGCACTGTCTCTCTCCCACATGTGCTGTCTTCACCCCTTTGCAATGTTCCCTCCATGTGCTCCTCATCCCCCTGTGCGCTTTCTCCCCTTTGCGATGTTTCCCCCCTTGTGCTCTCTCCCCTGTGCACTGTCTCTCTCCCCCATGTCTCTCTCTGCGCACAAATCACATTTGGCAGTGAATGGGTGCGCATGGTCATGCGCAGTCAAGCGCAGCACCGTGCGCTCCCATTATAAAGATAGGGGCTTGCGGTGCTGCGGTCACATTGCGGATCCCCTCCGCAGAACGCTGCGGAGGGGAACACAAATGTGATGGTAGCCTTTGTCTTTTTTTATAGGCCAAAGAGACTTTTGGGGCCCCCTAGGCTCCAGGGCCCGGGTACAATTGCAGCCCCTGCACCTGTTGTAGATACATCCCAAGTTCATCCTTGGATCATTGATATTTGGGAATCCAGGATATTCTGTTCATCATTGCTCCAATATCTTCTAGAGATATGGTAGAGTCATTTAAATCCATAAGAATTTCCAGAATGAATTATGGTTTACTCTAAATAACCAGGGGGGAGGTGGGCTAAAACTAAAAGCCATCTGCATTAAAAAGAACAAATGAATTCTCAGGAATAGCGCCACCCTATGTCCTGGGCTATTTGGGGTACTGCAGCTCAATCCTATACAAGTGAATGGGTCTGACCTTCAATACCGCCTACAACCTTTAGGACAGGAGTGGCGCTGTTTCCAAATGAAAAGGCGGATTATTAATAATTACAACTCCTTAAATGTTCTATTTCAGGAGGAATTCCACTAGTCATCTAAAGACACGGAGTAAAACTATAGACCTGATCTTCACTATATTAAGTCAAAAGTAATGCAAAATATACATTTGCTTCTCTTTCACGGACTCGACCCCTGTGGACATCATCCGTCTATTTGGATGTCAGCAAAAACCTGTTCCCAAATAATAATACATGAATATATTTCTCGGCGTGCTTCTATGAATTCCCGGTGTGGGGATCACCTGACAGCTGTTATCTTGCCCTTGTGGAGGCCTGACGGAGTGCGGAGGAACGATTCACCATCGTAGAGGTAGAGCGGCGCCATAGAAGAAAGAGCCGCGATGTAACGAGGAAGAAAATGTATCCAAAATCTGATTGTAGAGACTGTGATTATAGAAACTGTAAATGTTTCATTTTAAGCAGAGGACAATTTCTCACCCTGTTAAGCAGGTAATGGAAATTATATAGATGTCAACAGACCGGTTATAATCGCCAACGACTCTTATGTGAAAAAAGGAAAACTCGTTACATGGTCAATGGTGGAGAAGACTAAATATAAGAAAATTCCCATGTCTCAAGTAGGGAAAGCAATCACAGACACTGCATATACAGAGAAACATACAGGAACCGATATATATGCAGTTGTGATGGTGGGTTATAGTTTACTGCATTTTACAAGTGTTGTTCCTGTACTGCGTATTCCCCACATCCTGTTTACTCCTTACACTCCAGAGGGTCTGTACTGTGCATATGTCCTTAGTTGGTCATGCTAGTCCTCTGTCTGTAAATTTGTGTACTTCCCCCCCAGGAGTGTGTCAATAGACCTGGTTTGATTTTGGGAGGTGGTTGGGGGTAAGGAGTGGCAGTGTGTTTTCAGTCTTTTTCTGTGTTGGTAGATGCAACAGAGCACCCCCGTACTCGGGACAGTATTGAAATAAGGCATCTCACCTATCCCTATTGATCCAAGGATCCCCTGTATATTCCCACAAACAGGTTCAAAGGAAACAGATAGGGTGAAACACACCCACTTCTATAAGGAGACAATATAACAGAGGCAACTGTCGTGACCAAGGTCCAACTTTGACCGAAACGCGTTGCTCCTAAGTAAAAATAACTTTTTTGCATCAAAAACCCAGGAGTGTGTAATTGTAAAACTTCTTTTTCTGTGTTGGGACGCTGATTTGAGACCAGCTCCACAAAGGGATTTAGAGAGATCTGTATTACTCAGACATACAATAAATTTGCTGGATTGTTTTATGGATTTTTATGTCTTTCAAGCAATAAAGGTTCTTAGGCTGTACACACATCTCTCACTTTGATTGTGGGATACAGGAGAAAGACCCCGTGACAATAGTCAAGTGTCGACATATTGAAAGTGTTCCAGGATATGAAGTATTTCTCCCAGACTATTATCACAATTCCCCATGTTTTGTTATACACATGATTAGTTCCGTTGTGTGTATTGGAACAATACAAAAAAAACTGAAAAAAAATGCAAATTGGACATAATTTCACAAAAAACTCCAAATATGGGCCGCACAAAAATACATTTCCTCAATCTTTCACATTACACGTGATATCCCAAGAAGTATTTCGGTTTTCTAAATATTTTCAAAATACAGGGTGGGCCATTTATATGGATGCACCTAAATAAAATGGGAACGGTTGGCGATATCAACTTCCTGTTTGTGGGAGGGGGAAAACATTTCCAGATGGGTGGTGACTAGTGATGGGCGAATCCTAAATTACTCGGAATCGCTTGACTCTAGCGAGTCCGAGCCCGGGACTCGCTACTCGTTGCGAGTCTAGCGAGTCCAATGTTAATGAATGGAGAAGCGAGTAATAGCGAGTAGTGTGAGATTTACAAATTGCAGATGTGTCTCGGAAGCTTCAGCCTGAAGCAATCCTAGTTTTGTCATTTATTTGCATTGGACTCGTTTACTTTGCAACTGTAATCGCTGGGAAACTCCCACAGATAAGAGTCCTGTCTCCTCAGTGTGCTGGCTGCCACAGCTCCAGGATCCTAGAGCCCGCCTGCTGCCTGATGTAGCAGAGCTGAGATTGTTCTCAGTCTGCTCATTCCCTGTGTACAGACATGAATGTCTGTGCACAGAGATGATGTAGCAGAGCTGAGATTGTTCTCAGTCTGCTCATTCCCTGTGCATAGACATCTATATTTATGCACAGGGGATGTAGCAGAGAGGACATCGCGTTTTGGATTGCGTCGGACGGAAGAGGATTTTTTTAATTAAAGATGGAGTCCCTAATGGCTTTTTTTTTTATTTCTAATAAAAATTTTTCCTTGTGTTGTGTTTTTTTTAAAACAATTTAATAGAAATTCATGGCGGTCATGTCTAATATTGGCGTGACCGCCATAAATTTCGGGCTTAGGGCCAGCTGATAATACAAAGCTGGCCCTAACCTCTTTATTACCCAGCGTGCCATCGCTACCAGGGCCGCTGGAAGAGCGGGGTTCAGCGCCAGAGGATGGCGCTTCAATGAACGCGCCATCTTCTGGGGCGGCTGCGGGCTGCAATTTGCAGCGGGGGGTGCCCAGAAAGCTTGGGCATCCCTGCGCTGCGGATTCCAGCCCCCAGCTGCTTAGCTGTACCTGGCTAGACATAGAAATTGCGCGGAGCCCCACGCATTTTTTGTAAATTATTTCATGAAATTCTGAGATTCTGACTCTGAGACTCTGACTCTGAAATTCATGAAATAATAAAAAAAAAAATGCGTGGGGCTCCGCGCAATTTCTATGTCTAGCCAGGTACAGCTAAGCAGCTGGGGGCTGGAATCCGCAGCGCAGGGATGCCCAAGCTTTCTGGGCACCCCCCGCTGCAAATTGCAGCCCGCAGCCGCCCCAGAAGATGGCGCGTTCATTGAAGCGCCATCCTCTGGCGCTGAACCCCGCTCTTCCAGCGGCCCTGGTAGCGGTGGCACGCTGGGTAATAAAGAGGTTAGGGCCAGCTTTGTATTATCAGCTGGCCCTAAGCCCGAAATTTATGGCGGTCATGCCAATATTAGACATGACCGCCAAGAATTTCTATTAAATTGTTTTAAAAAAAACACAACACAAGGAAAATTTTTTATTAGAAATAAAAAAAAAAGCCATTAGGGACTCCATCTTTAATTAAAAAAATCCTCTTCCGTCCGACGCAGTCCAAAACGCGATGTCCTCTCTGCTACATCCCCTGTGCATAAATATAGATGTCTATGCACAGGGAATAAGCAGACTGAGAACAATCTCAGCTCTGCTACATCATCTCTGTGCACAGACATTCATGTCTGTACACAGGGAATGAGCAGACTGAGAACAATCTCAGCACTGCTACATCATCTCTGTGCACAGACATTCATGTCTGTACACAGGGAATGAGCAGACTGAGAACAATCTCAGCACTGCTACATCATCTCTGTGCACAGACATTCATGTCTGTACACAGGGAATGAGCAGACTGAGAACAATCTCAGCACTGCTACATCATCTCTGTGAGTAGGCGGGCTCTAGGACCCTGGAGCTGGCAGCCTGCACACAGAGAAGACAGCTGGACTCGGCTCGCAAAGAAACAGCAGTTACTTTGCGAGTTTCCCTGCTATCACTGGCACAGTAGCCGAGTCTAATGCAAACAATGGCAATCCTAGTTTTGTCAGCGTTTCTGACAAAACTAGGATTGATATTGATTTGCATTGGACTCGTGCGAGTAATCACTGGGAAACTCGCAGAGTACCGAGTCCTGCGAGTCCCTTACTACTCGCCGAGTAACGAGTCCTAGCGAGTAGATTCGCCCATCCCTAGTGGTGACCATTTTGAAGTTGGCCATCTTGGATCCAACTTTATTTAGGCGTATCCATATAAATGGCCCACCCTGTATAAATGGCATGCATCGGTTTTTAAACCCTTTGTGGTCGGCTTATCTGTCCACTGAGCCACAGCAGATTGCAGAAGTTTGGGACCGTTCCCCTTTCCCTATAGTAGGCACATCATGACCTATCACTTGACACTGGTAATAGAGATTGATTTCTATGCTGACCATCCTGGAGTGTGGATGTCTCCTGTGGGTTGCTGGTGTTATTTTCTGCTTGAGATCTATTGGCTTCAACTTGGCCGTTCAAGCAGCTTTAATTTCTTTCTTCGAGTTTCCTTGTCGGTGTGTTTGGGATCATTGTCTTGTGAAATGTCCGACCTCATTTCATCTTCATCATTCTGGTAGATGGCAGATTATATGAAGTTCTCCAGTGCCGTCTGCTGACAGTCAGACCCACGCCATGATGTTCCCGCCTCCACACTTCACTGTTGTTGATGTTTTTGAGGTAATTTGCCTTTTGACCTCCAAACATGGTGTATTATGGCCTCCAAAGAGTTCAGTTTTGGTCTCATTAGACCAGACTATATTCTCCAGAATTTTGCAGTCTTGTCTAAATGTTCCTGAGTAAACTTTAAAAGTGCTTGAATCTGCTTAAAGAGGACCTGTCACCAAACCAGGCATGGTGATCTAATTACAGCACTGGATACAGCATGTCTGCAGCATCCAGGCAAGGGATCCCCCAGCACTTGAGCAGCCCTGTACCCCGAGATAATACACTTAGAAAACTTACATGCTCCAGCCACTAAGGAGGTGGCTAGGGGCTGCAGCCAAGGGCAGATTCACACCCCCTGCATGTGTAATCTGCCCACCGCTGCCAATCTTTCTCTCCTTGTCTGCAGCATTTAAACACAGTTTTTGTTTTCTCTCTCCCAGAAAGTCTGTTAGCCCCGCCCCCTTAGGGGCGTGGCTACACGGGAGAGAAAAAAAAACTCAGTTTAAATGCTGCAGACAGGGAGAGAATGATTGGCAGCGGGGGGCAGATTACACAGGCAGGGGGTGTGAATCTGCCCTTGGCTGCAGCCCTAGCCACCTCCTTAGTGGCTGTAGCATGTAAGTTTTCTAACTGTATTATCTCGGGGTACAGGGCTGCTCAAGTGCTGGGGGATCCCTTGCCTGCATGCTGCAGACATGCTGTATCCAGTGCTGTAATTAGATCACCATGCCTGGTTTGGTGACAGGTCCTCTTTAATGTTTGGCAACAGAGTCTTGTGTGGTGAAAGTGCATACAGGAGCATGCATACAGGAGCATGCATACAGGAGCACAGATACAGGAGCACACATACAGGAGTGTGCATACAGGAGCACACATACAGGAGTGTGCTTACAGAAACACACATACAGGAGCACACATACAGGAGTGTGCATACAGGAGAACACATACAGGAGCACGCATACAGGAGTGTGCATACAGGAGCACACATACAGGAGCACACATACAGGAGCGTGCATACAGGAGCGTGCATACAGGAGCACACATACAGGAGTACACATACAGGAGCACACATACAGGAGTGTGCATACAACCGATGGAGGGGGAGTGCATTACTTCTTGTTTTCTGTGAAACAATTGTCCAGGCTGATTCCAAGTCTTTCTGTCGCTCTCCACAGATGTTCTTGGCTCTTGGACAACTCTTCTGATAATTCTTTTCACTCCTCTGTCTGAGATATTGCGTGTGGGATCTGGGTCATGACCAGTTTATGGTGAAATGATGTTCTTTCCACTTCCAGATTATGGCCCCAATAGTGCTCACAACATACATTGGAGTTTACGTCTCATATTGTCAGATGTTATGGGGATTGCAAGTTGTCTCCTGCACTTCCTGGATGTCCACCTATGTCACTTCCACCTGCGCCAAGTGATGGGTACGGAAATATGGCGGCCGCTACATGCTGCATGCTGTCCCCGCCCACTGCCAGCAGTCTGCCTGGTCCTCGCCGCCCCCCCCCCAACTAACCCAACACCACAGCCCCCCCAGCTATCCTCCCACCGTCACACACACTCCCACTCTGACACACACACAAACTGCCACACAGACACTCCCACTCTGCCACACAGACACTCCCACTCTGCCCCGCATAGACACTCCCACTCTGCCACACACACACTCCCACTCTGCCACACACACACATACACACACACACTCCCACTCTGCCCCACACACACATACACACTCCCACTTTGCCACACACACTCCCACTCTGCCACACACACACACTCCCACTCTGCCACACACACACTCCCACTCTGCCACACACACACACACTCCCACTCTGCCACACACACACACACTCCCACTTTGCCACACACACTCCCACTCTGCCACACACACACACACACACACACTCCCACTCTGCCACACACACACACACACTCCCACTTTGCCACACACACTCCCACTCTGCCACACCCCACACTCCCACTCTGCCACACACACACTCCCACTCTGCCACACACACACACACACTCCCACTCTGCCACACACACACTCCCACTCTGCCACACACACACACACACTCCCACTCTGCCACACACACACTCCCACTCTGCCACACACACACTCCCACTCTGCCACACACACACTCCCACTCTGCCACACACACACTCCCACTTTGCCACACACACACTCCCACTCTGCCACACACACACTCCCACTCTGCCACACACTCCCACTCTGCCACACACACACACACACACTCCCACTCTGCCACACACACCACACTCCCACTTTGCCACACACACTCCCACTCCGCCACACACACACACACACACACACACTCCCACTCTGCCACACACACACACACACACTCCCACTTTGCCACACACACTCCCACTCTGCCACACACACACTCCCACTCTGCCACACACACACTCCCACTCTGCCACACACACACACTCCCACTCTGCCACACACACACTCCCACTCTGCCACACACACACACACTCCCACTCTGCCACACACACACTCCCACTCTGCCACACACACACTCCCACTCTGCCACACACACACTCCCACTCTGCCACACACACACTCCCACTTTGCCACACACACACTCCCACTCTGCCACACACACACTCCCACTCTGCCACACACACACTCCCACTCTGCCACACACACACTCCCACTCTGCCACACACACACACACACTCCCACTCTGCCACACACACACTCCCACTCTGCCACACACACACTCCCACTCTGCCACACACACACTCCCACTCTGCCACACACACACACACACTCCCACTCTGCCACACACACACTCCCACTCTGCCACACACACACACACACACATACACACTCCCACTCTGCCACACACACACACACACACCTCCCACTTTGCCACACACAATCCCACTCTGCCACACACACACACACACACTCCCACTCTGCCACACACACACACACTCCCACTCTGCCACACACACACACACTCCCACTTTGCCACACACACTCCCACTCTGCCACACACACACACTCCCACTCTGCCACACACACACACACACTCCCACTCTGCCACACACACACACACTCCCACTTTGCCACACACACTCCCACTCTGCCACACACACTACAACCACAGGTTGGGTGGCTGAGAGACAGCACAGGTGGGAAACCAGAGAGCAAGCAAGGGGGGGGCCAGAGAGACGCCTGCCACCCCAGCACCATAGAGCCCGCCTCCCATTATCATGTCACCACCCACCCGATGCGATATATCAAGCCCAGACAGAAGGGCTTGTTGGCAGCCCCCAAATCAGCCTATGAGCGCCCCTTTGGCTACACCCCTGAAGAGGCGTTAACATTCCAATGAATCTGCAAGATTGTTTCCTTTCTCTCTTTATTGTAAATTGTGTTTGGATACATCCTCTACCATTGGTGTAACTTGAAGCTCATGGGCCCCGAAGCAAACGTTCTAACAGGGCCCCAGTATGGCAAATCTTTAATAATATTAGTCTTATTCTATAGCTCAATGGGACTTTTGGGGCTCCAAGACCCAGGTGCGATAGCAACCCCTGCACCTATTGTAGTTACGCCCCTGGCTGGACTTTCCTTACCCGTATAGCTACACACCCTAGCCCAGACAGAATGGCTTGTTGGCACCTCCCAATATCAGCCTACGAGCTCCCCTTTGGCTACACCCCTGCTGAGCCATTAACATTCCGAGGAATATAGAACAAAACTGCAACATTGTTTCCATTCTCTCTCTATTGTACATTGTGTTTGGATATCAGTAATATCACAGCCCGGTCTTTAATACTCCCATGTTTTCGTGCCGCAGTCTGGAGGTAATGATGAACAGACCCCGGCAAACACATTAATATGAGAAAAGAGAATCTCATCAGTCTGCAGCCGCTCGGCCGTCCCGGCTCCTCTCATCCTCGCTCACGTCATCCAGTTAATAAGCAGGAGAGAGAAACTTAAAGCGGAGCCACATGCAAATCCGCTCAGTGAAATTCTCACTTTTGCTTCACATCCATCGCCGGTGCACATATTTCCCAGGAGGTTTTTCTACTGTATTACAAATCTTGCTGAGTTCAAGAGATAAGGAAGCGGCATAAGCAACTCATAATTATATCCAGCTATTTGACTAGTTATTTTGATGGTTACTGATTCTGTGCTATGAGCCTCGTAATGAAAGGAATGGAAATATGATTAGATTAGAATAAAACTTGGCGAAGATAAAAAAGAAGCATTGTCATTAGAATAATAGAGAATCTGGCTACAACATGAATTATTACAATATTTTTACATGTTAGCAGCGGTGACACGGGACACAAAGTCTCCTCTACCTAGTTATGCCCCAATTACGCCCACAGTCCGTCCGAGAGCCGCTGGGACCCGGTGCCAATAGCCAGAGTTGGCAGAAGTCCCAAATTCAAGAGTTGTCCTGAATTTTAGAAAAATATATTCCAGGGTAATTTCTAGCCTTTGGCCTAAAAAAGGTTGAAAAAAGTCTCATTTGGGATGTTTGCCTCCTTTCAGGGAGTCAATGACTATAAAGAGCGTCTTTCCAAACCATCTGATCAGCCTCATCAGGAACCTTTTCATCGACCAAGAAGCAACGAACCTAACAGCACACGGTGACACGGCATGGTCCAAAGTAGAGCGAGGCATCAGATATTATCTATTTTAGCAATCAAAAAAGAACAGAGGATACATTATCCTCTCTTAAGGTGCCGTTACAGCTGCCGATGCCGCCTGAGATGTCGGCGGCGACTGGCGGGTGCGCGGACGTTTTTGGCGCCCCGCCAGCGTCGCCGTCCCCCATTTACATGGTGGCGGCTCACCGGCGAGCTGACAGGCAGCATCGCCGCCGGGGTGTCTCAAAACCCCAGCGGTGATGCAGTACAATGGGAGTCTATGGCTCCGATCAGCTGTCAGGTCGCCGGCGGCCAGTTACATGGGGCGATGTGGACACATTGCCCCAGATCGGCGGCCTGGTTTCACATCACTTATGTGAAACCAGGCGACCTCTCGGAGACGCCGACATCGCCCCTTTATATTAGGCGACGTAGGGGCGATGTCGCCGCCGATAGGCCACGCCCCTACGTCGCCTATGTAATCGTGTGTAATGGCACCTTTAGAATCAAGCAATGCAGTTTGTCAGTGATCTGAAGACCACAGTAGTAAAAACCTTTACATCGGTCAAAAAGCAACAGTCCGAATGGAAACACGGTGACACGGCATGGTTCATAGTAGAGCGAGACATTAGACAAGGCAGCGACCGGTCACCATTACTCTTCAATTTATAAGCAGGTGATATTTTCAGGACTTCCCGAAAAAGATGAAGGAATCAAAACTGGTGGAAGGATCATCAACGATCTAAGCTACGCAGACGATACAACACTGATAGCAACAAGTGTAGATGGAATGAAGGACTTATTACAATAGTCAAGATGGAGCTCCAACCTGGGACTGATACTCAACACAAAGAAGACAAAGATACCGACTACTGCCAGGTACAACCGGGACACATGTGACTACTGCCAGGTACAACCGGGACACATGTGACTACTGCCAGGTATGACCGGGACACATGTGACTACTGCCAGGTACGACCGGGACACATGTGACTACTGCCAGGTACGACCGGGACACATGTGACTACTGCCAGGTACGACCGGGACACATGTGACTACTGCCAGGTACGACCGGGACACATGTGACCACTGCCAGGTACGACCGGGACACATGTGACTACTGCCAGGTACGACCGGGACACATGTGACTACTGCCAGGTATGACCGGGACACATGTGACTACTGCCAGGTATGACCGGGACACATGTGACTACTGCCAGGTACGACCGGGACACATGTGACTACTGCCAGGTACGACCGGGACACATGTGACCACTGCCAGGTACGACCGGGACACATGTGACCACTGCCAGGTACGACCGGGACACATGTGACTACTGCCAGGTACGACCGGGACACATGTGACTACTGCCAGGTACGACCGGGACACATGTGACTACTGCCAGGTATGACCGGGACACATGTGACTACTGCCAGGTATGACCGGGACACATGTGACTACTGCCAGGTATGACCGGGACACATGTGACCACTGCCAGGTACGACCGGGACACATGTGACTACTGCCAGGTACGACCGGGACACGTGACTACTGCCAGGTACGACCGGGACACATGTGACTACTGCCAGGTATGACCGGGACACATGTGACTACTGCCAGGTATGACCGGGACACATGTGACTACTGCCAGGTATGACCGGGACACATGTGACTACTGCCAGGTACGACCGGGACACATGTGACTACTGCCAGGTATGACCGGGACACATGTGACTACTGCCAGGTATGACCGGGACACATGTGAGATGGACGGCGACGAACTGGAAGATGTAAAGGACTTCACCCTACTCGGATCAATGATCACTCCTTTTGATTTCCATGGGTGCCGATGTGATACAAGTGGCTCTCGCAGGCAGCAGTCGCTTCTATCCCGTCTATCTCCTCCACCTTGTTATTTTTTCTATAGGTCGTCTATTGAGGGATTAGTCTAATACACTTGGTCACTGTCGGACTTTAGCTTCGTACTGTCGGCTCCTTTAACAATTTCTTTGTAGTAACGTACCGCTCTGGAGTGGGATAAACCTGAGCTCAGAGAGATACCACACACCTCATCTTGGGTATCACTCAGATAAAACATTGGTCATGATGAGGATTTTGCAGTGGGAAAAGGCTCAAAATCTCCATTATTCACAAGAACCGAGCTCTCAAGAGGATATAATTTTAGATACTTTGATTAAGCTAAAAAAAATAAATCCCTAGGAAAGGAAATAAAGAGAATCTCTGACAGCAGAGACGTTTCTAAATGTAACACGGCTCATAAGAATGGTTCAATATTACAAGGAGACATGATGGATGTGAACAGATAACGTCTTGTGTTTGTTATCTTCCCACAAAACATATCTGTAACAGAAGACTATTAAAAGAAATAATGATTCTCTATCCCAATCCCTGGGTGGAGATGCTATGTTTATCCTAGTCCCTGGGTGGAGGTGAGGGAGTGTTAGCTGGTAAGGAGCAGGCGAGGCAAGAGTGGCAGCCCAGACATCCTCACCTTTAGAAGTACTTCTGGGGACAGCGTCAGCTAGGGACCCCCAGTCTAAGGGTCAGACTAGTTCCCCTGATTATTCTCATGAATTGAACCCCATAAAACTGTAGAAACGTGTAGAACCCAATGAGATGTGCACCCAAAAAATGTGTCGGAGCACAAGTTGATATACATGCAATAATAGGAGCGCATTCACACCAAGGTCGATTCATAGACAAAACCACATAATGAACAGATACTCTATAATAAAGTAAATAATGGCAATACATGTAAATAACATAGGGCACTTGGTTAATACTATTTGATCAAAAAGTGTAAAACCATCCCACCATGACAAGGTGCGTCCAGCTGGACGGTCCCGCTCTAGTATTACAACCTGCCCTGTGTCAATGGCATCAATGTGAATATGGGTAGAGAGGTGCGGAGTTGGGACACCAAAGAGATGAAATGCCGATCTTAAAGAGGGGGCCGCCACTATATGTACACAGTACAAACAAAATACAGAACCCCCCCAAAAAAAAGACTCAAAGATGGTATTTATTTATTATATGGTATATGCTCATTTTGTGTTTTTCTCTTAGGTTTTGTCCATGAACGTGCTCCAATTGTTGCACATTTACCAACTTATCCTGCAGCTAATGTTTTTGTTTTTTTCTGCATTTTTTATTCTCTATACATATAGGGTGTGGTCTGAGCTCAGCACATCATCTATATACCTTCCCATAGACAGGTTCCTGTAGTCGGAGCTCTGGGCTTCTTTGCCCTTATTCACACTGATGTCGCTGACACAGGACAGGTTGTATTACTGGAATAGGACCGCCCCGATAGGTGACCCTTTTCTCGAAGGGATGGTTTTTACACATTTTGACCTAACAGTGTTACCGAGTGCCCATTGGTATTTACATGTACTCCGACTATTTACTTTATTATATGTTATATGCTCATTCTGAGTTTTTCTCTTGGGTATTGTCTATGAATTGGCCATCGTGTTGAATTGAATGTGCTCCAAATATTGCACACTTACCAACTATGGCACTTTTTTTTTCTTCTGTATTTGTTTTACTTTGTACATATAGGGGCATGGTGTCTCTCTGAGCTCGGCACTTTATCTCTATAGGTTTCCATTGGCATTGTGCTTCTCTGTCCTTATTCACATTGATGTCACTGAGGTCACAGAGGTAACAGTAGTATTTACATGTACTACAACCAGTGGCGTAACTTGAAGCTTGGGCCTTGATGCAAAAGGTCCAATGGGGTTCCCAATTATTGCAAATCTGTAATAGCATTAGTCTTTTTCTATAGGCCAAAGAGACTTTTAGGCACCCCGGTGCAATTGCAACCCCTACACCCGTGGTAATTACACGCCTAACTACTACTACTATTTAATTATTATAGAGTATATGCTCATTTTGTGTTGATCTCTTGGGTTTGGTCAATGAATTTGCATGATGTGTACAAAGTTGTTCTCTGGCTCTATTTTTTGTTTTTTCGCACTTTACATACTCTGTAGAAATAGCTCAGCTCATCTTTATGGCTTCCCATAGACAGGTTCCTGTAGTCGGAGCTCTGTGCTTCTCTGGCCTTATTCACATTGATGTCACTGACACTAGGTCAAAAGAAAGTAGAGTGCATACAAAAGAAAAATTTACATGGTCGATATGACCCAGTCAACGCGTTTCGACTGCACTAAGCAGTCTTACTCATGACTCATGAGTCATGAGTAAGACTGCTTAGTGTAGTTGAAACACGTCGACCATGTAAATTTTTCTTTTGTATGCACTCTACTTTCTTTTGAAAAAGGAAAAGAAAAACAAAATTCCAGTCCTGTTGAGTCGGGCTCCAATTTTTCAATCTAATCTATATAATTGTGAGTTTGGCTCCTCCTGGATGTCGCCTATGACACTTTCACCTCTGCCCCATACACCCTAATGGGTGTGAGAATATGGATCCTAACTCCGCCCACTGCCACCGCACACCACCAGCGCTCCCCCCGCCCCGCCAGCAGTCCGCCCCTGGTCTCCGCCCTCCCCCGCCCAGTCTCCGCCTCCCGCTCACCTCAGATTCCCCTGTGTGCACCTTAGTGACTGCAGGACCTGTGGTGATGTCATAGTCACATGACTGATCACATGACTCTGATATCACTACAGGTCTGTGACAGCCCCCCACTGCACCAGACCAGCACAGCAAGGAGAGCGAGACAGCCACAGGAAGGAAAGCGAGACAGCCACATGAAGGAGAACGAGACAGCTACAACAAGGAGAGCGAGACAGCCACAGGAAGGAGAGCAAGACAGCCACAGGAAAAAGAAAAAGACAGCTACAAGGGGAGCGAGACAGCCACAGCAAAGAGAGCAAGACAGCCACAGGAAGGAGAGCGAGACAGCCACAGGAAGAAAACCGAGACAGCCACAGCAAGGAGAGCGAGACAGCCACAGCAAGGAGAGCGACACAGCCACAGTAAGGAGAGCGAGACAGCCACAGCAAAGAGCGCGAGACAGCCACAGGAAGGAGATCGAGACAGCCACAGGAAGAAAACCGAGACAGCCACAGCAAGGAGAGCGAGACAACCACAGCAAAGAGAGCGAGACAGCCACAGCAAAGAGAGCGACACAGCCACAGTAAGGAGAGCGAGACAGCCACAGCAAAGAGCGCGAGACAGCCACAGGAAGGAGATCGAGACAGCCACAGGAAGAAAACCGAGACAGCCACAGCAAGGAGAGCGAGACAGCCACAGCAAGGAGAGCGAGACAGCCACAGGAAGGAGAGCGAGACAGCCACAGCAGGGAAAGCGAGACAGCCACAGCAAGGAGAGAGAGATAGCCACTGCAAGGAGAGCGAGACAGCCACAGCAGGGAAAGCGAGACAGCCACAGCAAGGAGAGCGAGACAGCCACAGCAAGGAGAGCGAGACAGCCACAGGAAGGAGAGCGAGACAGCCACAGCAGGGAAAGCGAGACAGCCACAGCAAGGAGAGAGAGACAGCCACTGCAAGGAGAGCGAGACAGCCACAGCAGGGAAAGCGAGACAGCCACAGCAAGGAGAGCGAGACAGCCAAAGCAAGGAGAGCGAGACAGCCACAGGAAGGAGAGCGAGACAGCCACAGCAAAGAGAGTGAGACAGCCACAGCAAAGAGAGTGACACAGCCACAGCAAGGAGAGCGAGACAGCCACAGCTAGGAAAGCAAGACAGCCACAGCAAGGAAAGCGAGACAACCACAGCAAAGAGAGCGAGACAGCCACAGCAAAGAGA
Organism: Allobates femoralis; assembly: GCA_033576535.1. Taxonomy (NCBI): domain Eukaryota; kingdom Metazoa; phylum Chordata; class Amphibia; order Anura; family Aromobatidae; genus Allobates; species Allobates femoralis. Next base: position 123,967,240 of record JARQOC010000007.1, read on the forward strand.
GCGAGACAGCCACAGCAAAGAGAGTGACACAGCCACAGCAAAGAGAGTGACACAGCCACAGCAAAGAGAGTGACACAGCCACAGCAAAGAGAGCGACACAGCCACAGCAATGAGAGCGAGACAGCCACAGCAAGGAGAGCGAGACAGCCACAGCAAGGAAAGCGAGACAGCCACAGCAAAGAGAGCGACACAGCCACAGCAAAGAGAGCGACACAGCCACAGCAAAGAGAGCGAGACAGCCCCAGCAAAGAGAGCGAGACAGCCCCAGCAAAGAGAGCAAGACAGCCCAGCAAAGAGAGCAAGACAGCCCCAGCAAAGAGAGCATGACAGCCACAGAGGGGAGAGAGACAGTCACAGAGGGGAGACAGACAGCCACAGAGGGGAGAAATAGTTGACAGAGAAGAGAGCGTACACACACCACCCCCCGATGAGATAGCATCGAGCTCATATCTAGTTATCAGTAAGTCAAAGTGCCCTGATGCACCCCCAGAGAGACTTGTGTTCTAGATTGGATATTTGCTGTTTATTGAAACTACTAATCCTAACCCAGCGATTATTGCCGGAACTTGATCCACAATGTTATTATGAACTTAGTAAATAGTTTCCAGCCAACTTCTGGTCATTACCGGCTCCTCGTCCTCACGAAGGAAGACATATCTGAGACTCCGGAGAGGGAAACTGTGTAATGTAGAATAAATACATCTTCACACTGTATCCGGAACATTAGCAGAGCGCGATACAAGAGCGAGCCGCCTCCAGACGTGTAACGTGAAGGCTAAGTCAGGCTAAAAGTAATGAAGATGGCAGACCTGACCCAACCGCGCTCAGATAATGTCACTCACGCGCCGGTTCATCCCAATGGTATCTCAAGTTTAAGAAAATAGACCTCCGTGTAGCCGTGTCATTCCAGCGAAGGCGCGAGATAAAAGACAAGTCCAGTCACAATGAGGCGCAGGAGACTTCGAGCCTGGATTATTACATGTCACACTTGGTAATACGGGTCGCTGATCCTCCGAATATTCCATTTAATGAGCGATGCGGCAGTGACCCCGGTGACATGTGCCCTTTATAATACCGACGCCTTTTTATGGGAGACCGTCGTCTTCCGCTGATACCGGGTCCTGGAAGCTTTAGCTACTTCGGCACCTCAGAGGTATTAAGCTTTCTTAAAGGAACATTAGATCTAGAAATGAATGACGGAATTAAACAATGAATAGTGTCGCCCTCGCGCTTTATTACGCCGCAGCAATTTCTACGTGATCCTAAGATATATCGCAATGACCAAGAGGTTAATTTCCTGCCGATCAGAGCCATCTTTGGCGTTGGCCAACTGAAATCATGATGAGGAAGTTACAATGATTTGTCCTACTGGTAAAAGGGCAGAGGGGGAGGCTCCTGCTGCAGCTAGTCATACATAGGAGAGTGAGGGGGAGGATACAGAAGAGATGAGATATAATGTTGGATTCCGTCAGCCACTACTAGAGGATTCTCACTGTATACACTGCTAATATTAAAGGGTTTTTCCCTAATATTTGATGATTAGTGATGAGCGGGTACTACAATGTTTGGCACTCGGTACTTGAAACGATGGGCTCGACTTGAATACTAATGGAAGTCAACTGGGAACTTGAGCATTTTACAGGATGGGTCTTGAGTCTCCCATTGACTATTATTATATTCAGTACATGAGTCGCATCCATCGCAGCGGCCGACCTCCTCGTTTCGAGTAGCGAGCACCCCAACATGGTAATGCTCGCTCATCAATATACTATATAGTAAATATGGGCTTGTGAGTATTAACAAAACTCAGAAAAGCAATATTCATCTACCAAACCCTCGCCATTTCAGGTGACCCCTGCAGTCAATCAACCGCCACTGATTGATTGCAGGTGTGGTGCCATTGTTATTAGGCAAGACAGGGAAAGGAGACTGAGACACTCCATCCTACACCCAACACCATTCCCAAATCCAGGCCAGGAGATGATGGGTGGAAGAAACTCATCTGGAGCAGGCCCCATCTGCTGGCTGGAGGAAGGAGTAGTTAGAAGGGGGTGGAAACACAGTTAGTGGGCAGTCAGAGTTAGAGCTGTGAAGACAGAGGAGCAGCAAGATGGAGGTCTCGGGGAAGCTGGAGCTGGGGCGGAGTGGAACCACTGGGTAGGTTGGAACGGAACCCTGGACAGAGGAACCCCGAATCTACAGCTGACTTCCAGGTCATGGTAGAGGAACTAGCTGCATGAGGAGACCGGTCATCTGTTCGATGTTTTGCAGGAAACACTGGACAGAACCTGATAGCCCCGGATAGAACAGAACCAGAGTGCAAATATGCCTTCTGGTCCTGTTTTCTGCCGGCAGGTTGCAGGGTTCAGGAGCTGTCAGTAAATACGGTACCTAGAATCATAGCTGCATGCCCTGTTAGGCGGGCATGCTTACAAACAATAAAGTTTGACTTGTCTTATTTATGGGAGGTCCCTTATATTCAGCAGTTCTGCAAACCCCCCTACTTACATCTTATATTTGGAGATTTCTTCTTTTCGGAGACATTAAAGGTCCAAATCCTGAATCTAGATCCCAGAACCTCTCGTAGGATTTTTCTACTATTATCTATGGGAAACATTTGTCTAGAGTTTATCATGAATTCGTAGCGGTGCCCACTCCCATTACCCGCTCCGTGGATTGAGCTGGCATTGCACAATCTCAGGGTAATACAGATGCAGAAAATGAGTGGACAGGAAAGTAATTGGTTTATTCAGTGTACTGCGGGGACTGGTAACTGTGCGGACATGAAATGCACACTCTGACAGCTTATTACAACAAATGTATAATTAAGGAATCCATTAAATGATGCAGTGTAAAGACTGACATGTCCTTCACAACTTAATAGACACGTTGACAAAACCTTGAATCGAAAAGTATCAGACTTTATAACATTGCTATAAAGTTTCATCTGGAAGAAATTCAATGACTAATGTTGTCATAATGTAATGGTAAAAGAGGAGTAATCTATTAAAACATGCATGTCTGTCCCCTGTTCAGCTAGGACCCCCTGGTGTGAACAGGTAATTGGAATGAGTTATCTGCTGGGAAGCCAACACAAAGTCTGTACAATGGGTTGTTAGGTGAGACATTTTGCCCCTGTGTGAAGAACTTTTCTCCCTTCAAAAGGAATACAGTAGATAGACAAGCACCAGATTTTTAGTTATTTATATTTGATTTTTTGATGTGGGAGACACATTTTTAGAATCGTGATCCCAAGTGGAATAACATGCACATTCTTACATATTAATTTGGACTGACGCTCAGGCCACATAGTTATCAGTCAGATGAATAATGCTGTCCATACCATGTTTTATTTCTATAAAGAGGTAAAATTGCAATAAGAAATATGACCATGATATCTTCTGCCTTGGACCTGCAGGGGCGAAGGTATCCTAAAAGATGGGGATCTCCTAAAATTCTCAAAGGTCTAGCCACCTCCCATGACCCGGCCCAACTGAAGTCACCGAGGGGAGGTATTTGAGAGTGAATAAAGAAGTTTGAATAGCGGTTTCCATTTGTGTGGCTAGGGATATTCTAGGACTAAAGAAAAATTGAAGCCCGGCTCAACGGGATTGGATTTTTCTTTTCTTTGTGAAAAGAAAGTAAAGTGCATACAAAAGAAAAATTGGCATGGTCAACATGACCCAGTCAACACGTTTCGACTGCACTAAGCAGTCTTGCTCATGACTCATGAGTCACGAGTTCCTTCTTTAGCTAGTTGTTAGGTCCCCTGTATCTTGAGTTTGTCTACTGCATAGTTATAGGTATTTCATCCAGTGTCTGCTGACTGTGCCTTCCTGAACCTGCCAATGCCTGGTAACACTTGCCAGCATCTACCATACCCACTTTGCCTACCTGGTCTGTTCCTGCCTGTGTTCACCTGCTTCTACTATGGCCATCCTACTTGTGCCTGTGCCTGTCTCAGCACCACATTCACTGCTGCCAGCTGCTGAGGTACCAATATCTCCCGGTGCTGTCCCTGGCAGCTACCTACTAGTGCAAGCCTATCCCCTCATCTGTAGCTTTTGTGAAGACTTGGTAGCTGTTCAGGTACACTCTCCTGGGTCAGAGATTATTACCTTAGTCCAGTGTGGGTCCACTAATCCAGTAGCTCGCCTTGACGAGTGTGACAGACCAACTGGGCTTTCCTGACCTACCAGTACCTGCCAGCAACTACTAGCATCTACCATACCCACTGTGCCTTCCTGAACCAGCCAGTGCCTGTCAGCGCTTCTCAGCATCTACCATATCTGCTGTGCCTACCAGAACTTGGTCTGTGCCTGCCTGTCTTCTACTCTTGTCACCATTCTTGCAGCTGTGCCTGTCACAGCACCCCAACCTCTGCTGCCAGCTGCCGAGGTACCCAAGATCTCCGGGTGCTGCCCCTGGTGGCTACCTACTAGCACAAGCCTTATTTCCCTCCTCCCCATTTGTAGCTTTGATGAAGACTCGGTAGCCATTCAGGTACGCTCCTCTGGGTCAGAGATCGGTGCCTTGGTCCAGTGGGTCCACTATTCCCATAGCTCACCTCAACGAACGTGACAGACCCACTGTGCCTTCCTGAACCTGCAAGTGCCTGCCGGTACATGCCATACCATACACACTGTGCCTTTCTGAACCTGCCAGTACTTGCCAGCATGTACCATATCCGCTATGCCTACCTGAACTTTGTCTGTGCCTGTCAGTGCCTGCCTGTGCTCACTTGCCTTCTACTCTGGTCATCCTACTTGCACCTGTGCCTGTCTCAAGACCCCAACCTCTGGTGCCAGCTGCCGAGATACCAAGATATGCTCCTCTCGGTCTGAGATTGGTGCCTTGGTCCAGTGAGTCCACTAATCCAATAGCTCGCTTCGACGAGCGTGAAAGATCCAGTGCTTTCCTGAACCTATCAATGCCTGCCAGCACCTACCATATCCACTGTGCCTACCTGAACTTGGTCTGTGCCTGCTTGGGCTAGCCTGACCTCTACTCTGGTCATCCTACTTGCACTTGTGCTTGTCTCAGCACCCCAACTTCAGGCACCAACTACCAAGATTCCAAGATCTCCCAGTGCTGCCCCTGGTAGCTTCTTACTAGCACAAGCCCTATTCCCCCCCATGTGTAGCTTTACTGAAGACTTGGTAGCAGTTCAGGTATGCTCCTTTAGGTCAGACATCGGTTCATCTAGTGAGTCCACTAATCCGGCCGCTCATCTCGAGAAGCGTGACAGATATTTCTTGTAAGAGTACTTTCACACTAGCGTTTTTTTTAAATCGCGGCAGATGCGGTGAAAAAACCGCATCTGCCGCGATTACCGCATACTGGCTGCACTTGCGGCACAGTTGCGGCAAGCCCCATACAATGTATATGCGGGCTTGCGGCAGGTGCGGCAAGTGCGGTTTTGGCACTTGCGGCAGGTGCAGCCGCGAAAAAAACCGCTAGTGTGAAAGTAAACTTAGTCAGACAAAATGTGAAGCCAATTAGTTGAGTGCAGTCATCTCATGAGTGTGGAGGAGCGGTGCAGATCGGGGAGGTGAGTATAGGTTTTCAATGTATTATTCCACCTCATTTTAGCGTAGTGGCCGCCCCCTTTAATTCTCCATGATGTTATGTTTCTGCATTGTTAACACTGAACATATCAAGGAGTGCGGCCATGTCGTGAGTGTGGAGGAGCGGTGCAGATCGGGGAGGTGAGTATAGGTTTTTAATGTATTATTCCACCTTATTTTAGCGTAGTGGCCGCCCCCTTTAATTCTCCATGATGTTATGTTTCTGCATTGCTAATGCTGAATTTATCAAGGAGTGCAGTCATCTCGTGAGTGTGGAGGAGTGGTGCAGATCAGGGAGGCGAGTAAAGGTTTTTAATGTATTATGCTAACTTATTTTAGCGTAGTGGCCACCCCCTTTAAATCTCCATGATGTTATGTTTCTGCATTGCTAATGCTGAACATATCAAGGAGTGCGGGCATCTTGTGAATGTGGAGGAGCGGTGCAGATCGGGGAGGCGAGTATAGGTTTTTAATGTATCATTCCACCTTATTTTAGTGTAGTAGCCACCCCCTTTAAATCTTCATGATGTTACGTTTCTGCATTGCTAATGCTGAACATATCAAGGATTGCGCCATCTCGTGACTGTGGAGGAGTGGTACAGATCAGGGAGGTGAGTATAGGTTTTTAATGTATTATTCCACCTTATTTTAACGTAGTGGCCACCCCCTTTACTTCTCCATGATGTTATGTTTATGCATTGCTAATGCTGACTTTATCAAGGAGTGCGGCCATCTCGTGAGTGAGGAGGGGCGGTGCAGATCGGGGAGGTGAGTATAGGTTTTTAATGTATTATTCCACCTTATTTTAGCGTAGTGGCCTCCCCCTTTAATTCTCCATGATGTTATGTTTATGCATTGCTAATGCTGACTTTATCAAGGATTGCGGCCATCTCATGACTGTGGAGGAGTGGTACAGATCAGGGAGGTGAGTATAGGTTTTTAATGTATTGGTCCACCTTATTTTAGAGTAGTGGACACCCCCTTTAATTCTCCATGATGTTACGTTTCTGCATTGCTAATGCTGAACATATCAAGGAGTGCGGCCATCTCATGACTGTGGAGGAGTGGTACAGATCGGGGAGGTGAGTATAGCCTTTTAATGTATTATTCCACCTTTTTTTAGCGTAGTGGCCACCCCCTTTAAATCTCCATGATGTTACGTTTTTGCATTGCTAATGCTGAATTTATCAAGGAGACCTATTGACCGGACGTAGACCCAACCGTCCGTCAAAGCAGCATAAACCAGACGGCGGCGACTGATGTCACGTTGTCCTCTCTCATTAACGTAAATCCTAAGGAGATCTTTCACTTTCCTTACATCGACGTCGGGACCCAAGACATCGGGGCCGTTTGCTTTTTTTGCATACATCACGCATACATTTGCATACTTAATTCTTCATCTCCGAACAACGTAGACTAACCAAATAACGTGCGCGGTCTATGGCTGTCAGCGGGCCGTGCGCCGGCAATGATGGATGACGGTGAAATTAATGGCGTCCTACACAGCAGAGGAGGATATGGGAGGGAGGGGGGGGGGGTAGGTTTTTGCTGCACGAATAATCTCCAGCGTCGAGGAGAAACATTTCTGGATCAAACTGAATTTGGCTTTTTTTTGCGTGAGATGTGGCCGGGCCGCCTGTTCAGGTTAATGATCTGCCCCTTGGTGCGTTTAAGTTCTTGTAGTACATAACAATTGCTTTAAGCTCCCCATGTAAATGCCCTCATTAGACGCCTTTACTCTACTATTCTGTTTTAACCCTACCCCGGATCCCTCATTTACAGAAGACAGACTATTTATCAGGGCCTCATTTCCCAATTCCACTTCATCTCGACGTATAGAAAACTTTACTTTTCCTCCTACTGATTTCAAGCAACTCGAAGATAAAAGGACAAGACTCTAATAGAACCTTGGCGCTCCTCTTGGGTATTTGACGATCATTCTTTATTTTTTTTCCCTTTGGAGGGGGGGGGGGGGGGGGTGTATAAATGTGATTATATTTTTGCTGATTTTTCAAAGAGATGGAACGCTTAAGTCAATTAGTTGTGACATGGGAGGATTGAAGGAGCCGGGCTGATGTGTTTTGGGTCCGATGGATTCTGACAGTAGGACTCCGAGACCTTGAAACGCACTGACACAATGATAATATTATCCACAAAACGACACTTTACAGGCTGAGGAAGGGGGGGGGGGGGTGGATCACCGGAATCGTTTATTACTTACGTTTTGGCATTTATTATAGCCAAATTTTACATGATTAGATTTTAACAGATCCATATGATGTCATCCAAGGCTCCTACACTGAGGACAGCTGCAGCGTGAGGGTCAATGGAAGGAGGACGGCCGAGGAGTGAGACAGGGCTGCAGCCGCAGTCCAACGCTCTTTAACATCTACATCAATGAGCTGGCGGTGGCTCTGGAGTCCTCCGAGTCCTCAGCACCAGGACTCGCCCTCCATGACACCCAGGTGAAATTCTTATGACCTCATTCTGTAATCACCAACTAAGAAAGGCCTCCAAGATCATCTGAAAATCCTAGAGACCATCAGCAGCACATGGTAAATGCTAATCAACCAGAAGAAGACTAATATCATGGTGTTCCAGAATAGAAAGCAGAAACTTGCCGCCATCCTCCCTTTACGATAGACAACTGTCCACTTACATAAACCAACGAGTACACTGTGGATCAGCGGCTAGCTGCCTTGCAAATACCTATGCTGGGACTGGTAGTTCAGCATGGTTCAGTAAAGCATTATGCTGGGACTTGAGCTTCCACAGGTGCATTACAAGGCATTACATGTGCTAGACAAAAGGTTAGAGAAGCCATGGGAGTGTCTGACAAAGTGGGATCCTCCCGTGGGTGTGTCAGATTGGACATAGGCTGACTCCCTCCTGAGGGGCACTGCAGCTGCAGATTAGGCTGCTGCCCCCTGACTGCCGGGCCCCCCTTCCTTTTCCTGTTGACCAGCTTCCTCCCAGCTATGACCCAGGAGGAGGAGGCCCCTTCCTGGAGGGGTCCACCCACCAATATAAAAGCCCCTGCCCAATAGCGTCCGGCACTCTCTTTGGACCCGGACCTGTTGGGCAGCCGGTATGATGGACCCGCTCCAGGAGGCGGTAAGAGAGAGCACCAGCAAGGATGGTAGCGCTTGGATCGCGGCAATGTTAGCCGGTGCCGGCTCCCTCCCTGCTGAGGTTCAAGAGGTGGAAGCTGGCGGGCGGCGACCTAAAAGAGTTACCTGCCCGCCGGCTCGCTCGCTTGAGCCCGCAAACTAATTTAAAAAGGAGTGTGCGGAAGTCGTCTTCTCGCGCCGCTCCACAAGCTCCGCCCACCCGTCCCCAGGCTTCTTTGCAGCAGCAGCAGTGGAAAAGGGGTAGCTATCCGGTGGTAAGAAACCCGCAACGGAAGGCTGAAGGCGGTAATTCTTCCCGAACCCTATGTTGGTGGGCAGTTTGCCCGTTTTAAATAGCTGCGACCCTGTTTATGCCAATGTGTGGTAAAAGATGAGAGCGCTACCTCTCCACAAATAAAGTTTGATAAAGTTAAAAGTTTGGTGTCGCGTCACTTGCTGGGAGGCGGGTGTTGGTTGGGTCTCGGCAGTCTGGTCACAGGGGCTGTGAGGTCAGGAAAGGTCCTCCTGCACCATGAGATGTAGAGGAGACTAGTGACCAGAAGGACATGGTTCCAGAGCCCACAATAGGTGAGGGGATCTAAGGGAAGCCTGGATCAACCGGGACTCAGGGAGCTTGAAACTGGTCTGAGCCCGGACCAGACAAGAGTGTGATCCTGCAGAGGCAGCATCTCCTCATTATGGACTAAGTTAGTGATCATTCTTCTGGATTAAGGTCAGTGATCTCTATTATGGACTAACCGGGGACTTGCTGTGTGTGTCATCCCGGCCATTGGGACAGTCTGAAGAGACACAGTTATGTACTGTATGCAGTTTATGAGACATGTGAATAAACAGATGGACTTTGTCACTTTAAAACAGGGTTGTTTGCACTGTTTTCCGCTGCCAAGCAGTCCCCTCGGTGTGCGTGACGCCACAACACCTACCTGGGCCTAGAACTCAAGCCGCCTGACAGCTCGCCGGCGCGGGGCTGGAGATGTCGCCAGGTGTAAACGGGGGACGGCAACTCTGGCGGGGCACCAAAAACACGCGCGCATCCGCCAGTCGCCGCCGACAGCTCTGACGGTACCCTAAGGGTACCTTTACACACGGCTACATTTGTAGCTTGTCACCAGGTAACTTACTGGTTGCAGTGAAATCATGGATACATGGTTCTATCTTGTTGCTGTGTACAAATGGAATCATGTATCCATGATTTCACTGCAACCAGTAAGTTACCTGGTGACAAGCTACAAATGTAGCCGTGTGTAAAGGTACCCTGAGGGTACCCTTACACGTCGCAACATTGCATGCAATTTCACTTGCAACTTACTGGTTGTAGTGAAATCATGGACACATTGTTTTATCTTGAGGCCGTGTACAAATGTAACAATGTGGCCATGATTTCACAGCAACCAGCAAATTGCAAGTGAAATTGCATGTAATGTTGCGATGTGTAAAGGTACCCTAAGGGTCCCTTTACACGGCATCACTGGAAGGTAGCAACTGCCGGGCACTGGGGATAATTGTGCCTGTTGCCATGAAATTGCTACGAAATGGCGGCGTGTAAATAGGGCAGTTCCTCCCGGTGTCCTGCAGTTGACTCAGATACCTGTGTCTAAGCCGTGCTCAAAAACCGAAGGCAACACAAAGGCACAATTGCCATGGTGGTGGCGTCTAAACGGGGCACAGGGATGGAATCAGCGTCGCCTAGTGATTTCCTAGGGGCGTGCCACAGCGTCATGGATACCACGCCCCATCAGCGATGATTGGTGGGAGCTACTGTGTAACCATTGGCTGTCCCTTCACAGGGCGCCATATTTAAAGAGCTGTCTATTCACACTCCACAATTGCAATGGTGTCATGTATTAGCCAGCCTTCCTGCGCAGGCTGCCCAATCATGACGCTAATGCGTTGGCCAATCACTGTGTTAGCGTCACGGAATACACAACTCTGTCACGCCTATGTACTTGTGCGCAAAAGATCTACGCCCACATTCCTTTGTGGTAGCGGCATGTGAAGTAGCGAAGGTATTCAACAGGAAGTAAGCCGCAGCAGCTGTCGGAACTTCTGGGGAACAAAGATACCTTCAGTTGACAACGCAATGGCGGCGTGTACATGCGGCATCGGCGATCGGTATCAACTGTTAAAAACGTGTGCGGGGCGGTGGATACCTGTTGCTAGGCACAGTGGCAGAGTGTAAGGGTATGTGCGCACTGGCCGGGTTATAGACGTTTTTGCAGCGGAAACCGCCGGTCGGTTTCCATGAGTTTTATGTAAATTTATTATTGTTAATCCAAACCGGCGTTTGGATTAACATTAAAACCTATGGAAACCGACAGCCGCTGTGCACACACCGGCGGTTTCCACATGCTCATCCGTTGCTAAACCGCAGGTTTCCCAGCGGGTTAGCAAAGAATGAGCATGTTCTATAAACCGCCGGTTCTTCAGCGGCTGCAAGCAGAATCATGTGCTGCTTCCAGCCGCTGCAGAACCGCCGGCGAGAACACGCTGTGCAACCGCCCGGCTCCCGCCCGTCACCCGCCCGGCTCCCGCCGCACATACCCGCCAGGAAGCCGGTGGACGGCCGCAGAGCTTCCTGGCGGGTCCGCCCAGCCGCCGCCGACCAACCCGCCGGTAAGTGTGCACTTAGCCTAAAGGGGCCTTTAGAGGCACTTAATGGTTGATCAGATCAGCTGGCAAGTGCCAGGAAAGATGTGAGCCAGCATCAAAGACAGAGAAATGGCCGATTTTTTTTCCATCCTCAGCATGGGCTGAGCTATAGCCTAGGGCCTAGGCCATAGTGTAATCGCCTGCCATAGCCAAGGTCACAGGTTCGAATCCCTTCCAGGGAAATGACAAAGTGTCCAGAGCGGGCAATAGCGGAGTAAACCGAAATAAACTGGCTACATTACTGCCCATTGTTTTTATGATTATGATACTTATTTAAATTAAAAATGTAATAAAACAGTTTAAAAATTAAATAAATAAAAAATAACACAACAATGTAAATTTAATTTAAATAAAATTTTAATTATATATAATATATATTATTATCATATTATATATTATTTATTATATAGTATTCATAATATATTAATCATCACAATTTATCATTGTTTTATTTTTAGATATTTTATTTTACAAATTTTATATTATATAAATATTTATATTGTAGGACGGGAGAGAAGGATCTGACACCAGGGACAGATGACGGGGGAGGAGGATCTGACAGCAGGGACAGAGGACAAGAGAGGACGGGGGAGGAGGATGTGACACCAGGGACAGAGGACGGGGGAGCAGGATCTGACAGCAGGGTCAGAGGATGGGAGAGGGGAGGACGGGGGAGAGGGAGAGGACGTGGGAGGAGGATCTGACACCAGGGACAGAGGATGGGAGAGGAGAGGACGGGGGAAGGAGGATCTGACACCAGGGACAGAGGACGGGAGAGGAGAAAACGGGGGAGGAGGATCTGACACCAGGGACAGAGGACGGGAGAGGAGACAGGACGGGGAGGAGGATCTGACAGCAGGGACAGAGGACGTGACAGGACGGGGAGGAGGAGAGGACGTGGGAGGAGGATCTGACACCAGGGACAGAGGATGGGAGAGGAGAGGATGGGGGAGGAGGATGTGACACCAGGGACAGAGGACAAGAGAGGACGTTGGAGGAGGAGAGGACGTGGGAGGAGGATCTGACACCAGGGACAGAGGACGGGGGAGGAGGATCCTGACAGCAGGGAGAGAGGAGGAGGAGGATCTGAAGCCAGAGGCAGAGGACGGGAGAGGAGAGGACGGGGGAGGAGGATCTGACACCAGGGACAGAGGACGGGAGAGGAGAGGACGGGGGAGGAGGAGAGGACGGGGGAGGAGGATCTGACAACAGGGACAGAGGACGGGGGAGGAGGATGTGACACCAGGGACAGAGGACGAGAGAGGACGGGGGAGGAGGATCTGACACCAGGGACAGAGGACGGGGGAGGAGGATCTGACACCAGGGACAGAGGACAGGGGAGTAGGATGTGACACCAGGGACTGAGGACCAGAGAGGACGGGGGAGGAGGAGAGGACGTGGGAGGAGGATCTGACACCAGGGACAGAGGACAGGGGAGGAGGATGTGACACCAGGGACTGAGGACCAGAGAGGACGGGGGAGGAGGAGAGGACGTGGGAGGAGGATCTGACACCAGGGACAGAGGACGGGGGAGGAGGATCTGACACCAGGGACAGAGGACGGGGGAGGAGGATGTGACACCAGGGACAGAGGACGAGAGAGGACGGGGAGGAGGAGGATCGTGACAGCAGTAGAGAGGAGGATCTGAAACCAGAGACAGAGGACTGGGGGAGGAGGATCTGACACCAGAGACAGAGGACGGGGAGGAAAGGACGGGGGAGGAGGATCTGACACCAAGGACAGAGAACGGGAGAGGAGAGGACAGGGGAGGAGGAGAGGATGCCCATAGTTTTTATCATTATATAGTTATATATGTTATATTTAATTCAATTTAAATTTAATTTAATTTAAATTTTAAATTTAAATTAAACATTTAATAAAAATTTAAATTTAATTGAAATAAAATTTAATTATATATTATATTATATATTATTAATCAGAATATATTTTATATATTTATATATTTTATATATCACTAATCCTGACTATCTGCACCCCCATCATATGACCGCGGGGAGCCGATGGGTTTCATAACATCCCTGGTCAGCTGATGTCATGACGATCTTCCTGTGAACGCCAGCTGTGAGCCGTCATTCATAGGAGATGATGATTTCTGCTGTACAGAGCAGTGTTGATGCTGTATGGCCTAGGCCAGTGATGGCGAGCCTTTCTGAACCCGAGTGCCCAAACTGCAACCCAAAATCTAATTCTTTATAGCAAAGAGCCAACATCACAATGTAACCTAAATTACAGCAGTGGCTGTCACAAGCACAGGGGGGAGCCAGCAGATGCCAACTCTCTTTCCTGTACAATCCTGACACCCTGATGATGAATTAATTTTTAAAATAATAGAATAAATGTTAAACTTCTTTGCAGTCTTCTCTTCTCTTCAGCTGTGGTCATCACGCTCATGTTTGCGGTCAGCTGCTCTCACTGCCCTTTCCAGACACAGCAGGTGGATGATCTGTATGGTAAAAAATTACACAATATTAGATAGGAGATGGATAGATTTTAGCTTGGAATGTAAACAGATTCCACACTGAAATCCTGGTCCCCTTCTTGTAGTAATGTCCCCATCCTGCCCCATCATCCACGCACAGCCACGTCACCATCATCATCATCATCTACACACAGCCATCACCATCATCATCATCATCATCCACACACAGCCACCATCGTCATCATCCACACACAGCCACCATCATCATCATCCACACACAGCCACCATCATCATCATCCACACACAGCCACCATCATCATCATCCACACACAGCCACCATCATCATCATCATCATTCACACACAGCCATCGTCACCATCATCCACGCAAGCAACTGTTGCCATCATCCACACACAGCCACCATCACCATAATCATTATGCACACAAACCCATGTCACCACCATCATCCACACAAACCCACTGTCACCACCATCATCCACACACAGCCACCATCACCATCATCCACACACAGCCACCATCACCATCATCCACACACAGCCACCATCACCATCATCCACACACCCACCACACAGACACCAGACACACCACAGCAGACACACCACAGCAGACACACCACACCAGACACACCACACCAGACACACCACAGCAGACACACCACAGCAGACACACCACAGCAGACACACCACAGCAGACACACCACAGCAGACACACCACAGCAGACACACCACAGCAGACACACCACAGCAGACACACCACAGCAGACACACCACAGCAGACACACCACACCAGACACACCACAGCAGACACACCACAGCAGACACACCACACCAGACACACCACAGCAGACACACCACACCAGACACACCACACCAGACACACCACACCAGACACACCACACCAGACACACCACAGCAGACACACCACAGCAGACACACCACACCAGACACACCACACCAGACACACCACACCAGACACACCACAGCAGACACAGCAGACACACCACACCAGACACACCACAGCAGACACACCACAGCAGACACACCACAGCAGACACACCACACCAGACACACCACAGCAGACACACCACACCAGACACACCACACCAGACACACCACACCAGACACACCACACCAGACACACCACACCAGACACACCACACCAGACACAGCAGACACACCACACCAGACACACCACAGCAGACACACCACACCAGACACACCACAGCAGACACACCAGACACACCACACCAGACACACCACACCAGACACACCACAGCAGACACACCAGACACACCACAGCAGACACACCACACCAGACACACCACAGCAGACACACCACACCAGACACACCACACCAGACACACCACAGCAGACACACCACACCAGACACACCACAGCAGACACACCACAGCAGACACACCACACCAGACACACCACACCAGACACACCACACCAGACACACCACAGCAGACACACCAGACACACCACACCAGACACACCACACCAGACACACCAGACACACCACACCAGACACACACACACACACACACCACACACACACGCACACATATACACGTTCACATTTCCACCTGCCCTATCCACTGTTCCCTCGGCTGACTCACCCGCCAGCAGTGCAGCTGACGTGAAGCGCCACCTTCGATTGCTCCTCCCTGTGGCCTTCTGCATTGCAGACCCAACCAGGGAGAAGCTGGTTATGACTAAGAGGCATTTTAGCCTCGAAACATGTAAACGAGTGCCCGGGATAGCTTGCACTTAATCGGACTATACTATAGCCGCGATTTTTCCATGCTTTTTATGCTGTAAATTAATAAAGAAACCTTTTTGGAACTAAGAATTTTTGGTGCCGGACTTTAAAGTTTTTTTCTAGAAGGAATCAAAAGCGGCCGCTACTTGTCCGCTGAAGTCCTCTCTGCGCCGGCGTCATGTGATTGCGCCCAGCTGAGCGCGGTCACATGACCGCACTGTCATATGACGCCGCCGCATGACCTCATGTATGCCACGGTGACGGCCTAGGAGTGTCGGAGCGAGGAGAAATGTCTCCTCCGATCCATTAGATTTCTAGGTGATGTAGCAAACGTTAACTTGACACTTTTTCAAATGGAATGTGAATATTTGCTACATCTGAACCAGTAAGTGATGTCATCGTCTAAATATGAAGTCATCGTAACAGATTTAGTTTCATAAGTGATGTAGCAAACGTTAACTTGACACTTGCAAATGAAATGTGAATGTTTGCTACATCGCTTATAAAACTAATCTGTTACAATGACTTCATACTTAAATGATGACATCACACTTTACTGATTCAGATGTAGCAAAAGCTGCTTGATACTTGCACATAGAATGAGAACGTTTGCTACATCTGAATCAGTAAAGTGTGATGTCATTGTCTAAATATGAATTCATCATAGATTGGTTGTATAAGTGATGTAGCAAATGTTAACTTGACACTTTGAACATTTGCCACATCACTTATAACGCTGTTACGATGACTTCATATTTAGACGATGACATCACAATTTACTGGTTCAGATGTAGCAAACGTTAACTTGACAAGTACAAATGGAACGTGAAGCTTCATGTGTCAGGTTATTGTTTCTACATCTGATTCAGGAAAGTGTGATGTCATCGTCTAAATATGAAGTCATTGTAACAGATTAGTGTTATAAGCGATGTAGCAAGCGTTCGTATTCCATTTGCAAGTGTCAAGTTAACGTTTGCTACATCACTTATATAACTAATCTGTTACGATGTCTTGATATTTAGGCGATGACATCACAATTTGCTGATTCGGATGTAACAAACTATAACCTGACACACGAAGCTTCACAATCCATTTGCAAGTGTCAAGTTAAGCTTCATGTGTCATGGTATAGTTTGCTACATCTGAATCAGCAAATTGTGATATCATTGCCTCAAGTCATCATAAAGGAAACGTTAAAGGGGTTTTGTAGGGAATGCCAGATAGACGCACTTCGGATGCATGGTCTTATTCATTGTCCAATGAATGTTGTCGCATCCGAAACGCGTCTTGTCACAATAAACCTTTGGATTTTACGAAATGTCCCATTTTTCATATTGCCCCTGATTCACCGCCGTCTCCGGGCACTGGATTTCCTTGAAGATGAGCTGACACCAGTGGATTACTCTTATACTGGATTCCCTTTCTTAGAAAAATGTATAAGAATATTCCAAAGGTGACAAAAATACAAAGAGACCAACCTTCATAACACCAGTAAAAATTGTTAAAATAGCATTCAGACGCATTTCAGACACACGTCCTTAGCCATTGCACCAATCTCATCCGAAACGCGTCTTGTCACAATAGACCTTTTAGATAGTATGGAATACCACTACTATTGAGGTGAGGTGGGTGGGTGTGATGACCGGGGTGGGGGGGAGTGGGGAGGTGGGTGGAGGGGTCTGGGAGGCGGGGTCACCTGGCCAGGGCTCAGTGCAGGAAGAAAAAAAAAAACACTTAGTCACCGCCCTCCCCGAATTCCGCCGCCCGAGGCACGTGCCTACAAGTGCCTAGTGGCAAATACGGCCCTGGGAATACCCCTTTTTTTATATTGCCCCCTGGTGCACTGCCGCCTCCGGGCAGTGGATTTACTTTACATGAAAAACCCTACAAACGTCCGGGGAGATGTTTTGTTTACAAACACCAGTAACAGCATTCTAACTGCAGCAAAAACGCAACAAACACACCGTGTGTGAACACAGCCTTACTCTATACTTTGTCACATTAAACCATGAAGAGAGTAATTCTTCTTAAAAACCTGCCTCTCCATCAATAGTAGAGTGTGGTAGACTCAGTATACGGCGTATCGCCACATTTGGAAGTAATTAATAACTGTTACGCCTGTGTCTGCATCTATATTATTAGAGGGACACGAGGGACGGATCCTTCAGGAGAGTCAATTGCTTTATTCACATGCACTTCATGAATGATACAAAGACGCGCAATCCGAGCCCAAGCTCAATGCCCCAACCGTAACCCCAGCCAGGCCCCCGAGGGGCGCACTCCTGCCATCAATCATGACGTGAAGCCAGGCACTTAGGCGCAGAAATCCTATGCATTGTCTGCTGTTTATATATTTAGTATGATGCCTTTTGGGAGAGATGTCAGGACTCGCCGGCTTATTTACGGCTTGACATGCAGAACAATCCTTATGATAATGAGAATGTGCTGATTTGCTTCTGCTCAGCACCGCGCTCAGCGCATTACAATAAACAAGGGGGAAAATAGAAATCAGTCCAAGGATCAAAATCCTGGAAAAGCGAACATGTTTCCCCAAGACTCGGCCGGAAGGTCACATCCTCACACCTCAAATTCTCCTTTCCATTTAATTGAAAGCTACATTGGCATAATTCAATCTTCTGTAACGATTGCATCCAGTGGTGTAACTTGAAGCTCATGGGCCCCGATGCAAAAATGGGGCCCCCAATTATTGCAATTTCTTAATAGCATTAGTCCTTTTCTATAGGCCAAAGGGACTTTTGGGGCCCCTAGGGCACCAGGGCCCAGGTGTAGTTGCATCCCCTGCACTTGTCATAGTTATGCCCCTGATTGTAACCCAACCTTGAAAAATAGTCAAAAATTCTGTTTCTGGTGAGAGAGCGTTGCGATGACGTCATAACCATACTATAATCTTACATAGGATTGCCAACAAATACTAAGGCTGCAACTACAGTATGTACAGAAAGAGTTTTACAAGAGTTTCTCATTTTTACTACATGCCAGTACAAATACTGATTCTCATTGAGAAGGTTGTAAGGAGATGGAAGGGCTTTCTCATTCCCCTGAAGACACCATTTGTATTTCAGCAATAATAATAATAATAATAATATTTATTCAATTATATAGCGCTATTAATTCCATAGCGCTTTACATACATTTTGCCACAAAACATCACTGGACAGCGGACAGAACCTGGCAGCCCCGGACGAGCTGATCCTGCTTTTTGCCGGCTTCGTTTCTGCCGCTGTCCAGTGCTGAAATTTCAGCACTGCGAGTGCAAGGGAGCTGGCCGCGGTGCTGAAATTTCATCCGTGGAGTTCTGTCCATGGTGCTGAATGAGCGCGGCTGCTTTTAACAGCCGCCACTCTTCAGTACCATGCTTCCAGGAACCGGTTCGATTTTTTTGTTTGAGCCGGGGTGATCCAGCGTCCATAGACTCCCATGGTTTGGTCGCCGGATCCGGGAGGATCCGGTTTTGTCCCATTTTTTTGCATCGGACACAAAAAATGCTGCAGACTCCAGTTTTGTGTCCGATGCAAAAAACGGACAAAACCGGATCCTCCCGGAAAACAACAACCATCCAGACCCATAGAGATCCATGGGGGACAAATTCGGATCTGGGTCTGTCTGGTTAACACCGGACAGACCCGGACCCGAAAAATCACAGTGTGAAGCCGGCCTCACATTGACTTTTGTTTGCATAGAACTTACTAAAAGGTTAAGTCTGCCTAGCAACAGATAGCAGGGACAGTGGGGAGACACACTGTAGCACGCCGCTATCATAACAGTATGGAGACATCGCCGCTACGATGGTGGCGTGTGACGCGGTGATGTGGAAAAGGGAAATTGCTTCTGGTCTGCGGCAGGGGATTTCCGGAACGCAGGATCGCCGGAGATGGTACACGAGATCGATACGTGTGACAGGGTGGCGGCGATGTGTAAAAAAGTTCCCGAAACGTGCGCGCTCACGTCAAATTGCTGGGGATATGGAAGCCATATTGCCGCCTGTGACGGTACCTTAAGAGAAAAGACAAGTGTTATGGCCGCTTTACACGTCTCGATATCGTCCCGATATTGTATACAATGGCACGGGAGCGCGCACATTTTTGGCAGTAATCCAAGATCGCAAAGGAGCTGTCACACAGGGAGATATCGGAAGGCAACACAACTGGGATGTCTACGCCCCCTTGTACGAGTGACCCAGGAACGTCCATCCAATATCGGGCAGTTGGAGAGCCTGCACAATTCTCCCCCAATATCGTTTTGGCATCGTTCTTGCATTGAATTGCAAATTTACACCACACAACGCACGAACGATATCGGCGGCGACAGCCGAACCACGTGACTTTTTATCGTTGTTGGACAACGATATCGGGATGTGTAAAGCAGCCATTAGCTGTGTGTGTCAATTATAAAGGTATCTTCAAACGCGGCAATATTGCTAGGCAATGTCACTGGCAATTTGCTGGTTGCAGTGAAATCATGGACACATTGTTACATTTGTACACAGCCACAAAATGGAATAATGTGTCCATGATTTCACTGCAACCAGCAAATTGCCACTGAAATTGCCCAGCAATATTGCTGTGTGTGTGTGAAGGTACCTTTACACGCCGCAATTTTTGGCGGCGAAAGGAGGCGATCTAAAGTGCGCGCTCTCATTTTTTCATGGTCGCCTCAGATCGCCGATGGCGCCATTACACGCCGCAATTTCGCCCTCAACCTAAGGCAATGTGTCGCCCCGGAAATCGCCTCACCCACAGCGGAACCAATCCGGTCGCCTTTCCTCGCTGCTTCACGCGCCGCAATCCCAAAAGGAATGTGGGCGTACCTGTTCAGCACGGCGAGAACATAGGCGTGCCAGACTGGTTTACACTGCGCCCCATACACGCTCATTGGACAATGCAATAGCGTTATGATTGGGCAGCCTGCGCTGGAAGGCTGACAAATACATGACGCCATTGTCTATCGGAGTTTGTCACTAATACATGCTCAAATATGGCGTGGTGTCAACTGACAGCTAATGGGAAGACAGTAGCCACCACCAATCAATGCATACAGGGCGCGGTCTCCAGCACGCTGTGGCACGTCTACGGGAAATCAATAGGTGATGCAGATTCTATCCCTATCGCCCATTCACACACCAAAAGCCGGGAATCTCGCCTTCATGATTGCCTCTGATTTTGGAGCAGTGCTGTGAAATCAGGAACCAGGCGACAGGCCATTTAATGCCGCCAAATTCCCCATTCACACGCTGCAACTGGGAGGCAATTTCATGGCGATTGCTCTGGGGCGACATATCGCCGTCAGGATTTCTCGCCACGGTTGCGGCAAGTAAAGGTACCTTTAGAGGCAACAGAAAGTTACCATTCAATCAACTGCAGGAAAACAACTAGAAAGACTTTTATGGGAGTGAGTCCAGTGTTGGCCAGCCGTAAGGGGGACCTCAGGAAGAAAAAGGTTCTGCCCAGCTGAGAACATAAGATGAGGGAAGCAACTCCAGGAGCAGCTCTTGTAAAGGTACCTTTACGTGCCGCAACTATCACCGGCGATCGGTAGCAACCGAACGTGCACGTTTTTGACGGTTGATACCGATCACCGATGCCGCATGTACACGCCGCAATTGCGTCTTCAACCTAAGGGAACGTGGTTCCCCGGAAATTGAAACTGATCCTGCAGGAAACATCCGGTTGAATCCCGTCGCCGCTTCACACGCCGCAACCACTAAGGGACTGTGGGCGTACCTGTGCAGCGCCGCAAGAACATAGGCGTGACAGAGTTGTGTATTCCGCGTCCCAAACACGCTGATTAGACAACGCAATAGCGTCATGACTGGGCAGCCTGTGCAGGAAGGCTGGCTAACACATGACGCCATTGCAATTGTGTAGTGTGAATGGACAGCTCTTCAAATATGGTGCCCTGTGAAGGGACAGCCAATGGTAACACAGTAGCCCCCACCAATCATCGCTGATGGGGCGCGGTATCCAGCACGCTGTGGCACGCCTCTGGGAAATCACTAGGTGACGCAGATTCCATCCCTATCGCCTGTTCACACGCCAAAACCAGGGCAATTCACCTTCAGGGTTGCCTCTGGTTTTAGAACAATGCTCTGAAACCGCAACCGGGAGCAACTGCGAAAATCGCGATCACTTTCCCCAATTACACGCCGCAACTTCGTAGCAATTTCAAGGCAACGGTGACTGAAATCCCGATTGCCTCTCAGTTGCTACACCACAGTTGCGGCATGTAAAGGTACCTTAAGGGTAGAAGGAAGGCAGAAACTGCCAGGCACTGGGGACAATTCTGCCTGTTGCCATGAAATCACTACGAAATGGCGGCGTGTAAATCGGGAAATTCCTCCTTGTGTCCTGCTGTTCCTTCGGATACCTGTTGCTGAGCCGTGCTCAAAACAGGAAAGCACAATACCTATGGTGGTGGCGTGTAATCGGGGCACAGGCAAGGTATTTGCGTGGCCTGCGAATTCCCAGGGGCGTGCCACGGCGTCATGGATACCGCGCCCCATCAGCGATCATTGGTGGAGGCTCCTGCGTTACGATTGGTTGTCCCTTCACAGGGTGCCATATTTAAAGAGCTAACCATTCACATTCCACAATTGCAATGGTGTCATGTATTAGGCAGCCTTCCTGCGCAATCATGACTCTATTGCGTTGTCCAACCAACGCTTGTGCATCACGGAATACACAACTCTGTCACGCCTATGTACTTACGGCACAAAATATGTACGCCCATATTCCTTTGTGGTAGCGGCGTCTGAAGAAGGTATTCCACAGGAAGTAAGCCGCGGCACCCGTTGGCACTTCCGGGGAACAACGATGCCCTCAGTGGAGCACGTTGTGGCGGCGTGTATATGCGGCATCGGTGATCGGTATCCACCGTTAAAAACGCGCACGTGCAGTGGATACCTGTTGCTACCCCCTGTGGCGGCGTGTAAATGTACCCTTAGAGGTATTGATTAAAATCAACTTTGTTCATGGGAAAACCTCTTTAAAGGAGAAGAACTTGCCATGGCCACTGCCCCATGCCATGTTACAAGGTGAAGTTGCCGGGAAGTGTTTAGAGCAATGCTTGCTGGGAAGTATTATGCAAATTTTTCTCCAAAAGAAAGCAAGTTGTCTCACTAGTGCCACCTGTGGGTGACTATCACATACTCCATCATCCTAGACACCATGGAGACGTCTGTTCCTGGTTGGTACTTCCCACCTATAGGTGGAACTAGAAACTGACTTTCTCCTGGAGAAGAGCTCATTTGCATTCTTTGTCCCATGAAGCATTGCATTTAAATTTCCCAAAAGCTGAAATCAGTCAATGTGGATACAGTTGACCTTAGATACTAAATAGGATCTGTTACTTGCTGTAAATGTCTTTTTTCTACCTTGTGTACATGTCGCTGTTCTCCTGAATCCAGCGATGGTTTTCTTTTTTCCTGCTTCTCTGCATTCAAGACCAGGACAAACGCTGCAGTTTTCTTCCAGAATCTTGTATTAAGTTCAACATAACAGCAGGTGAAAAGAATAATCTGTACAGGGTTCAGCAATGGCTTCTCTAGACTAAACTGGGGAAGAAGGGAGGAGCATCCTGTACAGAGGTGACATGGGACAATCTTAATGCAGTCTAATCTACTTAGCAACAGTAAGAGAATTTTATGATTGGAGGAAAAATACACAATGCATTACATAGACAAAAAACATATAACAGGTTGTTCCCATACGTGGGACACAAGAGAATATGAAGCTGACCAATGTCATATACCGCAATCTGACTTTCTCACATGTGAGAATCGGATCACAGGTGAGAAGACAGAGATTAATTTCTCCAGCTTCTCCATTTTCGGTGTTGGAGTAAATCGGACTGCCCTCAGAAGACATCCACGTCTGGTCCGATGTTTCACGCGCATCCATAGACTTGAATGGCCATGGGCTGTCTGATGATCGCTGCCTCTCGCAGCATGCTGCATTTTTTTTTTCTCATGTCGAATCGGCACTGCCCCATAGTAAGACACTTCTCCGAGGGCTATCAGCAGCGGCATAACTACAACAGATACAGGGGTTGCAATTGCACCCGGGTCTTGGAGCCTAGGGGGCCCCAAAAGTCCCTTTGGCCTTTAGAAAAAGACTAAAGGTTTGCAATAATTGGGGGCTCCGTTGGAGCTTTTGCATCGGGGCCCATTAACTTCAAGTTACACCCCTGGCTTATCAGATAGGACAATTGCTGTCTTTTACACTCGTGTGATCGAACCCTAAAAGGGTGAAATCTGCAATCGGAATCCAAAGTAGAAATTGACATGTGTGGATTGTAATGATCCTGTGTGCTCAATCCCTTCTATGGGTAGGGTCACATTGGAAAGCTAAATTGCATTCACCGCATCCGTATCCGGATGCGGTGAACGCAATGCCGGGCACACACAGTTTTTGTCAAAACTGTGTGCAGAATACCGCACTGCGGTCACCGGATGGCTCAGGATGTGTAATCCTGAGCCATCCGGTAACTGCAGAGTGTGCGGATCCCGGCTATTGACGGGACCCGCAACCGTAATAAAGAGTGAAATTGCTGACCTAAATGACTGATAGAGGTCTGTAGGGGGGCTTAGACCCCCCTACAGACCGGGCTCCCACTTCCATAGTATTCTTCACCAATTTCGCACCGGGCACGGGCTCCTCGGAGCTGCGTGCATGTCAACCAAGGTGCCCCCCCCCCCCATCACTATACAGGGGTGCATAGACCCCTCTAATACAATTATGCTTACATTGATGTGTTTTACACAAAGAATAATCACAATTGCATTGTTCATTATATATTTACATGTGTCCGGAGCCAGAGTCCAGTGATTTCCAGGGGCGGGGCTGTGTGCAGCAGCCTCCGCCCGCTCCTTCTTGATGGCCGCCCCCTCTGGCCGTAATCCAGTCTTGTGAGGGCGGGAACGTCGTTAAAGGGGCGTGGCTAACTATGTGCCGCGGTTAGCCACGCCCCTTTAACGACGTTCCCGCCCTCACAAAACTGGATTACGGCCAGAGGGGGCGGCCATCAAGAAGGAGCGGGCGGAGGCTGCTGCACACAGCCCCGCCCCTGGAAATCACTGGACTCTGGCTCCGGACACATGTAAATATATAATGAACAATGCAATTGTGATTATTCTTTGTGTAAAACACATCAATGTAAGCATAATTGTATTAGAGGGGTCTATGCACCCCTGTATAGTGATGGGGGGGGGGGGGCACCTTGGTTGACATGCACGCAGCTCCGAGGAGCCCGTGCCCGGTGCGAAATTGGTGAAGAACACTATGGAAGTGGGAGCCCGGTCTGTAGGGGGGTCTAAGCCCCCCTACAGACCTCTATCAGTCATTTAGGTCAGCAATTTCACTCTTTATTACGGTTGCGGGTCCCGTCAATAGCCGGGATCCGCACACTCTGCAGTTACCGGATGGCTCAGGATTACACATCCTGAGCCATCCGGTGACCGCAGTGCGGTCCCAGAAACGCTGCGAAAACTGCTGCCTGCATGATTTTAAACGCAGGCAGCAGTGCCGGATCCGGCCACCGGATGGCTTGTGAAGCCATCCGGTGTTTTGCATAGGCTTCCATCAGGAGCCTTTCCTGGTCCGGTTTTGAGCTTTTTTAAAGCTCAAAACCGGATCAGGATTTAAAACAAAAAACGCCAATGTGACCCTAGCCTATGTCTTGTGCCGTAATGTTCAACTGTGCCAATAATAAATCCCCCCTAACAGTGGTGTAATTTGAACCTCATGGGTCCCGAGGTGAGAGTTCCAGTGGGGCCCCCAATTATTACAAATGTTTAGTAGCATTAGTCTTTTTCTATAGGGCAGAGGGACTTTTGGGGCCCCCTAGGATCCAGGGCCCGGGTACGAGTGCGTTGTAGTTACGCCCCTGCCCCTTAATTCCTACCTGTGGGGTCTTTTCCGGGGCGCTATCTCTGATTGGTTATTCATTAGTGAATTGTTACAATGTTGCAGTTTTTCGTTACATTTTCATAAACATTCTATCTCGTTACAAATGTATCAGTGACAGCCACTGCTATTAGATTAGTCATATAGGTGTAATATGAATATTATTATCGTTTCTATTAATATTATCCTCATTACTATGTACCCGCTAAGTGCTAATTGAGGTAAAGCGAGCTTGTCACCAAGGTTGCCAGTATTTCTATAAGCAGCTTGGTGACGAGCCAATGTCTTATCTTCCACGGTAAGCGGAGTGGTCGCTGGGCAGAGGAAGGTGCCAATGCCTCCTTGTGTGTCTTCTCGCTGATCACATAGGTTTCCTAAGGCACGAAGCGCCAGCGAACCATATGCTCCTGTCCTCTCCCGCTAAGCCGCCTCTCTTGCTGCCTACGTGGATGTCTTTGGCTCTCGTTCACCTTGAACAGCTCTGCACACAGATAAAACCCTGAATTTTAATATAACGCAATTAAGTAAACACACCTTCCCCTGCCATTGTCCTGACCACAGCAAAAAAGCAAACAATCAGTGTTGGCAGGAGGAGGCGAGACAAAGAGACAGGTCAGGATGGCCTGTTTGGAAAGTTTGCTTTCAGCAGAGGTTACAGACATGAGTCCGCGAGCATTGATGACCCAGCAGCTCTGATTGATAGGACGCGGAGACAATGAACGTGATCGCTCAGATGCGGGCTGTCACCAGCCTTTCATGGCGAGCGATGGATGAGGCTGTGCCGCTGTTATTCCAGGAGATAGGCCAATGATACATTATAAATCTATTGTTCTATTCACCATTCCCTGTGTATAGAATATTCTGCCCAGAAAGATACCCAGCAGGCTGCAGCTATAGAGGGTGAGGAAGGGGCAGCCACATGGGCCCCTGAAGCCTGAAGGGTGAAAAATGCCTCCGACACATAAGAAGACACCAAGTGGCACACAAAGATGTCTCCTCTCTAATTTATTCTGAATGCAGCTGCCAAGCTCTGATGTCTGCTGTAACACCAAGCCAGTAACAGCACTGCCCCTACTCTGTGCCAGTTACTACAACCTCTCGACATTGTGCCAATCACTGCGCCACAGCGACCTTGTGCCAGTTACTCCAATGCCTCAACCTTGTGTCATTTTCTATTCTTCTACCCTGTGCCCATCACAGGACCTCCATCACCCTGTGCCAGTCATTGCACTGCGTCTACCTTGTCCAAGTCACCAACTGGTACCAGTCCCTGCACATTCCCTAGCTTCTGCCAGTCACCTCACCACTTTCACCCTGTGCCCATTACTCTACTGTCTGTACAATGTGTCAGTTACTGCGCTGCTTCCACCCATACTGGTCACAGCAATGCCGCCACCCTGTACCAATCATGTTACTGTCTACACCCGGTAACTGTTCTGCCTTCACCCATGCTGGTCACATCACTAGGCCATTTACTCCACTCTGGAGCAGTTATGACACTTCTATGTTTAGCTCCACTCTGTGCCAGTTACTACATATCTTATACCTTGTGCTCCACCCTAGGCTCCACTCTGTGCCAGTTACTACATATCTTATACCTTGTGCTCCACCCTGGGCTCCACTCTGTGCCAGTTACTACATATCTTATACCTTGTGCTCCACCCTGGGCTCCACTCTGTGCCAGTTACTACATATCTTATACCTTGTGCTCCACCCTGGGCTCCACTCTGTACCAGTTACTACATATCTTATACCTTGTGCTCCACCCTGGGCTCCACTCTGTGCCAGTTACTACATATCTTATACCTTGTGCTCCACCCTGGGCTCCACTCTGTGCCAGTTACTACATATCTTATACCACCCTAGGCTCCACTCTGTACCAGTTACTACATATCCTATACCTTGTGCTCCACCCTGGCTCCACTCTGTGCCAGTTACTACATATCTTATACCTTGTGCTCCACCCTAGGCTCCACTCTGTGCCAGTTACTACATATCTTATACCTTGTGCTCCACCCTAGGCTCCACTCTGTGCCAGTTACTACATATCTTATACCTTGTGCTCCACCCTGGGCTCCACTCTGTGCCAGTTACTACATATCTTATACCTGTGCTCCACCCTGGGCTCCACTCTGTACCATTACTACATATCTTATACCTTGTGCTCACCCTAGGCTCCACTCTGTACCAGTTACTACATATCTTATACCTTGTGCTCCACCCTGGCTCCACTCTGTGCCAGTTACTACATATCTTATACCTTGTGCTCCACCCTAGGCTCCACTCTGTGCCAGTTACTACATATCTTATACCTTGTGCTCCACCCTAGGCTCCACTCTGTACCAGTTACTACATATCTTATACCTTGTGCTCCATCCTGGGCTCCACGCTGTGCCAGTTACTACATATCTTATACCTTGTGCTCCACCCTAGGCTCCACTCTGTACCAGTTACTACATATCTTATACCTTGTGCTCCACCCTAGGCTCCACTCTGTGCCAGTTACTACATATCTTATACCACCCTAGGCTCCACTCTGTGCCAGTTACTACATATCTTATACCTTGTGCTCCACCCTGGGCTCCACTTTGTGCCAGTTACTACATATCTTATACCTTGTGCTCCACCCTGGGCTCCACTCTGTACTAGTTACTACATATCTTATACCTTGTGCTCCACCCTGGGCTCCACTCTGTACCAGTTACTACATATCTTATACCTTGTGCTCCACCCTAGGCTCCACTCTGTGCCAGTTACTACATATCTTATACCTTGTGCTCCACCCTGGGCTCCACTTTGTGCCAGTTACTACACTCCCTTTACCCTGTGCTCCACCTCATGCAGTTACTGCACTTCCTCTATGTTTAGCTCCACTCTTTGCCAGTTACTACACTGCATCTACTTTGTTGCTCCACCCTGTGCCAGTTACTACATTCCCACTACTACTTGTGCTCCACTCTTTGCCAGTTACTACACTTCCTCTACCTTGTGCTCCACCCTATGCCAGTTGCTACACTTCCTATACCTTGTGGACCACTCTGTGCCAGTTGCTACACTTCCTATATATACCTTGTGCTCCAACCTGTGCCAGTTACTACATTCCCTCTACTACCTTGTACTCATTCTTTGCCATTTACTACACTTCCTCTACCTTATGCTCCACCCTGTGCCAGTTGCTACACTGCCTCTACCTTGTGGTCCACTCTGTGCCAGTTACTACACTTCCTATACCTTGTGCTCCAACCTGTGCCAGTTACTACCTTCCCTCTACTACCTTGTGCTCAATTCTTTGCCAGTTACTACACTGCGTCTACCTTGTGCTCCACCCTGTGCCAGTTACTGCACTTCCTCTACCTTATGCTCCACTCTGCCAGTTACTACATTTCTCTACGTTTTCCTCCACTCTGCACATCCTCTATGTTTAGCTCCACTCTTTGCCAGTTACTACATTGTCTCTACCTTTTCCTCCACTCTGTGCCAGTTACTACACTCCCTCTACCATGTGCTCCACCTTGTGCCAGTTACTTCACTCCCTCTACCTTGTGGTCCACTCTGTGCCAGTTGCTACACTTCCTATACCTTGTGCTTCAACCTGTGCCAGTTACTACATTCCCTCTACTACCTTGTGCTCAATTCTTTGCCAGTTACTACACTGTGTCTACCTTGTGCTCCACCCTGTGCCATTACTGCACTTCCTCTACCTTATGCTCCACTCTTTGCCAGTTACTACACTCCCTCTACCTTGTGCTCCACCTTGTGCCATTTACTGCACTTCCTCTAAGTTATGCTCCACTCTGCCAGTTACTACATTTTCTCACTCCACTACATTTTCCTCCACTCTGTGGCAGTTACTGCACTTCTTCTGCCTTGTGCTCCACCTCGTCCCAGTTACTACACTTCCTGTACTTGTGCTCCAGTCTGTGCCAGTCATTACAATTCCCTGTTTATAGGAGTGCAATAAGTAAATAGCTGGGTTATATGACTGTAAGAATGTAGGATATTGCAGCACAAGCAGCAACAGCATTGTCAGAACAGTCGGCCACTGGAAGAAGTCACAAGCCATAGCTGCCTGTTACCTCCGGTACAAATATTTTAAATGTAATATTGATTTAAACTAATCTTCTTTTTTCTTAATTTAAAAAATTATATTAGTTTAATTGATTAAATATAATATATTTGAATGTAAAAAGAATCATTTCTTTCACTGCTCTGGGTTATTAAACAGTCTGTTGACTTCCACCGGCAATTATCCGATTATTCATAGCCTTAGGTGTTCAGGTCACTTGGACGTTACAGTTATCCAAATCTTATCAAATTCAAATATTAAGGGATAAAAGTCTTTCAGATAGTTTTATTGATATTATTAAAAATTCAGTGTGCAAAGGTGATACAGTGAATCGTGATTGCCCCAAAAAGAACCCCCTCTCCCCCCCAATACATACACAGGACAAACAATAAATCCACCCCTTCTAGGAACCCTGCTTGGTCCTTTTTTGTTCTAAATTGACCCGTCAGTCTTGGTATCATATAATTAGTAATCAGGGGGAATCCGGGCAGTGGTCAACCTGTAACTGGGCTAGTAACCACCCAAGCTGTGGTCTGCGGATGGCTATCCGGTGTTGCTCAGCTTAAGCAGTAAGTCCATCCAAATCAATAGCAAGAAGGAGCGGCACTCACCGGTGGTTGCTGTGAAGCTTTTTATTCCATTTCGGGTTACAAGTGCAGGGAGAGAGGGGGTGCAATCTGATTGGACCTGTTGAAGTGCTAACTGCTAACCGACTCTGCATTCCCTCACCCCTGCACTTGTAACCCTGAAATGGAATAAAGAGCTTCACAGCAACCACCAGTGAGTGCCGCTCCTTCTTCTTATTGACTTGGTATCATATAGGTGTGGTCATCCTAGATGTACCCCTGGACACATTTTGTCTCCAGGTCACTTACCTAAAGGAAAAACCACCACCTAATACCGATAAATTCAGTTTTGGTTATCGACGGTGAGTGCCTTCTCTGCACTAGGTCCGTTAGTCAGAACCTGACTCTTAGTAGGTCCTAAGTAGTAGTGAATGAGATGAAAACAACAATATATGACCACAGATATGTACGACAACCCTGCCCGACGCGTTTCGCCTTTTCAATTACTTAAAAGGCTCATCAGGGGCATTTGAGTATTAGAAGCTGTTACATTCACTAAAGGTCAGGATCTGAGAAACGGACCTAGTGCAGAGAAGGCACACACCACCGATAACCAAAACTGAATTTATCGTATCAGGTGGTGGTTTTTCCTTTAGGTAAGGCCAGCTGTGTGAACAGCCAGTATCCCTATGGTGCGGATTGTGCCTATTTGGCGTCTGGTTTACTGCTTTTCTGGGAGGATCCGGTTTTGTCCGATTTTTGCATCGGATACAAGACCGGAGTCTGCATCATGTTTTGTGTCCGATGCAGAAATCAGACAAAACTGGCGCCCATAGCATGGGAGTCTATGGGCACCGGATCATGCCAGATTTGCCAGATAAACGATCCGGTTTCCTGACTCCAGGTGCTGAAAGAGCGTCGGCTCTGAAATTCAAGCTGCGCTCGTTCAGCACCTGGACAGCGTAGCTGAAAGAGCCGCGGCTGAAATTTCAGCACCGCGGCTAGCTCCCCTCCAGCTGCTATGCTGAAATTTCAGCACTGGACAGCGGCAGCCGCTGATTCCGGCACACAACAGGATCGGAGGGCATATTTGCCCTATGGTTCTGTTTGTCCGGGGCTGTCAGGTTCTGCCGGTGCATCCTGCAAAACACCGAACAGAACGTGACAGGAAAAAACCATGGTGTGAAGTGACCTGGAGACAAAATGTATCCAGGCGTACTTCTAGGATGACCACACCTATATAATACCAAGACTGACGGGTCAATTTAGACCCAAAAAGAAGGGGTGGATTTATTGTTTTTCCTGTGTATGTTTTGGGGGGGTGGGTTCTTTTTGGGGCAATCATGATTCAGAGAACAAAAGGGTAAATTAAAAATTTCATACAAAACTCCAAAAAAAACGGCCAGACAGAATTGTTGGCACCTTTCCGAATTGTGGATAAACAACTTTGTATCCGGCATGTGATGCTCGTTCACACTCACCTGTGGCAGTAACAGGAGTGGGCAATATGAAAATCACACCTGAAACCAGATAATAAGGGGAGAAGTTGACTCAATCTTTGCATTGTGTCTGTGTGTGCCGCACTAAGCATAGAGGACAGAAAGAGGAGAAGAGAACTGTCTGAGGACGAGAGAACAAACTTTAAAAAAAAAAAAAAAAAATATCAACATTCTCGAGGTTGCAAGTCCATCTCCAGAGATCTTGATGTTCCTTTGTCCACGGTGCGCAACATAATCAAGAAGTTTACCATCAAATGCACTGTAGCTAATCTCCCTGGATGTGGATAACAAGAAAAAAATGGAGAAAAGGTTGTAATGCAGGATAGTCAGGATGGTGGATAAGCCACAATTAAGTTGGGGACATCAGTGTCGGCATAAACTATCTGTCCACATGTTAATGACATGAAACACTATGGAGGAGACCCAGGAGGACCCCCTGCTGACACAGACAGAAAAAAGCCAAAATGTACATGAGGAACCAAAATCCTTCTGGGATAGCATCTTGTGGACAGATGAGACAGGATAGAGCTTTATGGTAAATCGATTCATTCTACTGTTTACTGAAAACAGAATGAGGCCAACAAAGAAAAGAGCACAGGACCTACAGTCACATATGGGGAAGGTCAGAGAAAAGAGCACAGGACCTACAGTCACATATGGGGAAGGTCAGAGAAAAGAGCACAGGACCTACAGTCACATATGGGGGAGGTCAGAGAAAAGAGCACAGGACCTACAGTCACATATGGGGGAGGTCAGAGAAAAGAGCACAGGACCTACAGTCACATATGGGGGAGGTCAGAGAAAAGAGCACAGGACCTACAGTCACATATGGGGGAGGTCAGAGAAAAGAGCACAGGACCTACAGTCACATATGGGGGAGGGCAGATAAAAGAGCACAGGACCTACAGTCACATATGAGGGAGGGCAGAGAAAAGAGCACAGGACCTACAGTCACATATGGGGGAGGTCAGAGAAAAGAGCACAGGATCTACAGTCACATATGGGGGAGGTCAGAGAAAAGAGCACAGGACCTACAGTCACATATGGGGGAGGGTAGAGAAAAGAGCACAGGACCTACAGTCACATATGGGGGAGGGCAGAGAAAAGAGCACAGGACCTACAGTCACATATGGGGGAGGTCAGAGAAAAGAGCACAGGACCTACAGTCACATATGGAGGAGGTCAGAGAAAAGAGCACAGGACCTACAGTCACATATGGGGAGGGTAGAGGTGTTTTTGGATTTATTTTCTGCATCTGGCACTGACACTGACATTCCCTATTTTGATGCTAAAATGTAATATTCCCATTATTTTAAATATAACTCACTAAATATTATTATACCACACTGTGCCCCCAGATTATTATTATTATTACACCACACTCTGACCCCCCCCTGACCCCTGTATGACCTCCTCATGGCCGCCACACCTCCATTACAGACGTGTTTAAGAGTTTTCCATTTTGCAGATTCATGAACCGGTTTGCGATATTGGAGACATTACAATTTTCTAGATTTGCAGTTCATTTCTCCCGTTGTATTTTATGGTCTGGAAAATGACATAATTTTGCATTTCCGGAGGCAACACTGCACGTCTGAGCATCAGGGCACCCTGAGAGATCTAGTTCCACAGTGGCTGGAATCACACCGGGTGCAATTGGACATTACAGTTGGGGTTAGATGGCATCATATGACCCTTGTGACTTAGTGGGCATGCTTATCCGTGTAGTTCACCAGTGCAATCAGTGGCTTAACTTGAAGCTCATGGGCCCCTGATGCAAAATTGCCACTGGGGCCCCCAATTATTGTAATTCCATAATAGCAATAGTCTTTATCTATAGGCCAAAGGGACTTTTGGGGCCCCCCTAGGCTCGAGGGCCCCGGTGCAATTGCAACCCCTGCACCTGTTGCAGTTACGCCCCACCTGCAATGATATCTTATCTGAAGACATTAAAGTGATATGAATGGCAAGTATCATTCCGTCACTATATTGACCCCTCTTTTATTTCTCTGCAGCCCCCCCCTGCATTCGGTGCCGACGCGTTTCCTAATTATGGATTTCCTGCAGAGGGATCAGACAAAGGGCACCGCAGATTTACCGCTTTTTCTCGGCGGGATTTAGCATTTGTATTCTTTTCAAGAAAAAAAAAAAACATTTTTATGTTATCATAAAACTCTTGGAAAGGTTTTCTTGAGTATAAGGTTGATATATCAAGACTTGACAGCGTGCAGTGCTGGCCAGGGGGCAGTAGATGGCAGTGTGGTGCAGGCGATCACCTGTGGGGTTGGTGGAGGGCGGTGGAGGGGTTGGGGGGGGGGGGTTCAGCAATGCAGTGCAGAGAAAATGTGCATTATCCAAACAATGAGCGGACGTGCAGATCCGGGCACGGTTATCCTGCAGCTTTATTTCGCTATAATAAAATAAAGGGGTGAAGGAATAAATAATATTAAGGGAAAAAAAAAAGGAGACGGTTGTTAGGGCCGATGACATTTATTATAATAAAAATAAAATAGAAGGGGCCCCTGGATCAGGCCGGAGAGGCGTCTGGTCTCCCAGCGGAGGAGGCTGGACCTGACCTTTATCCGTATACCGTACAATGGTGGCGCAGGACAAAGCATCAGCATGTATACATTTCACCCGCCACATTGTGCTAAGCAGCGAACATTACTTATCGCTTGATTTATTGAAGTCTACTGTACCTGCGCCTTGTTATTTAGGGCCGGCTGTTCATTCAGTAGAACGTAAGCTCCGCTGACCCTCGTCCTGTACATTATTCAGCTTCTTTTTCTTTTACTATGGCTTTCCATGGATGCTCAGATGTTCTCCGCTCTTTGTACGGATTCTATACAGATCTGTATGCAGCGCTCGCTCTTACCATCTGCATAGGGTTTATGGAGAGGGAAATATACAGGAAATGTGCAAAAGTCTTAGGCAGGCGGGGAAAATAATGCTGCATAGTAAGAAGCTCTCAAATAGAGTGAATACCCTCAGTGTTCAGTGACCGCCCGTCTCCTCCATCCTCAGTATTCAGTGACCGCCCGTCTCCTCCGTCCTCAGTATTCAGTGACCGCCCGTCTCCTCCATCCTCAGTATTCAGTGACCGCCCATCTCCTCCATCCTCAGTATTCAGTGACCGCCCGTCTCCTCCATCCTCAGTATTCAGTGATCGCCCGTCTCCTCCATCCTCAGTATTCAGTGATCGCCCGTCTCCTCCATCCTCAGTATTCAGTGACCGCCCGTCTCCTCCGTCCTCAGTATTCAGTGACCGCCCGTCTCCTCCATCCTCAGTATTCAGTGACCGCCCGTCTCCTCTGTCCTCAGTATTCAGTGACCGCCCGTCTCCTCCGTCCTCAGTGTCCAGTGACCGCCCGTCTCCTCCATCCTCAGTATTCAGTGACCGCCCGTCTCCTCCATCCTCAGTATTCGGTGACCGCCCGTCTCCTCCATCCTCAGTATTCGGTGACCGCCCGTCTCCTCCATCCTCAGTATTCGGTGACCGCCCGTCTCCTCCGTCCTCAGTATTCAGTGACTGCCCGTCTCCTCCATCCTCAGTATTCAGTGACCGCCCGTCTCCTCCGTCCTCAGTGTCCAGTGAGCGCCCGTCTCCTCTGTCCTCAGTATTCAGTGACCGCGGTCTCCTCCATCCTCAGTATTCAGTGACCGCCCATCTCCTCCATCCTCAGTATTCAGTGACAGCCCGTCTCCTCCATCCTCAGTATTCAGTGACTGCCCGTCTCCTCCATCCTCAGTATTCAGTGACAGCCCGTCTCCTCCGTCCTCAGTGTCCAGTGACCGCCCGTCTCCCTCCATCCTCAGTATTCAGTGACAGCCCGTCTCCTCCGTCCTCAGTGTCCAGTGACCGCCCGTCTCCTCTGTCCTCAGTATTCAGTGATGGCCCGTCTCCTCCATCCTCAGTATTCAGTGACCGCCCGTCTCCTCTGTCCTCAGTATTCAGTGACCGCCCGTCTCCTCCGTCCTCAGTATTCAGTGACCGCCTGTCTCCTCCATCCTCAGTATTCAGTGACCGCCCGTCTCCTCTGTCCTCAGTATTCAGTGACCGCCCGTCTCCTCCATCCTCAGTATTCAGTGACCACCCGTCTCCTCCATCCTCAGTATTCAGTGACCGCCCGTCTCCTCCGACCTCAGTATTCAGTGACCGCCCGTCTCCTCCATCCTCAGTATTCAGTGACCGCCCATCTCCTCCATCCTCAGTATTCAGTGATCACCCGTCTCCTCCATCCTCAGTTATCAGTGACCGCCCATCTGTGGATCATCACCTCCAGGACTCCTCACTATTAATGACAGCGGCTGGATGTTGGGGTCGTTGTGCGGCTGCAGATTGAATACACAACCCTCATACCCAGAATATCGAGGTTCGGTTCACCATAATGTTTGGAACAACGTCCTGCCGAGATCCTTCATAACCAGCGAATGATTGAAAGGAAGAAGTGGTGAAGACGTCCTTAGGTTTGTACAATATGGCAGCAATCAGGCCTCATTCACCAGACATGTCAGGTTATCAGTTGCCCATAGCAACCAATCAGTCCTCAGCTTTCACTTTACCTCAGTAGTGAAAGAGATGACGGCAGCCATTGTCTCCTATCTGAGGTGAGTGATTCTCTGCAGAAGGAAGTAGTGAAGTGTGAGTACTAGATAGTGTATGTGATGGTGGTGGGCGGTAGTGAAGTGTGAGTACTACATGGTGTATGTGATGGTGGTGGGCGGTAGTGAAGTGTGAGTACTACATGGTGTATGTGATGGTGGAGGGCGGTAGTGAAGTGTGAGTACTACATGGTGTATGTGATGGTGGAGGGCGGTAGTGAAGTGTGAGTACTACATGGTGTATGTGATGGTGGAGGGCGGTAGTGAAGTGTGAGTACTACATGGAGTATATGATGGAGGAGGGCGGTAGTGAAGTGTGAGTGCTACATGATGTATGTGATGGTGGAGGGCGGTAGTGAAGTGTGAGTGCTACATGGTGTATGTGATGGTGGAGGGCGGTAGTGAAGTGTGAGTACTACATGGTGTATGTGATGGTGGAGGGCGGTAGTGAAGTGTGAGTACTACATGATGTATGTGATGGTGGAGGGCGGTAGTGAAGTGTGAGTACTACATGGTGTATGTGATGTTGGAGGGCGGTAGTGAAGTGTGAGTACTACATGGTGTATGTGATGGTGGAGGGCGGTAGTGAAGTGTGAGTACTACATGGTGTATGTGATGGTGGAGGACGGTAGTGAAGTGTTTGTACTACATAGTGTATATGATGGTGGAGGGCGGTAGTGAAGTGTGAGTACTACATGGTGTATGTGATAATGGAGGGCGGCAGTGAAGTGTGAGTACTACATGGTGTATGTGATGGTGGAGGGCAGTAATGAAGTGTGAGTACTACATGGTGTATGTGATAATGGAGGGCGGTAGTGAAGTGTGAGTACTACATGATGTATGTGATGGTGGAGGGCGGTAGTGAAATGTGAGTACTACGTGGTGTATGTGATGGTGGAGGGCGGTAGTGAAGTGTGAGTACTACATGATGTATGTGATGGTGGAGGGCGGTAGTGAAGTGTGAGTACTACATGGTGTATGTGATGGTGGAGGGCGGTAGTGAAGTGTGAGTACTACATGATGTATGTGATGGTGGAGGGCGGTAGTGAAGTGTGAGTACTACGTGGTGTATGTGATGGTGGAGGGCGGTAGTGAAGTGTGAGTACTACATGGTGTATGTGATGGTGGAGGGCAGTAGTGAAGTGTGAGTACTACATGGTGTATGTGATTGTGGAGGGCGGTAGTGAAGTGTGAGTACTACATGGAGTATGTGATAATGGAGGGCGGTAGTGAAGTGTGAGTACTACATGGTGTATGTGATGGTGGAGGGCGGTAGTGAAGTGTGAGTACTAGATAGTGTATGTGATGATGGAGGGCGGTAGTGAAGTGTGAGTACTACATGGAGTATGTGATAATGGAGGGCGGCAGGGAAGTGTGAGTACTACATGGTGTATGTGATGGTGGAGGGCGGTAGTGAAGTGTGAGTACTACATGGTGTATGTGATGGTGGAGGGCTGTAGTGAAGTGTGAGTACTACATGGTGTATGTGATAATGGAGGGCGGCAGTGAAGTGTGAGTACTATGTGGTGTATGTGATAATGGAGGGCAGCAGGGAAGTGTGAGTACTACATGGTGTATGTGATAATGGAGGGCGGCAGTGAAGTGTGAGTACTACATGGTGTATGTGATGGTGGAGGGCAGTAATGAAGTGAGTACTACATGGTGTATGTGATGGTGGAGGGCGGTAATGAAGTGTGAGTACTACATGGTGTATGTGATGGTGGAGGGCAGTAATGAAGTGAGTACTACATGGTGTATGTGATGTTGGAGGGCGGTAGTGAAGTGTGAGTACTACATGCAGTGTGTGATGGTGGAGGGCGGTAGTGAAGTGTGAGTACTACATGGTGTATGTGATGTTGGAGGGCGGTAGTGAAGTGTGAGTACTACATGGTGTATGTGATGGTGGAGGGCGGTAGTGAAGTGTGAGTACTACATGATGTATGTGATGGTGGAGGGCGGTAGTGAAGTGTGAGTACTACATGGTGTATGTGATGGTGGACGGCGGTAGTGAAGTGTGAGTACTATGTGGTGTATGTGATAATGGAGGGCGGCAGTGAAGTGTGAGTACTACATGGTGTATGTGATGGTGGTGGGCGGTAGTGAAGTGTGAGTGCTACATGGTGTATGTGATGGTGGAGGGCGGTAGTGAAGTGTGAGTACTACATGGTGTATGTGATGGTGGAGGGCGGTAGTGAAGTGTGAGTACTACATGATGTATGTGATGGTGGAGGGCGGTAGTGAAGTGTGAGTACTACATGGTGTATGTGATGTTGGAGGGCGGTAGTGAAGTGTGAGTACTACATGGTGTATGTGATGGTGGAGGGCGGTAGTGAAGTGTGAGTACTACATGATGTATGTGATGGTGGAGGGCGGTAGTGAAGTGTGAGTACTACATGGTGTATGTGATGGTGGACGGCGGTAGTGAAGTGTGAGTACTATGTGGTGTATGTGATAATGGAGGGCAGCAGGGAAGTGTGAGTACTACATGGTGTATGTGATAATGGAGGGCGGCAGTGAAGTGTGAGTACTACATGGTGTATGTGATGGTGGAGGGCAGTAATGAAGTGAGTACTACATGGTGTATGTGATGGTGGAGGGCGGTAATGAAGTGTGAGTACTACATGGTGTATGTGATGGTGGAGGGCAGTAATGAAGTGAGTACTACATGGTGTATGTGATGTTGGAGGGCGGTAGTGAAGTGTGAGTACTACATGGAGTGTGTGATGGTGGAGGGCGGTAGTGAAGTGTGAGTACTAAATGGAGTATGTGTGGCGCCCTGCAACGAGTGCGTCACAGGAGTGTATTGCAGCAAGTCAGTCTGCCAAGTAAGAAGGGTTGGCAACGTAGGAGAGGGGGCCTGCACAGTCCCGTGCAGGCTCCTGGCCATCACCGCCGGTTGGGCGCCATTACCCCGGTGCCTCAACAGCCGGATTCCGGGCAACCACATACGGGTGCCCATCTACAGCCGGATTACTGGTTCCGAAGCTGGGAGTCGTTTATCACTGCCATGCAAACCAGGAGTGGAGGGACCGCTCTATAGGAGCACCCCACCACCGCCGCACACAGAGTTATCTTGCCAGCGGAGTACCCACCAAAAGGACCCAAGGCTCCCCACAAACACCGGCCAGAATTCACCGGTAGGGAAATTGAAGCAGCCTCCTTGTACCCGATCTGGCACCCCAAGGCGACAACGGCAACACAAACTAGCTTAGAATGGAGGAACACCGCGGAGCTCTGAGAAACACTGGTCATTGCTGAGTCCACCCAGTCCGTTACCCGTCAACTGTATACCATGTATCACCTGCTGGTTACAGTAAAGTACCCGTTACAGAGACTATCAGTGTCCGTGCCTTTCTTAGAACTGTCCATCTCTGCAAGTGGAAGGTAACTGCAGCTGCCTCATAACATCTTGTTCAGCTCCTGGCTCCGGGGACTCCCGCTCATCCTGTGGGGAGCATCCCATCTTGCTGCATTCCATCCCCCGGAGGCCCAAGCAGCGCTGGTGGACATCACCGGAACACTCACAGGTGGCGTCACGACTTGAAACAACCTTTTAAATCTGTTCAGCCAACACTTTTGAATCTGGACCACACCGGTACCCACAGCTGCAGGCGCGGTTCCGTGACAGGAGGAAGACAAACGCCTGCCCTGTGCAGCCCCGACTACGGTGGGTCTAGACATATGTGATGGTGGAGGGCGGTAATGAAGTGTGAGTACTACATACTTCCCGTCCAGCAATGTAGCACCTCAGACAAGAACATCATCAGTAAGCTGATGTTCACAGGAGGAAGAGACCATTAATACTGCAGAGAAGTGTGTAAAGAGGCTGAGAGAGAGGAGAAACAAGCAGCTGCAGGTCCACAGAAGGAAAATAAATCCGGACTGGAGTGTAGAGAGTATTACACTGGGGAGATTATTCTTTCGTCCAAGGATGGTTAAAGTAATGATGTGCTGTACTCCAGAATATTTATTTATTTGTACAATAACCCCATAAAATGTGTATTCCTGTAGGTAATAAGTGATTGATAGTTGTGACCAACACTGATGATATAGGTCGCACATGCTCACTGCCATGATAGTGACTGAGATCTCTGAGGGCTGCACTCCCAGCCCAGTCGCATGTGCCTGTGCTCTCCCCGCCACATGACTGAGCACTGCTAGCCATATGTCTATGCAATCTCGGCTCAAGGCCTAGGTAATTATGGCCACATGCCTGTGTACTCCTAGCTACATGCCTGTGCTCTCCCGGCAACATGGCTGTGCTCTCTCCCCTATATGCCTGTGCACTCCTGGCAACATGGCTGTGCACTCTCCCTTATATGCCTGTGCACTCCTGGCAACATGGCTGTGCACTCTCCTCTATATGCCTGTGCACTCCTGGCAACATGGCTGCGCACTCTCCCCTATATGCCTGTGCACTCCTGGCAACATGGCTGTGCACTCTCCTCTATATGCCTGTGCACTCCTGGCAACATGGCTGCCCACTCTCCCCTATATGCCTGTGCACTCCCGGCAACATGGCTGTGCACTCTCCGCTATATGCCTGTGCACTCCCGGCAACAGGGCCGGCGTTAGGGGGGGGCAGACTGGGCAGTTGCCTAGGGCCCCCACTCTCTTAGGGGCCCCCAAAGGAGCTGAACTGAAAATAGCAATAAAACAGTGAAAAAAAATGTAAAAATACACATATTTGGTATCACTGCGTTCGTAAGAATCTGAGCTATCAATATATGAAGTAAATTAATCCAATTGGTAAATGGCGTAATGGGAAAAAAATAAAAACGCCAGAATTATGTTTTATAGGCCACCACGTTGTTACAATAAAATGCAATAAAAGGCGATCAAAATGTTGTATCTGACTCAAAATGGTATCAGTAAAAATGTCAGCTCAGGGCACATAAAGTAAGCCCTCACATAGCCCTGTATCTTCAAAAATTAAAACATCATGGGTCTCGGAAAATAAAAAAAAAATATTTTTTTTTTTACAAATTTCAGTTTTTTTTTTTTATGATTGAAATAAAAATGATGTTCAGTATGTTCTTATTCTGACCTAGATAATCAACTTATGAAGTCACTCTTACCATATAACTACTGCCTGTTCCACATCTAAGGTTGGTGTGCGTTTTGCTAAGTTTGCCTTTCTAGCCGTTTTTACCGCTAAAAACGCATTAAAAACGCTAGCGTTTTTCCCCCCATTGATTTCAATGGGAACGCATGCATTTTTGCGAACGCAGCACAAAACGTCTTCCCCGATGTTTTGGGCAGCGTTTTTGCATGTGTTTCCATTAAAATCAATGGGAACAAAAACGCATGCGTTTTGATGCGTTTTTTGCGGTAAAAACGCATGGAAATGCAAATTGAGCAAAATGCAGCAAAGCGTTAGATGTGAAAGGGGCCTGACCATTTAGGGCCCACTTTAACCTTTTGCCTAGGGCCCCACTTTGCCTAAAACCGGCCCTGCCCGGCAACATGGCTGTGCACTCTCCCCTATATGCCTGTGAACTCCTGGCAACATGGCTGTGCACCTTCCCCTATATGCCTGTGCACTCCTGGCAACATGGCTGTGCTCTCTCCCCTCTATGCCTGTGCACTCCCGGCAACATGGCTGTGCACTCTCCCCTATATGCCTGTGCACTCCCGGCAACATGGCTATGCACTCTCCCCTATATGCCTGTGCACTCTCGGCAACATGGCTGTGCAATCTCCCCTATATGCCTGTGCACTCTCGGCAATATGACTGTGCACTCTCAGCAACATGGCTGTGCACTCTCCCCTATATGCCTGTGCACTCCCGGCAACATGGCTGTGCTCTCTCCCTTATATGCCTGTGCACTCCACACCTCATGCTTGTGCACTCATGGCCACATGCCTGGGCACTACTATCGCTTGTACTACAGTACACCATTCGTAATAATTGCCCAGAGTTTTGCTGTACAGAAACATACTGTATTGAATCAGCACTGTGGCCCCGTAATTCTCAGGTCTGGCTCACGAGCCCTTTACCAATTCTACCAATTAGAGCATATAGTAAAGTCATGATATTGAGTCGGTCGACAGGGTAGACATGAAATTACAAAAACGAGAGGCGCAATCGTGAATAATACCCTGTGGTCTAGTGGGGATATATTGTTAGTGGCGGTAATCACCACTCACCTGAGGAAGACAGCAGGCCGTTGTTGAAACGCGCGTAGTGGATAAACCAGAATAAACAGGTCTACTTTTATTATTGGTATCTGCTTCTCTTTACTGAGCGCTCCTAAATAATACCAGATTTACTGCCTTTTGGTCGACAGGGTAGGGGGTACTCAATACCGGGACAGGTGGTTTCTTGGTGGGGATCACGGCTGGTCGGTTCCTGGTTCCGTGCCCTGCACCCTCAGTGGCGGTGGTGGGGTGATGATGATGGGGGAAATTGTATTGTGACGCCACCTGTGGTGCCTTGTAATAGGGTTACCAGCACTGCGGTCGGCCGCTGAGGTGATGGGAATGCAGCTTTGGTAGTACAGCTCCTGTGGCGCTCCACGTAGTCAGGTGTTGCAGAGGGGTATTGCACCCGTAAAAGATGTGTAATTGCCCCAGCTGCAAGTGGACCCTAGGTTGGTGGGTGGGTCCCATTCCAGCACTCCCACATTAGCAGAATGGTGGGAGGTTACCCGGGAGCGAGATATATTCACTTCTAGAGCGAACAAAGGAGGTCAGTCAGGAGAAAGAGTAGTCTCTCTAGTTGGTGAGAGAGAGAGTCGGGACAGTCAGAGGAGGAGGAGAGGAGAAGGAGTGTGGAACGAGGCGAAAGGTTTTACCCGGACAGCTCTACGCTGATCCGGAGGGAAGGAGATAGAGGGTCTTGAGGAGATCCTGAAAGAGGGCGCCCGACGCAAGAAGTCTGGGCCCTAGAGAGAAAGGGAGAACCCCAGCATGGAGCGACCATACTCTAGGGGATTCTCCAGTCCACCATAGGAACGCCGGGCCCGAGGATCCGGCCAAGGTCTATCTTTGCAATCGGCAATCGGCTGTTGTGGTTTGTTTAACAGCCGCAGCACCCTGCCAGACGGAGCGGTCTGCCTGCTTCCTCACCACGAGGGAGGGGACCCCCAATACTACCTACACAGAGCCATTGGGTATAGACTTATCCTAGGCGGGGAAGAAAGGACACGGGTTCGTCAACTAAGGTACATCCAGGGTCCCACCATAGCACCTGGGATCCACTTGCAGCCACCCCTAGAGCTACCTGTTATTTTGACATCTGATGCTGAACTGTGGACTCTGTATTATTACTGTATTACTAATGAACGATTACAGTAAAGTACCCGGGAGAAAGTGACTTTGCCTCATTGTGGTTATCTCCATCAACCTGCTAGTTTTCAGGATCGCTGCCCCGGCTCCACCTGTAGGGAGCTTTGCCATCTCAGCCGCACTACCATCGACCTCCGGAGGACTGTGGCAGCGCTGGTGACCCATCACCAGGTACTACAGGTGGCGTCACATGACAAACTCTAATCCCTGTAAATACGCTCTGTGATGGAGCTACATCACTACTATCCACACGTTTCTCTTCACTCGCTGGGTGTAGGATTGCCCACCGGCTCCTCACTTTGCCCCTTTAAGCTTGAGATGCAGCTTGGGCCTGTTCGTCTCCGACTCCCTCCTGCGGAGCACTCCTGCTTACATCCTCCTCCTATGGCTGGAGACATACAGTGTGAGATGCATGCAAGATACTCACATGAGTCTTGCATGCTTCACCTGGCATGGCTGCCGTCATTCTGGCAGTTTAATTTTTCATTTTTATATTTTTATATATTTTATATATAATAGCTTTTGTATTAGAATGATATGACATTTTATCCTTATACATTAATAAATATTAATTTTTAGCTCCATGTATATAATTTTTTTGTAACAATGCTTCCCACATATATATATTTGTTAAAATTGAGGGCTTGAAATAGGATACTTCCCATCTCCTTCTATTCTCCCTTGCTATAATGTGTAGTGGAGTATTAAGGCGTTAAATGGGAGGGGAACTGTGATTAAGGATATCCCTATATATATGTATAATTTGGGGAACCCCCCATCACCTGAAGAAGACGGAGTATCCGTTGAAACGCGTAGTGAATGCTTGAATAAACTAAATAATCCTTTAAAGATCTGATTCTGATCCTTTGCAGCGCCCTCAAAACTGCATATTTTTTCTTTTCATTGTCATTCTGGCAGTAGCATGTCGGCTGCAAGTGTTTCTATGCCGCTGACACACTCCTGTCCAAAGAGCCAGCGACTGTGCCGGCAGAGGTGTGCGAGCCTCGTGCGAGTATCTTGAATGCATCTTGCGCTGTGTGTCTCCAGGCTTTCATGTTCTCTTTCTTCTCTTCCCAAAACAAGGAAACACAATACTTTATATATCCCTTCCGTATGGGCCGACTTCACCTTAACTCTTTCAGCTCTATCTTCTGTA
The DNA here is from genome assembly GCA_033576535.1 of Allobates femoralis. Classification (NCBI taxonomy): domain Eukaryota; kingdom Metazoa; phylum Chordata; class Amphibia; order Anura; family Aromobatidae; genus Allobates; species Allobates femoralis. Next base: position 124,011,910 of record JARQOC010000007.1, read on the forward strand.
GGCCCTAGTTTCCCCCTACAACTTAGACAGCTACGATTTTCAGGGAAACAATACATTATCATAACTACATAAATGAATATAGATCACATACACATCATATAAATGAGCATGCAAAACATTGAGGAGCAGGAGTTTCTCTCTGGAGTCAGCCACCTCTTTACATTGTAAGGCCCAGTCCACATGATGTGTATTTAATACATCTGCAGTATGTCAATTATCTCAGCAGATATGTAACACACTCTCTTCCTTTTCACCTCTCTCTCTCTCTCACCCCTCCCTCTCCCCTCTCTCTCCTCTCTCCCCCTCCTCCTATCTCTCTCACCCTTCCCTCGCCCCTCTCTCCTCTATCCTCCCTCTTGCCTCCCTCTTTCTCCTCTCTCTACTCTCCTCTCTCTCCCTCTACCTTCTCTCTCTCTCCCTTCTCTTTCCTCTCTCCCCCCTCTCTGCCTTCTCTTTCCTTCATCTCTCCTCCCTCTGCCCTGCCTCTCTCCTCTCTCTCTTCTCTCCTCTCTCTCCTGCCTCTCGCCTCTCTTCCCTCTCTTTTCCCTGTCTTCTTCCTCTGTCCTCCTCCTCTCTCTCCTCTTTCCTATCTCTCCTCTCTCCCCTCGCTTTGCCCTCTTTCCTCTCCTCTCTCTTCTCACTGCCCTCTCTCCCCTCTACCTTCTCTCTCTCCCTTCTCTCCCCTCTCTGCCCTCTCTTTCCTTCATCTCTCCTCCCTCTCTCCTCTCTCTCCTGCCTCTCTCCTCTCCCTCTCTTTTCCCTGTCTTCTTCCTCTCTCCTCCTCCTCTCTCTCCTCTTTCCTCTCTCCCCTCTCTTTCCCTTCCCTCTGCCCTCTCTCTCCTCTCCTCTATCCTCTCTCCCACACTTTCTCACATTCTCTCCCTCTCAAAATGTCTCGCATACAAAAACGCACTAAAAACGCACCATGGGCACAAACATGACTTTAGTTCGCTTTTCTACAAAAACCTGAAGATTTCTGACGATAAAAACCTTCACCACAATTTTCTCGTTGACGCCGAGCCTAATGGGTTCAACCCCTCTTTTTTTTCCCCAAAAACTGTTAATTAATTACTTGATTGAAGCTTCAGATCCTAAAACTAAAGCCCAAGTAAGACGAAGAAGAGACAGAATCCAAGTCCGTAAGACGACGACATACCTGCGCTCCCACGGAATTGTCTCTGCAGAATTCGCTAAAACAATACATTTTCCAGTTAAAGGTCATAGAGAGAATTTTTTTTTTCCAAAAAGGCTGTTTGGACGTGTCACCGGGTACTCAGCCCTGGAAATAATGGCTCGCTAGTGCCACATCATTCTATTTTGTGCTTGAAAATGGATGTTAAATTATATGTTATAAGTATAGACACACATTCCCCAAACTGTCATAGACGCATTGCTGGCAAATCACACTTACTCAATGTCCTGCTAGACTTACCATTAATTTCCTTCTTTGTCATAGACATATTACTGGTGCATCCATTTGCTGCTGAAACACTAAGCGACCCCAGCAATTCACACATATTAAATGCCATCTCCTCATCAGAGCCGAATTGCTGAAAGAATACAATGGGCGACATATGGCAAACTTAACTCTGCTATTCCTGGATACTTTGTATTTAACCCCCAAATTGCTGATTAGTACATACCATTAAGAGTTGGTCTAAAATCTTGTAAAATGAAGTGCAATTTGGGTCCAAAGGAAACAGTTGAAACGACCGGTGGCATTTTTATCATGGAGGCAACTCAGCTGCTACAATAACTTTAAGGGTGGAGGCACACTGTCATGCATCAAAAACGGATCGTTTTTGATGCACGACAGTGATGTGAGCGCATTCCGTGTGGTGCGAGTGTAACATGTGCTTTCTCGTGCAGGTGTAACACCCAACACACGATCTGTAGATATTATAGAAATCCCTGGCGGCGGCAGTTCAGGAGCTCTCCAGGGTCCTGAACGTTAAAGCTGGGTGCTGACCGTGGTGCTGAACCTGTTCAGATTGCTTGCTGTGGAGCATCAGCACCACAGTCAGCACCCAGCTTTAACGTTCAGGACCCTGGAGAGCTCCTGAGGCCTAAGAACTGCAGCCGCTAGTGATTTCAGCTCCGCACAGAAGTGCTGAAATTGTCGGCTTTTAACTAAATAAATAATTAAAACCTTCAAACACATTCTGTCCTGTCAGTTTGTGTCCAGGGAGTTTGGACAAAACCGGACACAACCTGGCAGGACAGAAGCATGGGGTTAAGCCGACATAACTGGCTTATGAACCACATCTGCTGGCTCCCGGCTGACATGCAGCACAGAAGCTGCAGATGGAGTTAATATGCCGATAATCTCTGTGAAATTCAAAAAATGCTGCTGTCAAAGCAGCAGAAAGTCCGACATAGCTATTATATCTACAGATATCTGTAGACATATAGCCATTGGGCTTTCCCGTGTCGGGAGAATAGCACACGCACGAGTGATTCGCACAGTGTGCTCTCTCGGTGCAAGGTTTCCTCGCACCCATAGACTTTCATTAGCCGCGTTCAATCGCAGCATGCTCAGAGTGAACTCGCATTTGACTTGCAGTGCGAGTTCAGCGCAGGGGACACACACCAGTGTGCCCTGCCTGATATGGCAACACTGGTCTGAGTGCAATGCGAGTTTCTCATAGATAACATCTCTATATACAGTAGATAACACAGGATCCACCATTCAAATTAGATCATATCACAGCTCATGTCCTCCTCCTGTACAATGACTGATAACACCTCTATATACAGTAGATAACTCAGGATCCACCATTCACAATAGGTGATATCACAGCTCACCTCCTCCTCCTGTACAATGACTGATAACACCTCTATATACAGTAGATAACACAGGATCCACCATTCACAATAGGTGATATCACAGCTCACCTCCTCCTGTACAATGACTGATAACACCTCTATATACAGTAGATAACACAGGATCCACCATTCACAATAGGTGATGTCACAGCTCACCTCCTCTTGTACAATGACTGATAACACCTCTATATACAGTAGATAACACAGGATCCACCATTCACAATAGATGATATCACAGCTCACCTCCTCCTCCTGTACAATGACTGATAACACCTCTATATACAGTAGATAACACAGGATCCACCATTCACAATAGGTGATTCACAGCTCACCTCCTCCTGTATAATGACTGATAACACCTCTATATACAGTAGATAACACAGGATCCACCATTCACAATAGGTGATGTCACAGCTCACCTCCTCCTCCTCCTGTACAATGAATGGTTTACCAGTTTTATTCTTATTTATAATTGTGTCGTTCTTTCAGTTTTCGCACAGTAGATTGACACAATGTTGTGCTTTGGTCTCTGAATTATTAGCAATGTTCTTCTGATGACAGATGTGATAATACGGGAAATTGTTAAAAGTAAACTTAAAATAATAATAATGTGTTTATTTTGTCCACAGTCTGGATCTGTATTTATTGAGGTAAGACAATCTGTGAGAAATATGTTGTTTTTTGCACCAATTAAGCAAGTTTTAACCCTTTTGAAGCACGGTATATATATTTTATTTAATTGTGGTAGTCACATTTTTGTTTAGAATTTTGAAGCTTAACTAGGACTCTGTGATTTTTCAGAACGATTGTCTTCTAATTAATTTTTTTAATTTTTGCTTGTTTTTTTTTAATTAATTAAAAGAAAAATCATAAAGGCGATCTGTTACAGCAGGGAAGGCTGGATAAAAACCAAAACCTTTATTTGTTGAATACTGAATGGTTCAGTGCCTGGGTCTGGTGGGTTTCGCAGGTCTGTGCTTTCTCATAGGGATCACATTTTGTAGATCCATGTGACAAATGTAAATGACCACTGGCTTCAGCATGTAGACAAACCTTACTTAACAGGGGTAAGACATGTAAGGGTTTGTGCCGAGTGTTTATACAATACAAAACGTTTTACTTGATAGCTTGAAACATTTATTTAAACTTTTTTTTTTATTATTGTGTTGGAAATCTTTACTTTTTACTCTCAAGGATAAAATTGACCCACTTTGCTATGCCCGGCACAAGGCATGAAGGGTCCGGATATCACACTTGGATTTGGGGGAAGAGTCTTAAGTCCTCATCTCCTGCACAGGACATAAAACAGGGCATCAGTTTTATCCATTAATCTAAGGCTGAGTTCACACCTCCAGTGATCGTCCGTCAGTGGGGATCCAGCACAATCCGTTATGCAAACACAACTTTTATGTCCGAATATATAGATTTTTGCAGGATTCGTTTTTTTGTAACATTGGAGTCTATGGAGAACGGATCCAGTAACTGATCACTATTTAGCCTCCATTTTTATGTCATTTGTAAAGGATCCGTTATTTTTCTTACTGGATCGGTTTCAAATGGAAGGTAAATAGTGATCAGTTACCGAATCCGTTCTCCATAGTGTCACGCTTCCCTAGAGTGGACCCACTGGGCCGTGGTACCGAACTCCCCTAGGTGAGCTGGTCCTAGTTTAACCAACCCCTATACAGGGATTGTCAGGGGCAAGCCCAGGGGGTCTAAATATCACAGCAGCTAGTACAAGGGGGGTGGCTCGTAAGGTTAGCCTATGCTACGGCACAGCTAAGGATTCCGTGTAACGGTACAAGGCTAGGCGAACTGGAAGGGTGCTACCAGGGAAGAGCACAGCAAGGGTTCCAGGTAACAAGGTACAAGGAAGGCCTGACCAACAGTCAGCAAGGCAGAAGCAAACTGACTTAATAATCAGGCACCTCCCATCACTAGAGGTGGCCTGATATACCACAGGAAGAGCAGCTATTGGTCAAGGGGAAGGGGTTCAGGTTAGGATCCTGTGTGCCGGCCCCCCTAGAGTCACAGGGGAGGAGTCACCAGTGCAACCGCTGATGGTCACATGAATACGGACCATTGCAAGTGCTCATGTGTGAGCCCAGTGGTCAGCTGACAGAAGGGAACCCGGCGACGGCTTCCGAGACACAGTACGCTGGACGCTGGATGCCCGGTCGCAGAGAGCAGAGGATGCTGACCGGAGAGGGAGCTGGGACGTGCAGGAGCCCTAACACATAGACTCCAATGTAAAAACTGATCTTGCAGAATTATTTTTTTTTTAAATGGACAAAATAGTTGTGTTTGCAGAACAGATTGTGCTGGTTCGATCTACCGGACGATCACTGGACATGGGAGCTTGGAACAAATACAGATTTTACCTAGAATCTCGCAATTAATAATAAATGGCACTGGATTATAATCCAGATATAGTCCTCCCTCCATTATGCTGTGACTCCCAGGTTAGTCCCTGTAAAATTGTAATCGTTTGTTAAAATATAAAAGTATGGAACGCAACAGTTGTAAGTCCCAAATTATTCTTATTATTTATCATTATAGCGCCATTTATTCCAAGGCAAGCACAGCATTCATGAGCTATACAAGGTACAGACAGGTACAAGAGGAGAGGACTCTGCCCACGAGGGCTCAATCTACAAGGATTGGTGAGGATACAGTAAGTGAGGAGAAAGGACCCTCCATGAGGGCTCACAGTCTACAAGGGATGGTGAGGATACAGTAGGTGAGGAGAAAGGACCCTGCCCTCGAGGGCTCACAGTCTACAAGGGATGGGTGAGGATACAGTAGGTGAGGAGAGAGGACCCTGCCCTCGAGGGCTCACAGTCTACAAGGGATGGGTGAGGATACAGTAGGTGAGGAGAGAAGACCACGCCCACGAGGGCTCACAGTCTACAAGGGATGAGTGAGGAGACAGTAAGTGAGGAGAGAGGACCCTGCCCACGAGGGCTCACAGTCTACAAGGATGGGTGAGGATACAGTAGGTGAGGAGAGAAGACCCTGCCCACGAGGGCTCACAGTCTACAAGGGATGGGTGAGGATGCAGTAGGTGAGAGAGGACCCTGCCCACGAGGGCTCACAGTCTACAAGGGATGGGTGAGGATACAGTAGGTGAGGAGAGAAGACCACGCCCACGAGGGCTCACAGTCTACAAGGGACAGGTGAGGATACAGTAAGTTAGAGGGTTGAGCTCGTTGTGCTGTGGTATAGTAGACTGAGAGTTACTACAGGTTCTAGGCTTGTCCGAAGAGCTGAGTCATCATGTTCCTTTTGAAGGTTTCCATGAAAGGCAAGATTCGGATTTGTTGGGGCAGAGAGTTCCCGAATATGAGGGATGCACGGGAGAAATCTTTTATACGGTCGTGGGAAGAGGAGAGAAGAGGGGAATAGAGGAGATCTTGTGATGATCGGAGGTTACGTGCAGTTACGTATGAGTAGATCATGTATAAGACGAGTTTCCTCACCTCATAGCTCCGAACCATCAGCAGGACTGTCCCAATTTGAGGGCTCAGTCCCATTGTCCCGGCAGTCAGGGCTTTTGTCCCAACTTCCTCTGACCTTTTCTCACTGCTCTGTAGCCATCTTCCTCGGGGTGTGGGACCAGCATCTACTCAGTGCATAAATTAAATTAATAATTCTATTCTCATCTGTTCTGCTCTTCCCAGAACTCAGACTCCTTGTTCACAGGCAGCACCTCTACCAATGAGCCACTGCCCAGGCTAAGAGACATAGAAGGATTTGGTAATCTTGACATGTATTGCACGGAACACGCTGCGGCGGGTGGCGTATGCAGTATCGGTTTTAATTGTCGGTTCCACCAGCAGCAGTCGCAATATTTGGACACCCAAGTGATGGGAGTCGCTTATTCTGGCCTCTGGCCAATCTTGTAATAGGTAGACTCTATTACAGCGGAAGTGGATGACGGACGCTTCAAGGTATTATAATAGATTTTATTATGGAAAATTTATATAATCTGCTGTGATATTTTTGCTCACAGGGACCACCTGTGATCAATCATTTGTAGGCCTCCCCACCTGTAAGCCCCCACCTGTAAGCCCCCCACCTGTAAGCCCCCCACCTGTGAGACCCCCACCTGTGAGTCCTCACCTGTGAGACCCCCACTTTTGAGACCCTCACCTGTGAGCCCCCCTGATGAGCACAGGGAGATGGCTGTTACGGGGAATCACAGCTGGTCGAGTTCCCGATTCCGTGTCTTGGCTGTCATTTGTTTGATGCGGGAAATATTTACAAGCATTAATAATCCGTGACGCCACCTGTGGGTCCTGATAATGTTGGTACCAGCGCTGCGGGCAGGCCTCTGAGGTGATGGGGCGCAGCTTGGGTGTTACAGCTCCCCAGGTGGAGCTTTACCTCAGGGCAGAGATGATGGATGAGGGGAGTAGTCGTTCTTACCCCTCTGAAGATGCTGAGGCCCTCCGGGCACCGGCGGGAAGGAGGACAGACACTGTTTCAGCTTCAACGTCCTTTTACTGGTATCGGCAGATGTCATACAATACATGGTACAGTCTGGAAGAGCGGGGACGTAGCTGTAGTTTCAGGGAGCCTCTATGGAGTCTGAAGATGTTCCTTTCTTATTATCTTTCGGGGCCTAAGTTTATCTTCCTCTCTGTCTTTCACCACCTTTGCAGAGCTCTCTCGCCAGTCCCCTGGTCTTGTACGGTGGGGCACGGGTTATCCTTGACCGGTACGGACGGGAGCAGCAGGAACGCACTATCTCTCCCGCCACCGGAATCCGGGTCGTTACCTTCGTAGTCTTGGACCGATTATAGGCCTGAGGAGTGAGGTACTGTCTTGTGGAGCCTATGGCTACCCGGTTCTTAAGGCCCCATGGCTTGTCGGTTTACGGTCAGGGATGAACCTCTGACCGCCTCGGCTTCCGTGTTGCCGGTGCTTCCCCAGACTAAACCAGCCAGTTCCAACCGGTGCTGGTTCGTCACCTTCTGTCCCGGGTCACACTCCTGGAGATGGGTGATCCCTCTGTCACTCAGCTGTCAGGCGCCTCCTAACTGACTGCCTTCCCAGAACTGTCTGTCTGAAAATCTCTCTACTTCCTCGTTTTCCCACTCTAACCCAGGCTCCATCCCCTGGGACTTACTGTATATCAGTCCCCCCCTATTCTAAGGTGGCCTAGTGTTGGGTGCTAATACAGACTCCATAAGCACAATCCCAAACCCGTAGCTACGTAGGCACTGCACCTTCTATTTGGGGTGCAGTACCTCCCTGTGGCGCCTAGCCATAGGGGCGCCAAACCCCGCCTGTAAGCCCCCACCTGTGAGACCCCCACCTGTGAGTGCTCACCTTTGAGCCCCCCACCAGTAAGCTCCTCACCTGTGTGTCATCACCTGTGAGACACCCACTTTTGAGACCCTCACCTGTGAGCCCCCCACATGTAAGCCCCCCACCGGTGAGTCCTTACTTGTGAGACCCCCACCTGTAAGCTCTCCACTTGTCCTCACCTGTGAGCCCCCCACTTGTGTGTCCTCACCTGTGAGCCCACCTGTGAGCCCTCACCTGTGAGACCCCCACCTGTAAGCCCCCACCTATCAGACCGCCACCAGTGTGTCCTCACCTGTGAGACCCCCACCTATGAGACCGCCACCTGTGTGTCCTCACCTGTGTTGCCCTCACCTGTGGGACCCCCACCTGTAAGCCTCCCCACCTGTGAGCCCTCACCTGTGAGACCCCCACTTGTAAGCTTCCCACCTGTGTGTCCTCATCTGTGAGCCCCCACCTGTGAGCCCCCCACCTGTGTGTCCTCATCTGGGAGCCCCCACCTGTGTGTCCTCATCTGTGAGCCCCCACCTGTGTGTCCTCATCTGTGAGCCCCCACCTGTGAGTCCTCACCTGTGAGACCCCTACCTGTGTGTCCTCACCTGTGAGCCCCCCACCTATAACCCCCCACCTGTGAGCCCCCTACCTGTGTGTCCTCACCTGTAAGCCCCCCACCTGTAAGCCCCCCACCTGTGAGCCCCTCACAGATATGATCGATATGTCATGTTCAGTATACACCTGTTCACACTTGCATGTTAGCAGGTGCCATCAGGTTTTTTTAGTTACAAATGAATGAAGAGTGCCGGGCATCTGCTGAAGGTCCCTGACTGCCAAATGGATGTGGTAACATTTTGAGTTGGGAGGGATCTCGTCTCTTGGAGGACAAACTAAAATAAGAAAAGATCTGAATATTCCGCTATATTCCATTCAATACTGATAAACAAAGCAAAGAAAGCGTCGTTGATGCCCTCGCTAAAGCAATCCTGCAAGAAGAGTAAGAAGCAAATACAAAGGAGGAGAATTAAACATGATTAATTAATCAGAACCGCTAGCAAAAATTCAGCGCCCTTCATGCAAAAACAAACAAAATCTCCACTTCTGCTGTTAGTCTCATGATAACCGGCGCTTAATTGAAAGAATTAATAGCCATGCCAGCAAATTGCCTTTCAGAAGAAAATTGAAGAATTGATAAAGTGGAAAGGGCTTCTGTAATTTGGAGCCGGTGTTTGCTGAAGCAGCAGGGCTGTTTCCTCGCAGCGGGCGCACGTTCCGGGGAGCCTTCTACTAACTGCCTGTAACATTCAATGTTTAGCTGACCTCGAGCCGGGCTATTAAGGGCTCCTCCAAAATAACCGCGCTTCCCCGTAACATTTCCCTTAAGTTAGACGGCATAAAAAAAAAAAGAATATCAGAAAACCTGTAAAGCTGTGATCTATGTATAATTCATATTTCACCCAAAAAGAAATGGGAAAAATAAAAAAAAATCTTCATTAGCGATATCCCGCTGCGCTTTTTTTTTTTGTGTGAATAATGGGTTATAATTAAAATTCTGGAACAGATAAAAGTTTGGGTTTAACTCTCGAGGAGTCATCACAATGTAACAAGTGCATATTTTCTTATTAAAGGGGTTTATGAAACAGCTCGGTTTTCCGAGTCAAGCATTTTGAGCATTCCCGCAGTCTCTAAATTGCAATTCTATGGTGAATTTTGTAAGCTAAATAATGTGCTCCGTCGAGTGAGGAAAAAGCCGAGAGTCTGCGGGAAAAGTTTCAGATGAGAAAGTTTTATTAAGTCAAAGTTCTATTTTTAATTAACTTTTGGGTTATTTAGTCCTCGGAAGCAAATTCTTTCCCGCTTGTTTTACATCTTTCTAATGTTTTGTACTTTTTTATTTGTTTTGGTTACTTTCTTTTGTAACTTTATTTTTGGTTACTGGGACATAACGACTTGTTTCCACTTTCACCATCAATGATGGCTTATTATTTTTATTCCTGTGCATTTGAAATAAGTCGAGTCACTTCGCAAAAAGTCTTTACAATAATAGTTTTGTATTTGCAGCTTCAATACAAACCTTTGTATCGCCATGGTAACAGACAACAAACTAACCTGTGCACTCCTACTTTCCTACACCTGTGCCCTACTTAAAGGAATTGTCCATGTGACGCGAGTCACTATGGTAATAACTAATCTCTGAGGTGCAGAAAACAGACTCTAATAACCGAAAGAAAATATAATAATATTACTACTTACTGGTAGTAAAGAGAGGTCAAAACAATCTGGGTCAGGTCCAGGAAATGGCGCAGTAACAGCTAGGGATAGTCAGAAGCTAAGTCCAATTCAAGCCGAAGTCAGGAAACCAGAGGGACAAAACAGAATACAGAGGAGCAGGCAGAAAGAAGGACTAAGGCAGGGGTGGGGAACTCCAGTCCTCGAGGGCCGCAAACAGTGCATGTTTTCAGGATTTCCTTAGTATTGCACAGGTGATAACATAATCACTTGCACTGGTGATGATTCCAATCCCTGTGCAATACTAAGGAAATCGTGAAGACCTGAACTGTTTGCGGCACTCGAGGACTGGAGTTCCCCACCCCTGGACTAAGGGGACAAATACATACAACAAAAAGTAAAAAAAAAATAAAGATTTTAAAAATATATATAAACAACAATAAAAAACATATGAAAGTTCAAATTACCCCTCTTTTGTCTCATTAAAAATAAAACAATAAAAAAATAATAGTTATGGCTCTTGGAAGAAGTAGTGGAAAAAACGAGGAAAAGGAGAATGGCCATGGTGGGAAGGGGTTGAATGGCATTGATGCATAACCCCCAAAACCCAGAGGAGATGTCCGCGGTAGATCAGATCACATTTGGAATTTTTTCTTGTTTGCCTGTACACTATATGGTAAAATAAATGGTGTCAATCAAAAGTACAACGCGTCCCACAAAAAAAGACAAAAACCCCTCATACGTCTGTATTGATGGGGAAATACAGTATAAAAAAATGGAAAATGGCCATGACCTGAAGGGGTTAAACGGCATTGACGCATAACACCCAAAAAACAGAGTAGATGTCCGCGGAAGATCAGATCTCTCCCACACTTGTTTGGTATCTACAAACTCGTAGTGACCTGGAGAATCGTACTGACACGTCACTTTTACTGTATATTGAACATGATGAATAAAAAACCCAAAAAACCAACTGTGGAACTGCAGTTTTTTTTTTGCAATTTCACCGCATTTGGAATTTCTTCCTGTTTGCCTGTACACTATATGGTAAAATAAATGGTGTCAATCAAAAGTACAACGTGTCCCGCAAAAAACAAACCCTCATACGTCTATATTGATAGGGAAATAAAATATTACGGTTCTCGGAGGAAGAAGAGTTAAAAATGAAGAAAAAAAAACCGGAAAATGGCCATGACCTGAAGGGGTTAAACGTCGTTCATGCATAACACCCAAAAAACAGAGGAGATGTCCGCGGAAGATCAGATCGCTCCCGCACTGGTTTTCTTAGGTGCAATCAATGGTCTCGAGTGTTTTTGATTACTCCTTCTTGAAGTTGGTCGGGGCGGACTGTGCACCAATGGTCTTTCCTTTCCGCCGTCTTCTCCCACATGGATCTCATTAGCGTCCTGTCGTGGTTTGGGTTAAATGAGGCGTATTCATTAGAAGGTTGCCATGATAATTTAGCGGAGCTCTGGCAGCCTGAATAACACCATTTCTCTAAGTAACTCAATCCAGATGAAGAGATTATACCAGAAGATTAAGGTTTTATAGTTGTTACGAATGTAATTCTTCGTACCCTGCTGAGAAGCGACATGGTGTTAACATTCAAATATGAAAGCAAAATGTAATTTCATTGAAAGAATGCAAATCTGCTCAAAACCAGGTAAAGATTCCATAAATTCCATCTCAAAGTTTTAACAGTAACTTTTTTTTAAAAAAAAGTAAAACTAAAAGGAAAACTACGTGAGGGTCACAGAAGAAATACAACTCTCCTCTCCCCCATCCTGGGAGCCTCCAAAACCTTCCAGCCCACCCATATACATATACGGAAGCAATGTTAGGCTCAGCCCCCATGTCCAGTAATCGTCCGTTAGATCCAGTACAATCCGTTTTGCAAGCACAACTTTTTTGGCCATTTTGCTAAATTGATTTCTGCAGGATTCGTATAGTTAACATTGGAGTCTATGGAGAATGGATCCATTATATGATTGCTATTTAGCCTCTGTTAACCTTTCGTTTGTAAAGGATCAGTTCTTTAACATTGGTGTGGGCAATATGATAATCACAAATGAAACCAGATAAAAAGGGGAGAAGTTGCCTCAATGTTTGCATTGTGTCTGTGTGTGCCGCACTAAGCATGGAGGACAGAAAGAGGAGAAGAGAACTGTCTGAGGACGCGAGAATCAAAATTGTGGAAAAATATCAACAATCTCAAGGTTACAGTGCGCAACGTAATCAAGAAGATGCACTGCAGCTAATCTCTCTGGATGTGGATGGTGGGAAAAATTGATGAAAGGTTTTTAACGCAAAGTGGTCTTGATGGTGGATAAGCCCCAATCAAGTTCCAAAGACTTTCAAAGGTGCCTTGCAGGCTCAGGGGCATCAGTGGCAGCACGAACTATCTGTCAACATTTGAATGAAATTAAACACTATGGAGAAGACCCAGGAGGAACCACTGCTGACACAGAGATAGAAAAAAGTCAAAATGTACGTGAGGAACCAAGATCCTTCTGGGAAAGAGTCTTGTGGAAAGATGACACACATAAATTAGGTAAAGCGAATCATTCTACTGTTAACCGGGAACGGAATGAGGCCGACTAAGAAAGAGCACAGGACCTACAGTCATATATGGGGGAGGTCAGAGAAAAGAACACAGGACCTACAGTCACATATGGGGGAGGTCAGAGAAAAGAGCACAGGACCTACAGTCACATATGGGGGAGGTCAGAGAAAAGAGCACAGGACCTACAGTCACATATGGGGAGGTCAGAGAAAAGAGCACAGGACCTACAGTCACATATGGGGGAGGTCAGAGAAAAGAGCACAGGACCTACAGTCACATATGGGAAAGGACAGAGAAAAGAGCACAGGACCTACAGTAAGATATGGGGGAGGACAGAGGAAAGAGCACAGGACCTACAGTCACATATGGGGTAGGTCAGAGAAAAGAACACAGGACCTACAGTCACATATGGGGGAGGGCAGAGAAAAGAGCACAGGACCTACAGTCACATATGGGGTAGGTCAGAGAAAAGAGCACAGGACCTACAGTCACATATGGGGGAGGACAGAGAAAAGAGCACAGGACCTACAGCCACATATGGAGAGGACAGAGAAAAGAGCACAGGACCTACAGTCACATATGGAGGAGGACAGAGAAAAGAGCACAGGACCTACAGTCACATATGGGGGAGGGCAGAGAAAAGAGCACAGGACCTACAATCACATATGGGGGTGGGCAGAGAAAAGAGCACAGGATCCACAGTCACATATGGGGAGGTCAGAGAAAAGAGCACAGGACCTACAGTCACATATGGGGGAGGGCAGAGAAAAGAGCACAGGACCTACAGTCACATATGGGGGAGGGCAGAGAAAAGAGCACAGGATCCACAGTCACATATGGGGAGGTCAGAGAAAAGAGCACTGGACCTACAGTCACATATGGGGGAGGTCAGAGAAAAGAGCACAGGGCCTACAGACACATATGGGGGAGGGCAGAGAAAAGAGCACAGGACCTACAGTCACATATGACAGCGGTGAGAGATGTTCTTGGTTGTTTTTCTGCATCTGGCACTGGGGGTCTTGACTGCGCAAAACATCATGAAATCTGAAGACACCAGAGGATTTTGGGTGACAATGTAAAGCCCGGTGTCATAAAGCTGGGGACGTCCTAGGTCAGGGGTCTCCAGCAGGACAATGACCCCAAACATCAAGAAGCCTCAGGAGGAAACAAAGCTCCGGAGAGATCTGAAGTGTCAGCAATGACCAGATCTAAATCCCATTGATCCCCTGTGGAGAGATCTTAAGTGACAGCAATTACTGGATCTAAATCCCATTGATCCCCTGTGGAGAGATCTGAAAACTGGGAGAAGACGAGAGACCGGGAGCAGATTATAAAGAAAGGAGAAGCTCCAGGAGAAGAAGAAGCTTGTGGAGGTTATAGGAGGAGACTGAGGGCAGGATTTATTCCAAAGGGGAAAACTGAATATTAAGTTGAGGGGCAACAACTGTGTCTGGGCCATTTTTGGGGTTTGTGTGAAATGTTGTCCAAGTTGCTTTCTTTTCTCAGTTTTTTTGTGTTTTTCCAATACACACAAAATAAATAATCCTGTTTGTTACAAAACATGGGGAATTGTGATTTCTAGCAATATTTTTTCAGGTTTCTTGACAAACTGGCCCATTAGAAGGACTGGCAACAAAGTTGCAAGGGGGCATATTGTCATGAAAGTGGTTAAGCGAAAGAGGGAAAGGAAGCAGGATGGTACTAATAAGCAAGGAAAATGTGGATGGCTAGTCTGGACCTGGACTGGGGTCCCTGTCTAGCTCTGTTCCCAGAGGTACCTCAGATGGCGAGGAGGTCTGAGCCACCACCCTTGCCGTCTGCTCCACAACCAACTCTGTGCAACTCCCTCACACATCCCAGCACAGAGAGGGATACACAGCAACTTCCACTTCCGAAGGACAAGCGCAAAAAAGAAGTGCAGGGACGTCTTCAGCTCAAAGGCAGATCGGAACTTTATCAGCGACATTATCTGGAGGAAGAGGAGGCTATTTAAAGGGCAGGGGTGTGGTTACTTGACAAACCTCCTCCACCACCTGCAAAGCCGTACACCACACAGACAGCAACAGCAGCTTTAGCATTCACCAGGGCTGTGGAGTCGGTACGTCAAACCACTGACTCTAACTCCACAGCCCTGGCATTAACCCCGGAAGAAACAGAGGAATTTTACTTAGCATTAAACTGCAGCAGAGCAATTCACGTGACATATATAAGGTAATATCCTTCTTCCTTTCCTCCCAAAGTGTCGGGAGGGTCCTATAGTGGTGACAATCTGGCAGTACGGCGCCCATTGGTGGTCACTGATGCTTTCCAGTTTTGTGTTCCCGGGTTCCAGACCTGCAAGGAGTTTGTCAATCTCTCCGTTATTTGTGGATTTCTTCAAGTTCTACCTGGAATTACCTTCGGGAGATTCGCTCCTCTTTACTCTCAGTTTTGGTTTATTCTTTGTGTTTATAGTCAATCATCAAATATCTAAGAGAATGGAGATTAATCCACTCCCGCATCTTTACGTTTCAGGCAAACAATAATATTTACATAAATAGATGCAGAAATAAATAAATAAATGGCATTACTTGAATGAGAAAATGACGTGTTGGAGTAATCATCATCCTAATTCTCCCTCTCCATGGAAGCCTCAGACGACGCTCGTCTCCCCAAACCCGACGCTACAAGGCGACGGCGACACTTTATATTTATCTACAAGTGTTATGTCTACACGCATGTTCTAAAGTCCTAATTATCACTAAAATATCTGGAAGAAAGGCAGCAGAACGGCGCAGTGACAATGCATTAAACAGAGTCGCTCACCGCCTGCTAAAGACGCCGAACGCAAACACAACAAGCTTTGTTCCCAGTCATACGTCGCTTAATAATTCCACTCACATGTTCCGGCGAAAATAAACACAAGCCTTAGCAAATCCTTTAATATGTGCGATCTAAAAGCTTCTAATGCAGAAAAAAACCAGATTTGTCTATTAGTCATTTATCTCTTTTAGGCTGAAGGCACATCATCCGACATGATCCCAGTGCCTCGCGCGAGTGCAATGCGAGATAAACTCGCATTGCACTAGAACAAGTGTTTTTCTATCATGTCGGACACACTGGTGCGCATTTTAAGCATTGAACTCGCAAAGCGAGTTTCAGTCGCGGCATGCTGCGACTGCATGCGAGTTGTACGCATTGAGCCACAATAGAAATCAATGGGTGCGTTAAAAAAACGCACCGTGCAATGACTAGTGCGAGTCTCCCGCGTGAAAAAACACACTTCCAGCACACACTTTCAAAAAGCGGGCGGGAAGAAGCAGGGCACACACCGCAGACCACCGGGAGCCAGAGCCCTCAAGCTGTGCAGAGCCTCCCGTCGGACCGGCCCCGCCAGGTACTGAGGCTGTGATCCCGGCTGTGATCTCTGTGACAGCCGGGACCTGTGTGCGGCTTCACACGCCGCGCTGCTGGCGTTGGGGGCGGATACCCTCCCCCTCCTTCAGGCCTTCCCCTTCTCAAGATGACCCCCGGCCCCACCTGTCACTGCCCCCCACGCCCGTCGCCCGAACCTGATTTGCGGCCTCACCCGCCGCGATGCCCTACCCCTCCTCAGGCCTACCCCTCCTCTGGATGGCCCCCACCTGCGGCTTGCGGCCCCCACCCCCCCGATCCCCGTGTCCGATCTCACCGCTCCTCGATCCCCGTGTCCGATCCCGCCGGTGTAGCCGCCGCTCTGCCTCCTCTCCTCGCTGGAACGCCCCTCCTCCGGTGCTGCTCCGCCCTGAGGTAAGTACTGTATGAATGAATGAATCAATCAATGATTGTGTGGGTGTGTGGATGTGTGGATGTGTGGGTTAGTGGATGTGTGGGTGTGTGGATGCGTGGGTGTGTGGGTGCGTGGGTTAGTGGATGTGTGGGTGTGTGTGTGGGTGTGTGGGTTAGTGGATGTGTGGGTTAGTGGATGTGTGGGTGTGTGGATGCGTGGGTGTGTGGGTGTGTGGGTGTGTGGATGCGTGGGTTAGTGGATGTGTGGGTGTGTGGATGCGTGGGTGTGTGGGTGCGTGGGTTAGTGGATGCAGGTGTGTGGATGCGTGGGTGCGTGGTTAGTGGATGCGTGGGTGTGTGGATGCGTGGGTTAGTGGATGCATGGATGCGTGGGTTAGTGGATGCATGGGTGCGTGGATGCGTGGGTTAGTGGATACGTGGGTTAGTGGATGTGTGGGTGTGTGGATGCGTGAGTGTGGGTGTGTGGATGCGTGGGTGTTGGGATGCGTGAGTGTGGGTGTGTGGATGCGTGGGTGTGTGGATGCATGGGTGTGTGGATGCGTGGGTGTGTGGGTTAGTGGGTGCGTGGGTTAGTGGGTGTGTGGATGCGTGGGTGCGTGGGTTAGTGAATGCGTGGGTTAGTGGATGCGTGGGTGTGTGGATGCGTGAGTGCGTGGATGCATGGGTGTGTGGGTGCGTGGGTTAGTGGATGCATGGATGCGTGGGTTAGTGGATGCATGGGTGCGTGGATGCGTGGGTTAGTGGATACGTGGGTTAGTGGATGTGTGGGTGTGTGGATGCGTGAGTGTGGGTGTGTGGATGCGTGGGTGTGTGGATGCGTGAGTGTGGGTGTGTGGATGCATGGGTGTGTGGATGCGTGGGTGTGTGGGTTAGTGGGTGCGTGGGTTAGTGGGTGCGTGGGTTAGTGGGTGTGTGGATGCGTGGGTTAGTGGATGCGTGGGTACGTGGATGCGTGGGTACGTGGATGCGTGGGTACGTGGGTACGTGGATGCGTGGGTACGTGGATGTGTGTGTGCGTGGGTTAGTGGGTGCGTGGATTAGTGGATGTGTGGGTGCATGGGTTAGTGGGTGCGTGGATGTGTGGGTAAGTGGATGTGTGGGTAAGTGGATGTGTGGGTAAGTGGATGTGTGGATGCGTGGGTTAGTGGATGCGTGGGTACGTGGATGCGTGGGTACGTGGATGCGTGGGTACGTGGATGCGTGGGTACGTGGATGCGTGAATGTGTGGGTGCGGGGATGTGTGGGTGCGTGGGTGCGTGGATGCGTGGGTACGTGGATGCGTGGGTACGTGGATGCGTGGGTACGTGGATGTGTGGGTACGTGGATGTGTGGGTACGTGGATGTGTGAATGTGTGGGTGCGGGGATCTGTGGATGCGTGGGTGCGTGGATGCGTGGGTACGTGGATGCGTGGGTACGTGGATGTGTGGGTACGTGGATGTGTGAATGTGTGGGTGCGGGGATGTGTGGTTGCGTGGATTAGTGGATGTGTGGGTGCATGGGTTAGTGGATGCGTGGATGTGTGGATGTGTGGGTGCGTGGGTTAGTGGATGCGTGGGTTAGTGGATGTGTGGGTTAGTGGATGCGTGGGTTAGTGGATGTGTGGGTTAGTGGATGCGTGGATGCATGGGTGCATGGATGGATGTGTGCGTATGTGTGACTGCATGTGTGGATGTGTGCACGAATGGATGTGTACATGCGTGGATAATGGATGGATGGATGCAACAAGGTATCAAGTGTCCTCTTCTAGTCTCAGGGATCATAGTCATGGTGCACTGTATGACAGATCATTGCCATACAGTGCACCATAACTCTGACCCCAGAGACTGTAGGAAGAGGACACTTGATCCCTTGCTGCAATCTCTGGAGCAGAGGCGATCGAGCATCGTGGGACCTTCGTTGTGGACTACGTCGGAGGCGATCGAGCGTCGCGGGACCTTCGTTATGGACTACGTCGGATGTTTCTAATAAAGATGGAGTCTGAATTTTGTTTGTGTTTTTTTGCAAATAAAAATATTTTACTCTGTGTGTATTTATTGA
Source organism: Allobates femoralis (assembly GCA_033576535.1). Classification (NCBI taxonomy): domain Eukaryota; kingdom Metazoa; phylum Chordata; class Amphibia; order Anura; family Aromobatidae; genus Allobates; species Allobates femoralis. The sequence continues at coordinate 124,030,638 of JARQOC010000007.1, forward strand.
CTACTTACCAGAGATTCCTAATGGCGGGTCTAACATTGGCCCAATATTATGAATCTCGGGCTTAGTGCCAGCTGCCAATAAAAAGCTGGCATTAACCCCTTTATTACCCAGTTTGCCACCGGCACCAGGGCAACTGGAAGAGCCATGGGTACAGCATCAGAAAATGGCGCTTCAATGAATGCGCCATTTTCTGGGGCGGCTGCGGGCTGCAATTCGCAGCATGGGGGGCCCAGAACGCTTGGGCCTCTCCATGCTGCGGATTCCAGCCCCAGCTGTCTAGTTGTACCTGGCTGGACTAAAAATATGGCGGAGCCCCACGTCATTTTTTTTTTCTAGAATTTGTTCTAGAAATAAAAAAATGGGCTTCGCTGTATTTTTGGTTGCCAGCAAGGTACAACAAGGCAGCTGGGGGTTGGTGGCAGTCTGTAGCTGCCAAGTTGTACCTGGCTGGACCAAAAATATGGTGAAGCCCCACGTCATTTTTTTTAATTACTTCTACCAATAAAATGACATGGAGCTTTGCCATATTTTTGGTTGCCAGCCAGGTACAACTTGGCAGTTGGGGGGCTGCAATCCTCATCATAGAGAGATCCAAATGTTGTGGGCCCCTCACGCTGCAAATTGCAACCCACAGCCACCTCAGAAAATAGCACATTCATTGGAGGTGCCATTTTCTGGTGCTGTACCCCAACTCTTCCAGTTGCCCTTGCGCTGGTGGCAATGCTGGTTGCACACAGGGGCTCTCCATGCGCGACATGGTGTCCGTTAACAATTGTTAGCGGACACCATGTTGCATATGGAGAGCCCCTGTGTGCCTATACATTGGAGCTCCCCCACAAGTGACCCCATTATGCATCTGGATTTGTTCCTTGGGGGTCTAGTTTCCAAAATGGGGTCACTTGTGGGGGAGCTTGAATGTTGAGGCACACAGGGGCTCTCCATACGCGACATGGTGTCCGCTAACAATTCCAATTGTTAGCGGACACCATGTCGCGTATGGAGTGCCCCTGTGTGCCTCAGCACTGGAGCTCCCACACAAGTGACCCCATTTTGGAAACTAGACCCCCAAGGAACAAATCTAGATGCATAATGAGCACTTTGAAGCTCCAGGTGCTTCACAATTTGATCCGTAAAAATAAAAAAATAAGATTTTTGTGGAAGAAAAATATTTTTTTCATTTTTACGGATCAATTTGTGAAGCACCTGGGGCTTCAAAGGGCTCATTATGCATCTAGATTTGTTCCTTGGGGGGTCTAGTTTCCAAAATGGGGTCACTTGTGGGGGAGCTCCAATGCTGAGGCACACAGGGGTTCTCCAAACGCGACATGGTGTCCGCTAACAATTTGAATGGAAATCAGCTCATATTGTTAGCTGACACAATGTCGCGTTTGGTGAGCCCCTGTGTGCCTAAACATTGGAGCTCCCCCACAAGTGACCCCATTGATTGACAAATAAGTGGCAGCAAATCAGTGCAGTCTTGACACCAGGAGAAGGTGCTAGTCTGTCGGATCGCAGTAGGAATGAAAAAATCTCACTAGCACCGCACTAGCACCACACTAGCACCACACTAGCACCACACTAGCACCGCACTAGCACCGCACTAGCACCGCACTAGCACTACTACACGCATCAAACTCGCCTCTGTATTGCGCTTCAAAAACGCGCCGTTTTTGAGGGATCAGTGTGCCTTCAGCCTTAGTCAATGAAAGCAAACTGCATTGTTCTCGGGTCTAGGAAAAAAAAAAGGTGTTTCTTAAAGGGAATGTGTCATCGGAGAATGATGTATTGTTTGAATCAAGTTTATGTTACATGTATTTTAAGAAAAAGGCAATGTTTATTTTTTTCCATATCCTATTCCATAATCCAGATCTGTATTTAAATAAACAAACAAAATGAGTAACCCTAAAATGTTCACTTATTTAGATTCTTCTAAGTTCCTTTAGGTTTAGGATGAATTTTAAAGCAGTTTCCTTATCTTTATGGGTAAGAATAGAATAACAGGTAAAAACTCCCTATATAATAACACAGGATCCACTATTCACAATAGGTGATATCACAGCTCACCTCCTCCTGTACAATGACTGATAACACCTCTATATACAGTAGATAACACAGGATCCACCATTCACAATAGTTGATATCACAGCTCACCTCCTCCTCCTGTACAATGACTGATAACACCTCTATATACAGTAGATAACACAGGATCCACCATTCACAATAGATGATATCACAGCTCACCTCCTCCTGTACAATGACTGATAACACCTCTATATACAGTAGATAACACAGGATCCACCATTCACAATAGGTGAAGTCACAGCTCACCTCCTCCTGTACAATGACTGATAACACCTCTATATACAGTAGATAACACAGGATCCACCATTCACAATAGGTGATATCACAGCTCACCTCCTCCTCCTGTACAACGACTGATAACACCTCTATATACAGTAGATAACACAGGATCCACCATTCACAATAGGTGATATCACAGCTCACCTCCTCCTCCTATACAATGACTGATAACACCTCTATATACAGTAGATAACACAGGATCCACCATTCACAATAGATGATATCACAGCTCACCTCCTCCTGTACAATGACTGATAACACCTCTATATACAGTAGATAACACAGGATCCACCATTCACAATAGATGATATCACAGCTCACCTCCTCCTGTACAATGACTGATAACACCTCTATATACAGTAGATAACACAGGATCCACCATTCACAATAGATGATATCACAGCTCACCTCCTCCTGTACAATGACTGATAACACCTCTATATACAGTAGATAACACAGGATCCACCATTCACAATAGGTGATATCACAGCTCACCTCCTCCTCCTGTACAATGACTGATAACACCTCTATATACAGTAGATAACACAGGATCCACCATTCACAATAGATGATATCACAGCTCACCTCCTCCTGTACAATGACTGATAACACCTCTATATACAGTAGATAACACAGGATCCACCATTCACAATAGGTGATGTCACAGCTCACCTCCTCCTGTACAATGACTGATAACACCTCTATATACAGTAGATAACACAGGATCCACCATTCACAATAGGTGATATCACAGCTCACCTCCTCCTCCTATACAATGACTGATAACACCTCTATATACAGTAGATAACACAAGATCCACCATTCACAATAGGTGATATCACAGCTCACCTCCTCCTGTACAATGACTGATAACACCTCTATATACAGTAGATAACACAGGATCCACCATTCACAATAGGTGATATCACAGCTCACCTCCTCCTCCTATACAATGACTGATAACACCTCTATATACAGTAGATAACACAGGATCCACCATTCACAATAGGTGATATCACAGCTCACCTCCTCCTTCTGTAAGATTCTGGTTCAGCTGCAGGTTGGCATTTTTAGGATGGGAAGGGCCTGATAATGCCAGTTGACTGCTGTCTGCTTTACATTGGCTGTTTATCAAAAATAGGGGCCCTCCATTACATTTTTTTATTATCTATTAGTTACACAAGGCTAAAAACACCCTTTAGTGCCACAAAAATTGCACTAAAGGGGGCGAGTATACAATACATAGGGCATTTTGCTTTTGTGAACTTCCATAGGATAGTGTGTGCTGAGCATCACATCACCGGGTCCTATATAGACTCAGTGATGCTATGTGGCCATGTCTGTAATCAGGATGGATGTGATGGGTCCAGAAGTGACCTCAGCCAAAAAGCTTGTTGATTCGCTGTGCTGTAGCTTTTTAACAAGCTATACTCGGCTGCCGAAGCTCAACAGTATGTCTAGGGTCACACTTGCGTTTTGTTTTTTATAAAACCTGATTCAGTTTTGAGCTTTTAAAAAGCTCAAAACCGGAGCAGGGAACGCTCCTCATAGAAGCCCATTTTAAAACCGGATTGCTTTACAAGCAATCCGGTTACCACCTCCGGCTCTACAGCCTGCGTGAAAACTCATGCAGGCTGCAGTTTTCGGAGCGGTTCTAGCCTCCGCAATGCGGTAACCGGATTGCTCCAGATGTGTAATCCTGAGCAATGCGGTATCCGTATATACTTTACATATCCCTGCTGCCGCCGGGATAAGCAAAGTGTTATCACTGTTAAAAAATAATAAATATTATTAATAATTGTGGCTATAATGTCTCTAGGGGGTGCCCACCCCCGCTAGAGACATACCACCCACTCAGCTATGCATATAATGTGTTAATTACTCATGTACAGTAAGCCGACTCCTGTCGGCTCTGTACATTTTTTGAATGAAGCCGCCGGCTCCCCTGTGAGCAGCGCTCATACTATACGTAATGTACTTATAGTATGTGCGCTGTCCAGGGTCCTGTAGCCATTTACAGTAGATCTATGGGCTGCGCTGCCAATAGATCTACTGTAAAAGCCTTCAGAACCTCGGACAGCGCACATACTATACGTACATTACGTATAGTATGAGCGCTGCTCACTGGGGAGCCGACGGCTTCATTCAAAAAATGTACAGAGCCGACAGGAGTCGGCTTACTGTACATGAGTAATTAACACATTATATGCATGGCTGAGTGGGTGGTATGTCTCTAGGGGGGGTGGGCACCCCCTAGAGACATTATGGCCACAATTATTAATAATATTTATTATTTTTTAATAGTGATATCAGTTTGCTCATCCCTGAAGCAGCAGGGATGAGCAAACTGTACGGTTACCACATTGCGGTTCCCTCCACACATTTTTGTTAAAAAATGTGTGGGACCACAATTGCGTTCACCGCATTCGGATCTGGATGCGGTGAATGCAATTCTATGAAAAAGTGTGCTCCTAGCCTAATACAGGCTTCTGCTTAGATGTCCATGTTCAGAGTCTGTCACTGCACGGTAGGTGTCCAGTGTGAATGCCAATCTCTACATTTTCAGGGTTAGTCATTTCTAGTTGACTCTACAAAACTCTTGCTCTTATTCATTATCGTCTGGACTCTTTCAGCTCTATACTAAATCTGCCCCCTACAATCCATCCTGATTGCAGCAGCCAGGATTTAGGTCCAACAGCTTCATACTGTTCCAGTCATTGCACTGGTTACCCATCCGCTACAGAGTACAATATTAACTTATTACTCTCACCCACAAGGACCTCCACAGGTCTGCCTTGCCCTACATCTCCTCCTCATCTCATCACCTACTCATGCCCTCTAATGAACTAAGACTGACATCCTCAATGATCCGAACTTGACTTTTCCAAGACTTCTCACGAGGTGCTCCAGTTCTCTGGAATGTATTACCAAGAACAATTCAATTATTAGGCAAATGAGTATTTTGATCACATGATACTTTTATACATGTTGTCCTACTCCAAGCTGTATAGACTTGAGAGCCAACTGCCAATTAAATACATCAGGTGATGGAACAAGGTGAAGAAGAAGAACAGCAACTTCATGGCTTGATACAATCAAAATAACAGTGAAGAAGACTCTGGTGCAGCTATCTAGGTTGGAGAAAACCCTAGTGGACCTATCTACGCTTGGGGAAGACCCTGGTGGACCTATCTAGGCTTGCAAAAGACCCTGGTGGACCTATCTAGGCTTGGAGAAGACCCTGGTGGACCTATCTAGGCTTGGAAAAGACCCTGGTGGACCTATCTAGGCTTGGAGAAGACCATGGTGGACCTATCTAGGCTTGGAGAAGACCATGGTGGACCTATCTAGGCTTGGAGAAGACCCTGGTGGACCTATCTAGGCTTGGAGAAGACCCTGGTGGACCTATCTAGGCTTGGAGAAGACCCTGGTGGACCTATCTAGGCTTGGAGAAGATCCTGGTGGACCTATCTATGCTTGGAGAAGACCCTGGTGGACCTATCTAGGCTTGGAGAAGACCCTGGTGGACCTATCTAGGCTGCACAAGATCGATCTTCCTACAGAGCCTTCATCCATTAGGTTGCCTACAAGCAGCTAAAATGAAAATTGACTTTGGTGACACTTCTTGCTAGTGACGTCACATGGGTTGAATGATATCACGTGACCACATCACCCAATGATAATGAATAGAAGGCTATGACCCGGGTGAGGTCACTAATGCTTCCTATGGGGTGCAATGATGACCCCTTAATGTCAGGCCTGTGATTGTGATGTATTAACCTCTACTGTAGATTTGATCATATTAGCATAGATTATTGTCGCATCCCTCAAGGTTCTCCATCGCTTCATTCTCATCTGTTGAAGTAAGAACACCTCATTATGATTCCAAGGGAGAAACCCATCATATTCATTGTGTTCTAAGTATCTTTAATATGTGGCGGGATATTTTATGCAAATATGTTTTCCCCGAATCAAACATAGAATGAAATAACAAAACAGTAAATAACTCATACAATAACTTACATTGGTATAAATATATTCCTTATGATTTATTTATAAAAAATAATAGGTGGAATAATAAAGTTCTTGACATTTACATATGAAGAAAGTGTACAGATAATTCCAGAGGAATGTCAGGCACATACACATGATACAACATGAGCGTCAGAGAGGATTGTTATTCTCAGGGTGATACAGGCTCTGTTCACACTTTACGTCTTTTCTGCTGCCAAAACCTGCAAACTTGTGGCATTTTGCATTTTTTTTTGTGTTTTGCAGCATTTTTTGCTGTGTTTTTTGTTGCGTCATTTGTCTATCATGTACTGAAGCTTCTCAATAAATTAGAAGATCATCAAAAAGTAACTTTATTTCACTAATTCAATACATAAAGTGACCACATCTATTCTATAGAGTCATTACACACAGAGGGATCTCCATTTCATGTGTTTATTTCTGTTAATGTTGATGATTATTGAGAACCCAAAGGTCATTATCTCAGAAAGTCAAAGTAGGGAGGATGAAAACTGCGAGATGTTTATGCTCTTAGTATCTCGATGGTCAGGATGTAATTCTGCAGCCTGTTAAGAATGTCAGGACATTGTATTAAAGTTGTATTGTGGATAATTGGAATCCTTTAAGGGAATCTGTCAGAAGATTTTTGGTATCTAAGCTGAGGACAGCATGCTGTAAGGTTTACAAAAATGAAACGCAACTGTGCTTCTCTTATCAGGGTCTGTGCAATTGTTTACATAAACTAATGGCTTTATTAACCTGTGATTAACATTGCAGGACTGGAAAGTCACGCACAATCACTGTACAATCACTGTACAGACTCTTTAGTTAGCTGGGGGTTAGCTGTAGTGTTGTTGGGGTTAGCTTTGGTGTGGTTAGATATCAGGTGGGTGGGGTTAGCGGTGAGGCTGATGGGTTTAGCTGCAGTGTAGATGGGGTAGCTATGGGGTGGGTGGGGTTAGCTGTCAGGCTGATGGGCTTAGCTGTAGTGCAGATGATGTCTCGGGTCAGTACTATATGGTAACACTGAGGTGTTGGTATGATGTCTGGGGTCAGTATTATATGGTAACACTGACGTGTCGGTATGATGTCTGGGGTCAGTACTATATGGTAACACTGAGGTGTCGGTATGATGTCTGGGGTCAGTACTATATGGTAACACTGAGGTGTCGGTATGATGCCTCGGGTCAGTACTATATGGTAACACTGACGTGTCGGTATGATGTCTGGGGTCAGTATTATATGGTAACACTGAGGTGTCGGTATGATGTCTGGGGTCAGTACTATATGGTAACACTGAGGTGTCAGTATGATGTCTCGGGTCAGTACTATGTGGTAACACTGAGGTGTCGGTATGATGTCTGGGGTCAGTACTATATGGTAACACTGAGGTGTCGGTATGATGTCTGGGGTCAGTACTATATGGTAACACTGACGTGTCGGTATGATGTCTGGGGTCAGTACTATATGGTAACACTGAGGAGTCGGTATGATGTCTGGGTCAGTACTATATGGTAACACTGACGTGTCGGTATGATGTCTGGGGTCAGTACTATATGGTAACACTGAGGTGTCGGTATGATGTCTGGGGTCAGTACTATATGGTAACACTGATGTGTCGGTATGATGCCTCGGGTCAGTACTATATGGTAACACTGAGGTGTCGGTATGATGTCTGGGGTCAGTACTATATGGTAACACTGAGGTGTCGGTATGATGTCTGGGGTCAGTACTATATGGTAACACTGAGGTGTCGGTATGATGTCTCGGGTCAGTACTATATGGTAACACTGACGTGTCGGTATGATGTCTGGGGTCAGTACTATATGGTAACACTGACGTGTCGGTATGATGTCTGGGGTCAGTACTATATGGTAACACTGACGTGTCGGTATGATGTCTGGGGTCAGTACTATATGGTAACACTGAGGTGTCGGTATGATGTCTGGGGTCAGTACTATATGGTAACACTGACGTGTCGGTATGATGTCTGGGGTCAGTACTATATGGTAACACTGAGGTGTCGGTATGATGTCTGGGGTCAGTACTATATGGTAACACTGATGTGTCGGTATGATGTCTGGGGTCAGTACTATATGGTAACACTGAGGTGTCGGTATGATGTCTGGGTCAGTACTATATGGTAACACTGAGTGTCGGTATGATGTCTGGGTCAGTACTATATGGTAACACTGAGGTGTCGTATGATGTCTCGGGTCAGTACTATATGGTAACACATGGGTGTCGTTTAAGATGTTCTGGGGTCACTTACAATATTGGATACACTGACGTGTCAGGTATGATGTCTGGGGTCAGTACTACTATGTAACATTTGGATGGTGATTGTCTACGGTATTGATAGTTTATCCTCACGGTCAGGGCTACTAGTATTCGAGATATCAGATGGGGTTCATCCTCTACAGGATATTTCAGATGGGGTTTATCCTTCTACAGGATATTTTGGATGGAGCTTTATCCCTCTACAAAAGTCTTCGGTGCTCAGTCTCTCTACAAGTGGGGGCTATCTCCTTACAATTGGGGGCACTTTTTAAGTCTCCACGGGAGGTAAGGGAGGGTCTTTGTCACTTTGCTTCTGCGCAAACTCCATATAGGTGTAACATAAGGACAGGCTTTCAGTTCCGAGCAGGATGGCTGTTGAGAAAGTTATGAGCAAGCATGCTGGGAAGTGATATAAAGAAAGGAAGGCCAATACCTATAGTACTGGCAGAGGTTGAAGAGAAGCTGTCCAAAAGAGGATAGCAAGTTACACAGCCTTCCGGGATATATTAGGCTGGTTTGTGCACCAAAATAATATTACCTTGTTGTTGGGTGTAGAACGACTTTATTCCAGCAGTTATAAAAGATGGGTATCTGCATTTTGGGCAGTACCAGCCCCACCTGCGGGGCAGCTTTGCTTAATACCTGCCCTCCTATTGTGCTGAGCCCTTCTCTCTAACAACAGATTTATTGTGAAATGTGCGGGATCTGGTGATAACCGTCAGGATAACTGATATTCCTGGCCGCGGCACAATAATGTACGATAAATCACAGGCCGCGGCCTATTTTGTCCTAATTTCCAGCTCGGGAGCGATGACAGATACAATGTATCCAGTTGCTAGGTTGTCTCATTTTGTAAATGCTTCTCCAAATCGTTACAAACTCCGACCAGCTGTTCAGTAAACAGGAACATCTCCGCCGCTGGACAGATATACGGCTCCGATATAACATATTACGCAGCATATTGCACGCTGTAAAAACAAAGGTCAAACCTGACGCTCATCGCTGTACAGGAGCATCTCAGTGAATTAGAATCTCATCAAAACATTACTTTATTTCAGTAATTCAATACATAAAGTGACACACATCTATTTATAGAGTCATTACACACAGAGGGATCTATTTCATGTGTTTATTTCTGTTAATGTTGATGATTAATGAAAACCCAAAGGTCATTATCTCAGAAAATTAAAGTAGAAAGGATGAAAAGTTAAACAGCATGCTGCCGTATTCCACAAGACATCAAAGGGTGAATATAATATTGATTTATTAGTCAACGCTCCTTGAAAATGGCAAATGATCTTAATTTGTCCAGGGAGCCCTGAAATGCGTTGACTAATAAATCAATGTTATATTCCCCCACTGATGTCTGGTGGAATACGGCAGCGCGGTGTTAAACTCTTCATCCTCCCTGGGGACTGCAGCAGCCGTGATCTGCTTTTATAGTGGTTGTGACTCTCACAACCACACAAGGTGAAGCCTCTGATACCTATTTAGGTCTATTTATGTCTCAGACTCTTCATCCTCCCTACTTTAATGTTCTGAGATAATGACCTTTGGCTGTAAGCCATAATCATCAACATTAACAGAAATAAACACATGAAATAGATCCCTCTATGTGTGATGACTCTATATAATATATGTGTGTCACTTTATGGATTGAATTACTGAAATAAATGAACTTTTTGATGATCTTCTAATTCATTGAGATGTAGCTGTGTAGTTATAGTAGGAAAAGACAATTAGGCTTATTAAATAACATAAAATATACTGTACACAGTAAAGCAATTGTTGAGGTGACAGCGGGGCCCCTGAGCCTGAGGGGCCAATAGACCCCCTGAAAAAGACTATAAATTACATGTGATACATTGGGCCCCAGAGGTTCAGGTTTCGCCTCAGTAACCAATCAGCTGCAGGAGTTTATTTTCTCAGCGTCCTCAGTTACTATTACTGTGATATTTCAGCTGGGGTACAGGGATTTCATTGCCCCCCTATGTCTTCTACACTATAATACCGTACATTATTTCTCGTACTGGAGCAAGTGCAGAAATCGAAGGAAGATATTGAACAGGTTGTATAGAAAGTGAGGAAATATGGATTGTGCGACCTTCATTACACGACACAATTACAGGCGTCATATAAGCGGATGATGTCTGGATCCGGCGCGCTGGAGGTCTCTTTACTGAGCCGGCACCAATATTTGCTGTAAATCACCGGCGTCCATCTGTTTATCGCAGACACATGAAGCAGCACGGCACGTTCTGGAATAATCTGTAATATTCTTCTTGTATCTGGAAAAAAAAATGCAACGTCTCAGTTGTGGCCGAGATCTGAATGATGGAGAACAGCAAAATGTGATAGAGCAGGAATGTGACAATGACTGCACAATTTACTGTGGATTACATCAGCTTGTGACCTATAAAGGAACCAAGGAGCCCAATAGGGAAAGGTAGAATCAGGCTCTGATCTACTATAAAGAAATTCAGCCTGTACAGGGATAATGCACACAGCGATGTCACAGTACAGGGATAATGCACACAGTGATGTCACAGTACAGAGATAATACACACAGTGATGTGTCAGTGCAGGGATAATACACACAGTGATGTCACAGTACAGGGATAATACACACAGCGATGTCACAGTACAGGGATAATACACACAGTGATGTGTCAGTGCAGGGATAATACACACAGTGATGTCACAGTACAGGGATAATACACACAATGATGTCACAGTACAGGGATAATACACACAGTGATGTGTCAGTGCAGGGATAATACACACAGTGATGTCACAGTACATGCGCAGATTGCATGCTGAAGTCGGCCTGTGTGAGGCCAGCAGCGCCCAGAAGTGACGCGATCGCGGCATCATGTGACCGCGTTGCAGCGGTGACGTTGCGGGCGCGAGAATTCAATCGTGCCCGCGCTGTGCAGGATGGAATGTCGCCCATTAGGGTGTAATAGAGCGGCGAGGCGGGGGTAGCGCGGCACAGGGGACCCACCTACCCGTCACAAACGCCGAGAGGAACGCCCCACTGTCTTGGCTTTTGTAAGTTTCCAAACTACTTTATTCTACTCATAAATTACTAAAAATGGTCAGACAGGGATAGCTTAGATAGTACTGTAAGGCTGCAGGGACAGGTATTAACAGGTTAGGGACCTGATTTTGGGTGACAGGTTCCCTTTAATGCTTTTATTGCTTCTCATAAACTATAAAGTAAAATAAGCATGATAAAACCCAGCCTCCTCTAACCTTGGCCAAAAGACAGCAGCCATAGGATCTTCTAAGCAACTGCCTAGCACTCTGAAAGTGACAATGGTGGAGGCTTACAGCAGGAGAAGGGTACAAGAAGATAGCAAAGCATTTTCAAATTGCCCTTTCCTTTGTTTGAAATGTAATTAAGTAATAGCAGTTAACAGGAACACTAGAGGTCAAGAAAGAGTTATCAATGGAAAACCTCTCCTGGGTACTCACCATAATATTCAGCATCAGAAGTATGAAAAAGAACATTTAAAGGACCCTGGTGTATCTTGGAAACAAATCCTGTGGACCGATGAGGTTAAAATAGAACTCATTGGCCACAATGATCAAAGGTACGTGCGGAGGAAAAAGGGCACATAATTTCAGGAAAAGAACATCTCGCCAACCATTAAGCATGGGGGTGGATCAATCATACTTTGGGGTTGTGTTGCAGCTAAAGATATAGGAAACATTTTACGGGTAGAGGGAAGAATTGGTGCAATTAAATTGAAACAAATTCTTGAAGCAAACATAACAGCATCTTTTAAAAAAGCTGAAGTTGAAAAGAGGATGGCTTCTACAAATGGATAATGATCCTAAACACTTATCACAATCCACCATAGATTACCTCAAAAGGCGCAAGCTGAAGGTTTTACAATGGACTCACAGTCCCCTGATCTGAACATCATTGAAAATCTTTGGCTAGACCTCAAAAGGGAAGAGCATGCAAGGCGAGCCAGGAATCTCACAAAACTGGAAGATGAGCCAGGAATCTTACAGAACTGGAAGATGAGCCAGGAATCTCACAGAACTGGAAGATGAGCCAGGAATCTCACAGAACTGGAAGATGAGCCAGGAATCTCACAGAACTGGAAGATGAGCCAGGAATCTCACAGAACTGGAAGATGAGCCAGGAATCTTACAGAACTGGAAGATGAGCCAGGAATCTCACAGAACTGGAAGATGAGCCAGGAATCTCACAGAACTGGAAGATGAGCCAGGAATCTCACAGAACTGGAAGATGAGCCAGGAATCTCACAGAACTGGAAGATGAGCCAGGAATCTTACAGAACTGGAAGATGAGCCAGGAATCTCACAGAACTGGAAGATGAGCCAGGAATCTCACAGAACTGGAAGATGAGCCAGGAATCTCACAAAACTGGAAGATGAGCCAGGAATCTTACAGAACTAGAAGATGAGCCAGAAATCTCACAGAACTGGAGGATGAGCCAGGAATCTCACAGAACTGGAAGACACACCAGGAATCTCACAGAACTGGAGGACAAGCCAAAAATCTCACAGAAATGGAAGATTAGCCAGGAATCTCACAAAACTAAAAGATGAGCCAGGAATCATCACCCACTCAGGTGGGCTTATCCTGCTATAATCTGTTATGTCCAAAAGCGCTGGGCTCGTCAGAGCGGCGCGCATGACCCCACAAACTGACCCCCTCGTATCTATATACTTGTCCCTGCACCCCCTCTTATCATTTCTAGCCATCCCTTTTGCTGAACAAAACGATTGTGTAAAGTAGACAACAGAGGTTATATTCACTTAGTCCTGTGTAAAAGTGTCCAAAGACGGACCTGTCTGCTGCTCCCTCCACCCTCTTTATAATTATGCACGCCCCCTCTGGGCTTGCTGCAGTGCTGAGAGCCTGGCCGCGTCATGAAAGGGGTGGGGCTACCGGTATGATGTGATTTTAGCCCCACCCCTTTCATGACGCGGCCAGGCTCTCAGCACTGCAGCAAGCCCAGAGGGGGCGTGCATAATTATAAAGAGGGTGGAGGGAGCAGCAGACAGGCCCGTCTTTGGACACTTTTACACAGGACTAAGTGAATATAACCTCTGTTGTCTACTTTACACAATCGTTTTGTTCAGCAAAAGGGATGGCTAGAAATGATAAGAGGGGGTGCAGGGACAGCCAGTATAAAGATACGAGGGGGTCAGTTTGTCGGGTCATGCGCGCCGCTCTGACGAGCCCAGCGCTTTTGGACATAACAGATTATAGCAGGATAAACCCACCTGAGTGGGTGTACGGTCTCTAGAGGGACTAGGCACTCCCTAGAGACATTAATCAAACATTTCTTTATTAAAAAAAAATAGTTTTATTATACAGAGAACAGTTTGCTCATCCCTGCGGCAGCAGGGATGAGCAAACTATCCGGTTCCCGGATTGCTGAAGGTATGAAGACAATTGCGTTCACGGCATTCGGATCTGGATGCGGTGAACGCAATTCATGTTTTAAGTGTGACCCTAGCCAGACTCTTGGCTGATACAAAAAGCATTCACAAGCCGTGATTCTTACCAAAGACGGCACTGCTAGGTATGATCCATGCAGGGCAGCCAAAGTTTGCATCGCCCCATTTTACTTTTTGTAATTTTTTAAAATGTAAAAGATAAAATTTAAATTTTGACAGAATTTGCCTTTTAGAGATCATTTCATCTTCAACCTGCTTAACTGTTCACAATAACAGTCATTCTGACCAGTGGTGCACAAACCTCTGCAGGACAATGTACTTGTTTAGGTGAATGCTATGTGATAAGTATGGTCACTTTAACATGGCATGATGGGAGTTAGAATATTCTAGAACATTTGGTATTTCCCCTATAAATATCCTGTATTTCTCTTAGCTCCATAGACTCTGTCCATTCTAAGCGTTGTTATATTGCAGTCTGATTACATCAGTTGAGGTGGGTGATGTGTCGTTCATCCCGGCTCTATGTCACACATCACACGGCTCTATGCGAGACATCACACGGCTCTATGAGAGACATCACACGGCTCTATGTGAGACATCACACGGCTCTATGAGAGACATCACACGGCTCTATGAGAGACATCACACGGCTCTATGTGAGACATCACACGGCTCTATGAGAGACATCACACGGCTCTATGTGAGACATCACACGGCTCTATGTGAGACATCACACGGCTCTATGTGAGACATCACAAGGGTTCTTCCATGTTCACACTCCTCACATTAGAACACTTTGGTTCCATAGTAGATGAGTCCCTGTGAGGCGCCAAGAGATGCAGAGAGTCCAAATGCTTAACTGCTCCCTGCTCCCCGCTCCTTGCTCCCTGCTCCCTGCTCCCCGCTCCCTGCTCCCCGCTCCCTGCTCCCTGCTCCCCGCTCCCCGCTCCCTGCTCCCTGCTCCCCGCTCCCTGCTCCCTGCTCCCCGCTCCTTGCTCCCTGCTCCCCGCTCCCTGCTCCCCAGCCTGCTGGAATTACAGTCATCTCTGCAGATAATGTATGGAAATATTCAGAGTGCAGCACATTTGCATATGAATGATCTCTACAGTAATTGATATGCAGCTATAACAAGGGGCCAAAACACACAAACAAACAAATAACATAAGCAAAGTCTGCGGATCAGAAGCTGCTGGAAATCAAATGACATGGTGGCCAGGTGCTTATATGTCAGGTCATAGTCTACACAGAACAGCATTATCCTGCCCCATCACACTGCAGAACATCACTCCATCACACTGCAGGACATCACTCCATCACACTGCAGGACATCGCTCCATCACACTGCAGGACATCACTCCATCACACTGCAGGACATCGCTCCATCATACTGCAGAGCATCACTCCATCACACTGCAGAACATCACTCCATCACACTGCAGGACATCGCTCCATCACACTGCAGGACATCGCTCCATCACACTGCAGGACATCGCTCCATCACACTGCAGGACATCGCTTCATCACACTGCAGGACATCGCTCCATCACACTGCAGAACATCACTCCATCACACTGCAGGACATCGCTCCATCACACTGCAGGACATCGCTCCATCACACTGCAGGACATCGCTTCATCACACTGCAGGACATCGCTTCATCACACTGCAGGACATCGCTCCATCACACTGCAGAACATCACTCCATCACACTGCAGGACATCGCTCCATCACACTGCAGGACATCGCTCCATCACACTGCAGGACATTGCTTCATCACACTGCAGGACATCACTTCATCACACTGCAGGACATCGCTTCATCACACTGCAGGACATCGCTCCATCACACTGCAGAACATCACTCCATCACACTGCAGGACATCGCTCCATCACACTGCAGGACATCGCTCCATCACACTGCAGGACATCGCTCCATCACACTGCAGGACATCACTCCATCACACTGCAGGACATCGCTCCATCACACTGCAGGACATTAAATCAAAGAATATGGCAGCTTTTTAACATAGCATCTAGGGACAGAGTTAGGACTGTCTCTACCAGGGCCCACCGTGAAGTTGGTGAGGCAGCTTACTGTACGTTTTTTTGCAAAAGCGTATAAACCAAAAGGCCCTGTTTTTTGTCACGGCACTTGCTATTTATATTTTTTACAGCAGAGCGAGCGCCTTTTGTGTGACACTTATACGGTTTTTGCATTGGTTTTACACTGCAGGACATTGCTCCATCACACTGCAGGACATTGCTCTATCACACTGCAGGACATTTCCCCATGCCTACTTGTCTACTTCCCATAGAGCATATTGATGTCATATCTTCTCTGTAAGTGATGCACGCTCCATGGACATCCACATGATAGAAGAATTAGGGTATGTGCACATCAGTCGTTTTGTGGGCTGCTTTTGGACGTTTTCCGTCGGCGTTTTCCGCTCCATTTTATGTTAATTTATGTTAATCCTACCCTCCGGTTGGATTAACATGCTAGTCAATGGAGTTTAGAAAACGCTGTGTACATTACAAACGTTTTTCTTCTGGTCGTTTTCAGTGAAATCTGGGTTTTTCCTCCGGTTTCCAAATATAGAGCAAGTGACTTCTTTCCTCCGTTTTTCCACCGGTTTCAGCTGAACAAGTGCACTAAAAACTCAGTTTTAAAACCGCTCAGAAAAACCGCCGACAAAATGCTGTAAAACTGGGCGGAAAACGAGCAAAAAACGAGCAAAAAACGAGCAAAAAACTAGGACACTGCTGAGCACAGAAAACTCAGTTTCTGCCAGTGTCCACCGGTTCCCGGTCGGTCTGCAGAAATGCAGAACCGACTGATGTGCACATAGCCTTAATTCTTCGAACCGGGCTGCCTTCTCCATTGCTCCATATTCCAGTACTAATGCTTGTGTGTACATTGTAGATGCTTTAAGTGATGGACAGGGGTCAACATTAACACTGACCAGTCTGCAATGAAGCAGAACCATACAATGTTCTGCGTGTTCTGACACCTTTTATTTATAACTTATGTCGCTATATACATGGAAGAGCTCAGAAGACCTTCTGGATACCGTGAACACCCTACAAGATCCGGGAACATCATATAAGACTTGTCGTATACTGGGAGCACCCTACAAGACCTTCTGTAAACCAGGAACACCTGACAAGGCCTGCTGTAAACCGGAACGCCCTACAAGACCTGCTATAAACCTGGCACATCATACAAGACCTGCTGTAAACCGGGAACGCCCTACAAGACCTGCTGTAAACCTGACACACCATACAAGACCTGCTGTAAACCGGGAACGCCCTACAAGACCTGCTATAAACCTGGAACACCATACAAGACCTGCTGTAAACCTGGAACCCCCTACAAGACCTGCTGTAAATCGGGAACGTCATACAAGACCTGCTGTATATGGGGAGCACCCTACAAGACCTTCTGTAAACCAGGAACACCTGACAAGGCCAGCTGTATATTGAGAACTTCCCACAAGACCTGTCATATATCAGGAACATCCCACAAGACCTGTCATATATCAGGAACATCCCACAAAACCTGCCATATACTGGAAACATCCCACAAGACCTGTCATATATCAGGAACACCCTACAAGACCTGCTGTAAACCGGGAATACACCATACAAGACCTGCTGTAAACCGGGAACACCCTACAAGACCTGCTGTATACTGGGAGCACCCTACAAGACCTGCTATATACTGGGAGCACCCTACAAGACCTGCTGTAAACCGGGAACGTCATACAAGACCTGCTGTAAACCGGGAACACCATACAAGACCTGCTGTAAACCTGACACATCATACAAGACCTGCTGTAAACCGGGAACGTCATACAAGACCTGCCTTATACTGGGAACACCATACAAGACCTGCTGTATACTGGGAACACCCTACAAGACCTTATGTAAACCAAGAACACCCGACAAGGCCAGCTGCATATTGGGAACTTCTCACAAGACCTGCCGTATACTGGAAACACCCCACAAGACCTGTCATATATCAGGAACACCCTACAAGACCTGCTGCATGTTGGGAACATCCCACATGACCCACCGTATATCGGGAACATCCCGCGAGACCTGCCTTATACCAGAAAACACCCCATAAAACTTGCTGTGTACCTGGAAAACCCTACAAGATCTGCCATATACCAGGAACTCCTCATAAAACTTGAAACTATGCACATGATTTGATGTTTACTTGGAACCTCAAAAGGATTTACATAGACTTCAGTGTTTTGGTACAGCCGGCATTGGCTGAGGCTGTGTACGAGAATTTGAGACAGTCGGTGGGTATGATGTGGTCATTTTCCATAATTCACAGTGAATGGTATCTCAAGACCCAAAACAGTAACCTCTTATTAAAGTATGGAAGTTATTCCCTGTCCACAGTATTGGGGATAGCGTCCTGATCTGGTGGGGTCTCCAGTGGTCCTATGGATAATGGTAGAAGAGGATCGTGCACTCAACCGCGGCTCCTATCACTCAGGAGTCGGCAGAACCCCGTCCTCGTCATCATTTGGGGTCACAGGAGTTGGAGTTTAGGGATTTTGGAGATAACTTTCATATTTGGTACAAACCCAATAATAAAGGTCCTGAGACGAATATCAACCTTGGGTGAGAAGCAAAGATTAGAAGAAGCGTCAGACAGTGGAGAAAGCAAAGTGCAGCGGAGGATGGGGGGAGTACTCACTTATATCTCACGCAACAGTTTAACTCTATTTATTAATAACATACTGCAGTTTGATTTCTCTCATTGTTGTCATAGGAACTAACTCGCAATTTATTCCAATGTAATGTGTCCCTCTGTGACTTCTATATGAGCATTATAGCTAAATAAGTCTACTGTATACAACCTGCCATATCTATCTATCCATCCATCTATCCATCCATCCATCCATCCCTCTATCTATCTATCCCTATATCTATCCCTCTATCTATCTATCCCTCTATCTATCTATCCCTCTATCTATCTATCTATCTATCTATCTATCTATCTATCTATCTATCTATCTATCTATCTATCTATCTATCACACCTGGCGACGGGGCTGTAGATGTCGGCGGCGACTGGCAGGTGCGCGCACGTTTTTGGCGCCCCGCCAGCGTCGCCGTCCCCCATTTACACGGGGCGACATCTCCAGCGCCGCGCCGGAGAGCTGTCAGGCGAAATCGCCGCTGGGGGTGTCTGAAAACACCAGCGGCAATGCAAGACAATGGGAGCCTATGGCTCCCATCGCCTGACATGTCGCCGGCGGCCGGTGACATGGGGCGATGTGTGCGCCCCACCAGCGTCGCCGTCCCCCATTTACACGGGGCGACGTCTCCAGCCCCGCGCCGGCGAGCTGTCAGGCGGCATCGCCGTTGCGGTGTCTGAAAACCCCAGCGGCGATGCAGGACATCGCCTGACATGTCGCCGGCGGCCGGTTACATGGGGCGATGTGTGCACATCACCCCAGATCGGTCGCCTGATTTCCTACCAGTGTCGCCGACATCGCCCCTTTACATGAGCAACGTAGGGGCGATGTCGCAGCCGATAGGCCTCGCCCCTACGTTGCCTATGTAATCGGCGGCGATCTCGCCCCGTGTGACGGGCCCTTATGTGTCATACCACCTTCAGTAAGTCACTATTATCTTATACCAACCTTTTTAGATAAAACACAGAGGAAGATGAAGATGAACATTCCCTGGAAGGCATTGGAGATCGTGAAGAGATATGCGGTGACCACTGATCCATTCACCACATGGAGGACGCCAAACATCCATGTTGCACCGAGAAGGAACAGAAGGGCGAGTGCCCCCCGAGCGCAGGACCTGTGGTAGAACAGAAATTCATTAATAGATCTAGTAATCACGGAAGCCCAGTTTACGTCGCGGTCATTACACGTCTCGTACGTGCCTGATATCGCCGATCTCCCACCGCCATCGTCTCCTCTATACCCCAGTGACTGGCACCGCCATATGACTTCATTCTAAATCTACTGCCAGCCATTCCCACGGGTCAGACTCTGTCTTTAATAATCATGTGAAGCGTTGCCGAGCTTGGAGAGAACGCTCCTCATATTGTCTGGCAGGTTATGAATCTTTATATATAGAATAGAAGGTAATTATCTGGGGATGTCTGAATCTATTGTTCCGGGATGGATAATAATGTAACTCTGTGTGATAACTTTGTAACAAACTTTTAATGTATTCCAGGAACTGTGAAAACTTTCCCGACAATCGGACTGGAAAGAAGGAATGAGGAATCCGTGCAATGTAGGGTCGGACTGACAGATAGGAGGACGGGGGACCCTACCATGGACCAGACTCCGATATAAAGTAATGGAATATGAAGTCAGGGATGACACTTTGTGAGCTGATCACAAGGATCTGACACGACACCTCCCAACTTTTGGACGCTTAATCACTTTCACAATCCAAAAAATATTAAACATTAAAGGATAAAAATGAACCATATTTGGCTTTGTCGTGTCCGTAAAAGTCTGATCGACCAAAATATAAAATGAATAAACCTGTAAGTCAAATGTAAATAAAGAAATCACTGGACGCTGGACCTACCCCCAAAAATCGCATAAAATGTATCAAAATGTCAAATGTAAAGTAAAATACAAACATCATCTCCCGAAACATAACAGGTCCTCACTCCGCTCCATCGAAGAAAACGTTACGGGTCTCAGAAAATTGTGACAAAAACTAAAATCAATTTTCTTACAAAGTTCAACATTTTTCTTAAGCTACTGAAATAATAAAACACTTTATAAGTTTGGTATTGACATAATTGTACGAACCTGGGGATGGACACCTCCCCGGAGCACTAAACAAAGGGAGGCATGACTCCGGAAGGGGTGGAACTATAAGGCCGGCTTCACACCACGTTTTTCTGTTGTCAGGCTGTGTCCGGTGTTTTGCTGGTTGCTCTGGACACAACCTCACAGCCACCGGGAAAAGTTGGGGAATAGGGATATGTCCGGGTGTGGGTATAGAAGTTCATGGCATATCAGGCTCTTAGTTGGGGAATAGGGACGTGTCCAGGGTGGGGTGTAGAAGTCCATGGCATATCAGGCTGTTGTTGGGGAATAGGGACATGTCCAGGATTGAGTGTAGGAAGTCCTATGACATATCAGGCTCTTAGTTGGAGGAATAGGGGAATTCCAGGGTGGGGTATAGAAGTCTATGGCATATCAGGCTCTTAGTTGGGGAATAGGGACATGTCCAGGGTGGGTATAGAAGTCTATGGCATATCAGGCTCTTAGTTGGGGAATAGGGACATGTCCAGGGTGGGGTGTAGAAGTCTATGACATATCAGGCCTCTTAGTTGGAGGATAGGGGAATATCCAGGGTGGGGTATAGAAGTCCATGGATTATCAGGCTCTTAGTTGGAGGACAGGGCATGTCCAGGACGGGTATAGTACTCCATGACATGTCAGTCTCCTCTTAGTCTGTGGCAGGCACTGACATTGTGCTGCTATGGCCGCTGCACTTTCCTCTTCCCCCAGTAGTATACTCCATTGATAATAAAATAAAATGAATGATGTAAGTCAAAACTACAACTCTCCCACAAAAACACGTCCTGAAGGGATGGAAGTATGAAAAAGTCATGGGTCTTGGAAGAAGAGGGGACAAACAAAGTGCAAAAATGAAATTGGAGAAGAGGTTAAAACAGGACACACAGGAGTGTTACAACAATGCTGGGGTGCGCGATACTCGAAACGAGAAGGTCGGATGCTCGGACGGGCGCAACTCGAGTGCTGAGTGTAATGGAAGTCAATGGAAAACACTTCCAGAAAGATGCCTGTTTGCCACTGACTTCCATTGAGTTGAGCCCATCCACGCGTCAATCCTCTTGTTTCGAGCCCCCGAGCATTGTCGCTCTCGCTCATCACTACTGATTACATGACCATATTCTCAGGACGGTCAGACCAAGCAACGGCAGAGTCCCCAGGGCTACAGACAGACGATGGAGATTCAGGCTTGACGTTCTCGTCAATTGTTTTTTTCTTAACAATAAGTGAGCATTATGACCTTAACCTTAATCCTTTACCTTATGTTTTCATAGCAACTAACTTCTGGCTTCATCATCGCGGTGTGACGGAAAACTTTATATATAATGACTCCAAATGCCATGAGGTTAACCTGAAAATGTAACAACATATAGAAAGGAGAATATAAATGTATCTCCACATAATAATCAGTAATAAAAAATATAAATACACATAAATAATAATACACAACATATACGGATAATAATATATAATATATATAAATAAATAATACACAGTACAAATAAATAACAAGATAAATAAAAAAAAATGAACCATAAAAATACAAATAAATCAACAATAAAAATATAAATAAATAATATTACACATTAATAAATAATAATCAATACAAAAAATAATAAACAATACAAATAAATAATCAATACAAATAAATTATAATAAACAATACAAGTAAATAATCAATTACAATTAAATAATAATACAAATAAATAATAATCAATAGAAATAAATAATAAACAATACAAATAAATAATCAATTACAATTAAATAATAAACAATACAAATAAATAATAATCATTACAAATGAATAAATAATAAGCAATACAAATTTGTCCTCTATTTTTACTATTATTTATTTCATTTAAAATGTCCATAAAGTGAATCGCCAGGTAACTCAGGCAGCTGGGGTTGGGATTCTCAGCCTGGTAAGGCCCAAGCGTTCTGGGCCTCCCATGCCGAAAACCGCAGCCGCCCCTGGACGTGGCACCTTCATCATAGCGCCATTTCCCAGTGCATTACTTATATCTTTCAGCGGCCCTGGTGGGAGGTGGAATGCTGGGTAATAATGAGGTTAATACCAGCTTTGTATTGTCAGCTGGTACTAAGCCTGAAATTCATGATGTCATGCCAAATTAGACATGGCCACCATGAATTTCTAGTAAACATTAAAAAAAAAGAAAGTGCTCCAAGTATTTATGGTCGGTATTAATTGTGATCTGGAAGATGTTTGCATCATTTTCTGTTTAGTTGCAGACTCTGCCTGTAAGAAATAATCACCTTCTAAGACTTAAATATGAGAACATTTCAGCTTTCGCTCCACACTTCATCTCCTCAGTTACCTCTAACTTTAGAAGATCTGTAAAGTTTCAAGAACACCATTCCTTACAGAAAATTGGCAACCGTTTTTGCAACCCAATAGTACAGAATGCGGAGGAAGAGGTGATTGTCTCTTTTAAAAATCTGCAAATGTTTGTGTCCTCTGCAAATCCAACCTCCAATAAAACATTTACTGTTTCGGATTAACCCGCATTACTCAGAGTTAAAGCTTCCAGTTGTAAAGTCAGAATTTTCTCCTTTTTTTCTCTGTATTTTATTGTGACCTATAAACAAACCTCGGACAGGAAAACAGCCGGAGAAAATATGCTGATGATGCAAAACAGACGACGGCCAAATCAGATCATGTCGCTCTGGAGCGTAAAGTATTGGAAGATTACGGAGGAAATAACTTTTGTTGAGACCTCTGCTAGGTCAGAAAAGTTTACGGTTGAGTTTTTAAGCCAAATGCAACAACTTAGCAGACCGCACGCTGATCCACAGGAACAATCTTTCTCGATGCGCCAGGTCTGCAAGTCAACGAGTGTCTGTTCATCTGAAACAGCCGGCTTCTGTACGACGCTACAATTTGGGTTAAAAATAACTGTGATGATTACAGGGCACATGGGAATTTGTGAAACATGAAGATGGCAAAGTACTCTTTGGAGACGTCCGATGACCAATAACCGGCGATACAACACAATACCTGAAGTATCAGATTACCGGACTGTTGATAGAGTTTATTCTTAACCTCCTGCCGAGTTTTCCAAAGTACGAGCCTAAATGTCAAACTTTATTTTATGCTTTGAAAAGTTCCAGTTCCAGTCATAAATCCCCCCCCCCCAAACATAACAAAAGCTAAACATTAGTGATGGGAGAGCACCACAATGCTCAAGTGCTCGGTGCTCGAAACAAGCAGGTTGGGTGCAACTTGAGTACCGACTATACCGACTTCCACAAAATGCTCAATTTTACCATTGGGCATGGACATAAGGCAGAAGAAAGGACTTCTGGTAAAGGACACAAGCTGGTCCAGGAACACAGGCACGGTCAGATCAAGTGGTTCCGACACAGGAACGGGTGCAGGATTCAAGCTGGTCGCCAACGTAGGATCAGCGGCAGACACAGAACGGGTGCAGGATTCAAGCTGGTCCCAGGACACAGGAACGGGTGCAGGATTCAAGCTGGTCCCAGGACACAGGACAGGTGCAGGATTCAAGCTGGTCCCAGGACACAGGAACGGGTGCAGGATTCAAGCTGGTCCCAGGACACAGGAACGGGTGCAGGATTCAAGCTGGTCCCAGGACACAGGCACGGGTGCAGGATTCAAGCTGGTCCCAGGACACAGGCACGGGTGCAGGATTCAAGCTGGTCCCAGGACACAGGAACGGGTGCAGGAATTCAAAAGCTGGGATCACCCAGGACACAGGAACGGGTGCAGGATTCAAGCTGGTCCCAGGACACAGGAACGGGTGCAGGATTCAAGCTGGTCCCAGGACACAGGCACGGGTGCAGGAATACAAGCTGGTCCAGGACACAGGAACGGTTGCAGATCAAGCTGGCCCAGGACACAGGAACGGTGCAGGATTCAAGCTGGCCCAGGACAACAGGAACGGTGGCAGGATTCACTGGTCCAGAAAACAGGAACGGGTGCAGGATCAAGCTGGTCCCAGGACACAGGCACGGGTGCCAGGATTCAAGCTGGTCCCAGGACACAGCAACGGGTGGCAGAATCAAGCTGGTCCCAGGACACAGGATCGGGTGCAGGATTCAAGCTGGCCCAGGACACAGGAACACGTACAGGATCAAGCTGGTCCAGGACACAGGCAGGGTGCAGATTCAAGCTGGACCCAGGGCACAGGAACGGCGCAGGAGTCAACTGGTCCAGGACACCGGAACGGACAGGAACATAGGCAGGATGGGTGCAGAAACACAGACAGGACAGACACAGGAATTTTGGCCAAATGGGTTCCAGGACATCAGCAGACAAACTCCTGGTTGCAGGCAGGACTGCAGCTCTATTGTGGCAAACCAGAGCAACAGGCTGGACCAACACACTGGACTAGTTTTAGAAACCTAATGAGTTGCTTGGATGACACCCAACAGTGAAAGGGAACTTTAAATATATGGTGTCTCTAAGTGATAGGTGAGTGCACCGGCCTGTAAAGAGAGGGGGGAGCGGGTGCACACCATGGTCTATAACCAGGAACCCCAGCAAGACAAGCACAGGGCTTGGGGCCTAGAAACCATGGCAGGAGATGGGGACCAAAACACACTTCCACAGCCGCACAGGAGAACTGGGATCTGCATTACACAAGGGTGGCAATGTGGCAGAGCAAGGGACTGAGCAAGCAGCCAAAGAGGTCATGGCATCAATATCCTAACTGAGTAGGGAGAGTGCAGGTACATCAGTGCAAGGATACACCGTGGCACCGGGCATGTGCGAGATTGGAGCGCAGGTGCTACACAAGTGTTTTGAGTACCGAGCACTGGAGCATTGTAGTGCTTGCTCATCATTATTTAACATCCAAAGACTTAAAAGAGGATAAATTAATTTTTAAACTTGACTTGACTTTAGATGTCAACCAAACCTAGTGGTGAGAGAAGATCAAAGCGACCACCTACTAAGTTCTTTATTTTATGGTTGATGTTCACTGACCAAGTTTTCCATTGGTGGTGACCGCCATAAAGTACTGACTCCTTGTGAAATGGATCCTGCAGAAATCAATATTTATAAAATGAGCAAAAAAGTTGTGTTTACAGAACGGATTCAGCTGGATCCACTGGATCTAACGGACGATCCCCGGACATTAGAACTTAGTCTAAGAAGGAATCGAGTGGATCTAGAACTTTAGTTTTTATGATCTCCAGACTATAAGGACATTGTAACAAAAAAAAGAAACTCCGGTGCATGGAACTCAACCTCTACCTCGTGCCAGTCTCTTCCCCCAGGACCCGCGGGTCCGGTCCGGCTTTTCGTAACCCTAAATTTATAAGGTAGAAAACCCAGTAGCAACTTGTCATTGAAAGCATTGGGTTACGGCACATGTAAGCTCCTCGCAGTTCGCTGTTAAACAATCCTCAATCTTACTTAAATCAAAAATGCACCGATAAAACACTGGAGAATATTAATAAAAAAGGAACGTTGTACTCACGAGAATGATGAGACAGGCCGGCCCAATAAAACTCCATATAAAATTATTCTCTGTGCTCAGCCAACATCTTCAAAATAAATAAAACATCACAACATCAATAATTTATCCTGTTGGGTAAAAAAAAAATATACATCTGAAAAGCAAATTGCTACAATGTAGATAGACGTACACTTTATCTGTGCCGTAATACTTGTATCCCAACACCGCCGAAACTCCCACCACCACGGCTGGGCTGCAGTAGCCAAAAATGTAGAAGTTCTTGTGTAGGAACCCTCGATTGTAGATAACGCCCACCACGATGAGATACAGGTGGATCCCTTCAATGCACATCCAGGCAAACGCCGCCAGGAAGAAGTAATGGAGGGATCCGGCAATGACGGCACAAAGAACCTGGAAGACAAGACGGTTACACAATCAGATGGCGTCCCGCAACTTCAGAGAACCTTTCGTTATCAGTAGTGATGAGTGAGCGCTCCCATGCTCGGGGGCTCGGTACTTGTAATGACGTTGGACGCAACGTTAAGTCAATGGGGAACGCGAGATATTTTCTGGAAGAATTGGCGCCCAACAGAGCAATCAACTGCTCGTTACCGGTACCGAGCACCCGCGCACGGGAGCGCTCGCTCATCACTATCTATCAGTGGTTTCCTGAAACCTTGACATGCTGAATATTTTAGAAGTATTTGCTGAATTCTTACTTTATTTCTCTGCCTGTATAGTGCAGTTCTTGCTATGCTCAGCTTTTATATATTATGAAGAATTCCTTACAATGTTGCCCATTCTGCAATGCTCAGTTATATTGAGCGAATGCTTTCGGAACTAGTAAGATTTCAGAGCGTCAGGTGTAAACTAGTGATGAACAGATCGATTTCCAGCAAATCGAATTTCTGTCAAATTTTTGTAAATTGAACAATTTGCAACTCAGTACATGCAGATCGGCAAAATAACGTTGCATTGTAATTTTACATATTGTAGGATGTTGCGTCAGCTAGAAAAGACTCACACGACCTCAGGCGCAGCTTCCATAAAACGCCTTGTGTGATGGTCAGTGGTGGATTATAATGGGGCAAGTTACCCTGGCTGGTGGGCCACCCCACAGCACTGGGCCCGGGGCTACTGCCCATATTGACCTCATTATAATCCGCCACTGGTGATGGTTGCAAGGGACGGGATTCTCAGCTAACTGGGCCAGGCTGTGACCCTAACTGCACATGGAAAAGGGGTATGCACAGGGGATGAAAGTTTATAATGTTCGTGACGCCAGTTGAGGTGTCCAGCCAGGGTTGGCCGGTGCTGCATATAAGTACTCCAAGGGAATAGATGTTGCAGCAGCTAGATGTTGTACCCTCCTCAGCCAGGGCAGACCCCAGGGTGTAGAATGATGAAGGTGATGATACAGGTTGTAGTGGAGAAGTGCAGAGGTGCAGGGATGCAAGAGGAAGAAAGCAAGGAGATGAATTCTTAGTTCTTTACCGTTACTGTGCAGTTTATCAGTGAGTCCAGGGTACCGGCTCACTGGGTCTTTGAGTCTGGCCAGTCTGAGAAGAATTAGGAACTGCTCTGCCGGACGGGCGTTTGGCTTACCACCTGACGTCTCCTTGGGTTGAGGTTCCAGGTGCCTGTAACCTGTTCCTCTTTAGCTGCCTCATGGCTGACTTCCAGCCAGCAGGCAACACAGACTCTATGAGCAGCTGGACCCACCCGACTCTCTAGTCCTTTCGTAGTTGCTGTTCCCCGGACATTCCCACATATTGTGGCTACTGCGCCTGAAGCCCAGTATCCTCCAGTTTCTGCAGCCAGGATCTGAAATCCCTGGCCACTCAGGACCTGGCGTCCTGCTTGCAGCTTCACATCTTTTTGTCCTCATGGCCTGACATAGACTCCCTAACTACTCCTTTTGCTACCCCTCCCTACTACCCACTACTCCCAACCCCTCCCTCCAACCAGAGTCTGTCAGAGCCTTAAACAGTCTTTGTTGTGCTCAGCCCTCTGGTTAGAGCTTAGGCAGTGTGTGTGGATGCTTCGGAAGTCTAGCATAGGGTACCTGAATTCTCCCCAGATGTAGCATTAGTACCGATGACCTTAAATACTATTGTGGTGACTAGATCTTAGGGGCACCACACTTATACCTATCCCATCACAAATTAAAGCCAGTCAATCAGGAAAGACTATCATAGCCGGTATAAAAGCCGTGCCAAGAAGTACATCTACCATTTTAGCATCAATCTGGATTGTAAAGAGGCTTTAAATCTCACAGCTGAATCATTGAAATAGAGTAAGTCATGGAACACTGAATTAACATTACAGATAGTGTGTGACAGCTCAGCAGTGAAGAGCGGCTACCATCTGCTGATGTGCAGAGATCATATGGACATTACTAAGGCTGAGTTTGCATTAAAGAGCTTGGAAGGGGCTAGGTACAGCCCTAGGAGACCTCAGAGTGTTACTTCCATCTATCTGTTCATGACATTTGGACATTTGTGATTTGCCTCAAACACATTTTTTAAAAATTCAACAATCTTGGGGAAATTCTCATTTCAAATGATTGGTTCATGACTTTATACTATGGGGCTAAAAGATAACAAGCAGGTAGTTGCTAACTACCTGCCTGTTGTGATCAGCTTCAATCTCCATCGACACAGAGTGGTCATTGACCACTACTGCTGGTGATTCAGAGCAGCTCTTCTTCTTCTTCTAGGTTGTAGTGTCGATAGGGTGTGACTGTCGATGTCATGCTGATTGACAGCCAGCTCTCCATAGTAAGGCAACAGGGACCTGGCTGTCAATCAGCATGACATCCACCTGATTGACGGCACAGTCCAGAAGAGAAGCTGCGGCTCTGTCAACGTGACATCAGCGTAAATCACTGAATCGTGGGCAAGAGCGTTCTGCAACCTTCCTGTGCTGGTGGAGAACAGCGCCGGGCACAACAGGCAGGTAGTCATGAAACTACCTGCTTGTTAGCTCTAGGACACACAGTAAAAAAATAAATAAAATAATCCCTAAAGCAAAAGTTTCTCAAGTTTCATAGAAGAGTAACACAGGGAGCTGGAAGGTTTGTATCACACTGAATGATCTATGGGACTGGAGAATACGGATGCCATCATCTCCCAGCCACAAATGGCAGATTAGTGACAATGAGCCGATTTATGAGGACTGCTGTGTCTGACGTCCCGCTGAAAATGAAATTAAAGTTGTTGCATTATTAAGATGTTTACGGTGATACAGGAGCCACAATGAATTTGACAATACTTTGTATCTGGAAGTTGTGTCAGGCGTTGCCTTGTTTCTCTTTGCTCATTCAGGACACATGCATGCTCAGCTGAGCCGAGTGTACATGTGTATAGAGGGATCAGGAGTATTAGTTGAGTAGTTATAACTTCTCAAGAGAGAAGCTGTCGGCTGATCCATGCCGCCCGAACCATGAGCAGCGTCAATCAGATCTGAGATGGCTGCGTTATTGCAGCGGGATATCTCTTACTCTGAAATCCTCTGGTGTTTCAGAAAAAAAACACCTTTTGCAAAGTCGGCCAGGGTCCATAGGTCTTGGATGATTAGTCCAATCAGTGGATAGTCCCTGCGATAGATAAGTTACAGGTCTCTGCGTATGTTTATGTACATTGAAAGGGACCTGTCAGTCTCGAGATGAAAGGTGGGGAGCCAGGGGAGAAGCCACTAGTTATCCAACACACAGTCACCAGCTGGCTGAAACACGGACAAACTGTACAGTGTGCGAGAGCTCATCCATAGATATAGGTAAAGAAGTCATAAAAACACAGAACAGACAGTGTGTGACAGCTCAGCCATAGAAATTGGGAGAGAAGCTATAAAACACTGAATAAGCTGTACAGACAGTGTGTGACAGCTCAGCCATAGAAATTGGGAGTGAAGCCATAAAACACTGAATAAATGGTACAGACAGTGTGTGACAGTTCATCCATAGTTATAGGGAGAGAATAAAACACTGAATAAACTGTAGTGTGTGACATAGATATTGGGAGAGACGTCATAAAAACACTGAATGAACTGTACAGACAGTGTGTGACAGCTTAGCCATATAGATTGGGAGAGAAGTCAAAAAAGACTAGACTGTACAGACAGTGTGTGACAGCTTATCCATATAGATTGGGAGAGAAGTCATAAAATGACTAAACTGTACAGACAGTGTGTGACAGCTCAGCCATAGCTATTGGGAGAGAAGTCATAAAAACACTAGATAAACTGTACAGACAATGTGAGACAGCTCAGCCATAGAGATTTGGAGAGAAGTTATAAAACATTGAATATACAGATAGTGTGTGACAGCTCAGCCATAGAGATTGGGAGAGAAGCCATAAAACACTGAATAAACTGTACAGATAGTGTGTGACAGCTCAGCCATAGAGATTGGAGAGAAGTTATAAAACACTGAATAAACTGTACAGATAGTGTGTGACAGCTCAGCTATATAGATTGAGAGAGAAGTCATAAAACACTGAATAAACTGTACAGACAGTGTGTGACACCTCAGCCATAGTTATAGGGAGAGAGGTCATAAAAACACTGAATAAACTGTCCATACAGTGTGTGACAGCTCAGCTATAGAGATTGGGAAAGAAGCCATAAAACACTGAATAAACTGTACAGACAGTGTGTGACAGCTGAGTAGTAAAGAAAAATTACCAACCACTTACCCATATCCATACATGTTGATGTTACTTGGACATTACTAAGGTCGTATTTGCATTGAAGAGCTTGGTGGGTTGGACACAGTTGTAGGGGACCTCAGAGTGTGACACATCTTTTCTATTGATTCAGTGAACCCAGTGACTTTGAATGACAATAGATTCGCTCATCCTGACCATAACATTTTTTTGTTAGATTTAGCATCTCTTAAAATATTCTGCAAATGGTTGCTATTTTCACACCAGGGCGTTGTATCTATATCCAGACTCGGAGATGCGAGAACACAGGTGGATTTATCCCATTGATCGTTCGCAGGATAATCCACTTCTGCTCCATCTGGTGAGACGACAATTGAGAACGGTTCTTCTTTCATCCGAGTATCCGTTACATATTCATGACAGATTTCAGACGCTCCGAGAGGCGTAAACTGTAATGCAATCAGAGCTGCGGTGCTTTTCTAGCTCTTTGTGTACAATTGTGTTACAAAAATTGAAAGGGGAATAGGGGGCCCAAGTTTCATAAAACTTACATGATAAACAGGTAAATCCTGCAGATCCAAACAGCGCGACCCTAATGTAGAAATCCGGACTCTTCTGTTCAACCACACAAACAGGCCCAAATATTTTATAAACACATTTGTCAAAAAAATTGATATTGACAGAAACAGAATCTGAATGGGAGGAGATAATGGCGGCTCTGATGCCTGTAATCTGGAGGGGCAGGTGGGGGCGGTATTGGGTTCATCGGGAACTTGGAGCAATACGTTTGGCTTGCTGTCAGAAAAACAAACTGAGACATCAAGGGGGTCACACAGATCCCACCACTGCCACCAATTTGTCACAAAGAGCACTGTTAGGTCGAGGGAGTCAGTGAGCGTATTGTATATTTGCAACCAATTCCAACACATGGATTATATATATACCTCCATACAGTCACTGCCCAGTTCCACAATAACCCAAGGAAAACTACTAACTGCCACCATATATTGTTCTACAGGCAGATCAGACACCTGTTGAGTTAGCCTATGGCTTTGGGGATGCGGTATATAAAGCAAGGGGAGCAAAGCGATTCCATTTGATATATTTAAGCCGAAACGTACGTAGGCAGTGTTTATAAAAATATACAAAATATGTTACAACAGGACAAACAGTGGCGCAATTTGAAGCTCATGGGCATTGATGCGAAAGCTCCAACGAGCCCCCCAATTATTGCAAATCTTTCATAGCAATAGTCTTTTTCTACAGGCCTATGATGCACCGGCCGGTACGTCACATCCGACCCGGTGCATTATGGTCTGGTCACGTGATCGGCCCCGGTGCATTATGGCCAGATCAAGTGATCGGTCCGGCTCCGCGCATGCGCATATTGAAGCAGGGCAGATCACGTGATCAAGCCTATAATGCACCAGGGCCGATCACGTGATCGGGCCCATAATGCACCGGGCCAGATGCGATGTACCGGCCGTGCATCATAGGAGGAAAAGAGGGAAGGAGATTCCAAATACAGGAGGAGATTAATACAGAATAATGACGCCCAGCGGGCGTGCAGTGACGTAGCGAGGAGGGGACAATGGAGCCTGGAGCCGCCTTTCCAGTTGCCTAACTGAGCGACGTCCAGTAAGTTCAAAGTCATTTTTCATATCTTTACAGGGCGGATTTACAATAGAGAGGGATGGTTAGGGGCACCTAGGATGGTGTAGGGACAGCTAGTGGTAGGTCAGAGGGTTAATTCCAGGTGACAGGTTCTCTTTAAATCAATTTTTTGAACTGGGGAAGCTGGTTGCTGTAGAAGGTCACTTCTCTGCCCTGGATATACAAAACCCAGGCTTTATGTCCTATCAGATAATCAACACAATTACCTGTCCACACCAGGGAGTCTTACTTCAATGGAGTTTGAAGTGTCAGTTCTCCCTTTCTCTTCCCCAGTTATAGGTAATCCCATATCTTCTTGTGTCCCCTTTCTATAGATGGCTTATGGGTTTTACATTTCTCTTATACATGCACTTTGATGGCAATCCCCGTGGTAAGTTATCTTGTGGGCATTTAATGATTAGACATTGGCTCTAACTGGTAAAGCGATTATCACATCAGTGACATGCTATAGATGCCTTATCAGAGGGGTAACACTTTTAGAAACCCATAACATGTTACCAAATCTGAAATCGAATTCAGCAGACTCGCTCAAATTTGTGCAAATTTATTCAAATTGAAAGGAATTAACCAAATAAAGACGTTCATTGTGCTGTAAGATCTTTCCAGAACCCAGTACATGATAAATGTAGGGATAAAATAGTAAAATAATCATCCACAGCTCCCACTTCACAACAGACCGGAAAAACTCAGAAAAAATCAGTATAACTTGCATTGTTTCATTCAAATCCTTTCTATACAGAGAAGTCGACATACTAGTATTTTATTGAATTAAATCATTGTGTAAGAGTCCAGTAGGGGTACAACTTAAAAATCACTAAATATCTCCTCCTTGTCGGTAACAAGCAGATTTGCCACACAAGTTATCAATTCCCTTTAAATTCATATACAAGGAGCTCCCCTAGTGGTGACCACAGACAGAATCTTATTATGTATTTCTGTATACAGGGAGCTCCCCCTAGTGGTGACTGCAGACAGGATCTTATCATGTATCTCTGTATACAGGGAGCTCCCCCTAGTGGTGACTGCAGACAGAATCTTATCATGTATCTCTGTCTACAGGGAGCTCCCCCTAGTGTGAGCTGCAGACAGGATCTTATCATGTATCTCTGTATACAGGGAGCTCCCCCTAGTGGTGACTGCAGACAGGATCTTAACATGTATCTCTGTATACAGGGAGCTCCCCATAGTGGTGACTGCAGACAGATCTTAACATGTATCTCTGTATACAGGGAGCTCCCCCTAGTGGTGACTGCAGACAGGATCTTATCATGTCTCTCTGTATACAGGACCTCCCCATAGTGGTGGCTGCAGACAAAATCTTATCATGTATCTCTGTATACAGGGAGCTCCCCCTAGTGGTGACTGCAGACAGATCTTAACATGTATCTCTGTATACAGGAGCTCCCCCTAGTGGTGACTGCAGACAGGATCTTATCATGTCTCTCTGTATACAGGGAGCTCCCCCTAGTGGTGGCTGCAGACAGGATCTTATCATGTATCTCTGTATACAGGGAACTCCCCCTAGTGGTGACTGCAGACAGGATCTTATCATGTATCTCTGTATACAGGGAGCTCCCCCTAGTGGTGACTGCAGACAGGATCTTAACATGTATCTCTGTATACAGAGAGCGCCCCCTAGTGGCGGCAGCAGACATAATGTTATCATGTATCTCTGTATACAGGGAACTCCCCCTAGTGGTGACTGTAGACAGGATCTTATCATGAATCTCTGTATACAGGGAGCTCCCCCTAGTGAGGCTGCAGACAGGATCTTATCATGTATCTCTGTAACAGGGAGCTCCCCTAGTGGTGGATACAGACAGGATCTTATCATGTATCTCTGTATACAGGAGCTCCCCCTAGTGGTGACTGCAGACAGGATCTTATCATGTATCTCTGTATACAGGGAGCTCCCCCTAGTGGTGACTGCAGACATAATCTTATCATGTATCTCTGTATACAGGAGCTCCCCCTAGTGGAGCTGCAGACAGGATCTTATCATGTATCTCTGTATACAGGAGCTCCCCTAGTGGTGATACAGACAGGATCTTATCATGTATCTCTGTATACAGGGAGCTCCCCTAGTGGTGACTGCAGACAGGATCTTATCATGTATCTCTGTATACAGGAGCTCCCCCTAGTGGTGGCTGCAGGTAGATATTATTACATCATCTCGTTGAATAGTTGTGAATTGATGGGAGGTTTTGAGTTCGGAGCAGTGCACTCTGCAGGTCTGGTGTCACTTGCTCCTCTCTGCGCCTCTTAGAAGATTATCCTGCAGAATATACTTATTATTCCGCATTATGATGACTAAAGCCGCGCTCGCACGTGACTCCATTCAGCTCAGATCAGACCCAGACTGTTTGGGTGCATTCAAAGTTTAATTACTGCACTGAAAGGGAACATTAATAGTTATTATATTTCTCTGGAGAAAAGTGCAGGAACAGGAGAACAGCTCCAGTCTTGCCATAGGTATAACAATACGGGATCATGGTAAGTGAAAAGAGGTTTGACAAACTAGCGGTTATGTAATCCTATTCCCCCGAGGAGAATGAAAATAAAACAAGATAGATGATGCTGTTCGCTATTAAGACTTGTTCAGTCACCGAGATCTCAACTAAGGAGCAAAACAAAGGAAAAGGAACAAAAAAAGCCCCAGAACGACTGAGACGAGGAACAGAAGAGAGAAAAGCTCCGCGGGTCACAGCTAAACCATCCACAATCAGATAACTGCAAAGACAGCGTCACGGTGCCCCTCCGTCCACCCCACAACGCTGCGCCCCATAATCACAACTAGGGTAAAAAACACATTTTGTAATTGGGATTATTGAAGATTTTGCATTTTTTGTTTTCTGCAGTCTGCGCATTGCTGGCTGCAAAATGAGTGACCTGAGGATCGGTCAGCGAGCTCATTCTGACTGAGGAATCTGTGGCTCTTATCTGTGTTTCTGAGCACTCTGTAACTGATTTATGATCATCTATGCATCTATCTGCCTCAGCCTAAGCGAAATATAATTGTAACTACTTTGTTCCTGCCACTAGGGGGAGCTAAATACAATTCTAACTACCTCTTCCTGCCACTAGGGGAACTAAATACAATTCTAACTACCTGTCCTGCCACTAGGTGGAGCTAAATACAATTCTAACTACCTGCCCTGCCACTAGGGTTGCTAAATACAATTTAACTACCTGTTCCTGCACTAGGGGTTGCTAAATACATTCTAACTACCTGCCCTGCCACTAGGGGTTGCTAAATACAGTTGTAACTACCTGCCCTGCCACTAGGGGAGCGAAATACAATTCTAACTACCTTTCCTGCCACTAGAGGGATTAAATACAATTCTAACCACCTTTCCTGCCACTAGAGGGAACTAATACACTTTACAACTACCCCTGCCAGTAGGGGGAGCAAAATACTATTCTAACTACCTAGCCCTGCCAGTAGGGAGCTAAATACTAATTCTAACTACCTAGACCTGCCACTGGGGAGCTAAATTCAATTCTATCTACCTGTTCCTGCCATTAGGGGAACTAAATATATTCTAACTACCTGTCCTGCCACTAGGTGGAGCTAAATACAATTCTAACTACCTGGCCCTGCCACTAGGGGAGCTAAATACAGTTCTAACTAACTAGCTCTGCCACTAGGGGAGCTAAATACAATTCTATCAAACCTGTCCTGCCTTAGGGGGAACTAAATAAAGTTCTAACTACCGTTCCTGCCACTAGGGAGCTAAATACAATTCTAACTACCTGGCCCTGCCACTAGGGGGAGCTAAATACAGTTCTAACTACCAGCCCCTGCCACTAGGGGAGCTAAAAACAATTCTAACTACCTGTCCTACCACCAGGGGGAGCTAAATACAATTCTAACTACCTGGCCCTGTCACTAGGGGGAGCTAAATACAGTTCTAACTACCTCACCCCTGCCACTAAGGGGAGCTAAATACAATTCTAACTACCTGTTCCTTGCCACTAGGGGAGCTAAATACAATTTCTAACTACTTCCCTGCCACTAGGGGGAGCTAAATTACAATTGTAACCTATCCAGTCCCCTTTCCCAAATATGGGGAGTAAATAAATTACTAACTTACCTACCTGCACTAGGGCAGCTAAATAACAATTCTACTACCTACTCTGCCACTGGGGAAAGCTAAATACATTTTGACATTACCTTGCCCTAGCTATATATGGGTGATAAATTAAATTTAAACTCCGCCCCTGCCACTATGGGGAGCTAAATACAATTCTAACTACCTTGCCCTGCCACTAGAGGGAACTAAATACAATTCTAACTACCTGGCTCTGCCAGTAGGGGGAGCTAAATAATATTGTAGCCACCAGTGCTTGCCACTATGGGGAGTTAAATAAAATTGGAGCTACCTGTTCCTGTTTATATAGCAGAGTTGACATCCTTGTAATAAATCCTTGTGTTGATTCCTCTATTTCCCTTATTCTGGGGCTTCATGTGGTTTTGGAATGTTCAGTTGTTTGTGACATTTCTCATTAGCCCTAAAAGTCTTATATTTTGCTGTTGTAATACCACCTCTCACCACCAAATCTGTAAACATCGTCCATTGACTCTAATGCAACAGCGCCCCCCCCCTTTATTCTCAGCTTACGCCTCCTCCCCCCAAATATTGCAGACATCACATTTCACCCAGTAGGAAGAAATGTAGAACGTTTTCTTTCTGCGGAAGAAAGACCCTTTAAGGTGTCAACCTTGACTTTCTATTCATCGCTGGGTTTTATTTACTCTGATGACTTTTTCCGCAGTATAACCTATATTTTCTTGGCTTCCAACAGCAAAACAAAATCCAGCTGTGGAACATTCACAAAAGATATTTGTTCTCGTTCCTCTGAATCCCTATAAATACGAGCAGGAGTTCTCAAAATGACTAAGTTATAAAGAGGCGTCTGCTGCAGAACATAACTCAGTTTGCACAAGTTTCCATAGAAATGTATAGAATCGACTCCCCGAGCTCCCCCCAGCTCCCCCCCGGGGAGAAGAAGCATTAGGTACCGCCGCCTCGCCCCTCCTGAATATTACCACCTTCCAATATTTAAACAATAAAACAAAAGCAATTATTCCTGTGTGCCCCCCCGCGCCTCCCGCCACATGGAGGGATTGATTTCCCCCGGCAGATCTGTGCGCCATCTCCTTTATACACATACACAGTGATATTACATTGTAGAAGACGTCTTCAGTCAGCGAGTCAGGGGACCGAGCATACAGGAGCATCGAAATGTATTAGAATATCATCGAAAAGTGACTTTATTTCAGGAATTCAATACATAGAGTGACACACATCTATTATATACAGTCATTACACACAGAGGGATCTATTTCATGTGCTTATTTCTGTTAATGTTGATGATTAATGAAAACCCAAAGGTCGTTATCTTAGAAAATTAAAATAAAATATGACCTAAATAAGTATCAGAGGCTTCACCTCGTGTGGTTGTGAGAGTCACAACCACTATAAAAGCAGATCAAGGCTGGTGCCTTTAGAGTAGATGCATTTCCCTAGTCCAATCTGGAACTTACCTCTTCATTGAAGCCAGTGCGATGCAATTGTTACCAATTGGTTTCATCTTATCGGTTCTTCTACTTCCCACATAACTCAATTGTCGGATCGCTGCTGCTCTCCTCCCCCTCAGCCTTTAAGTAGTTCCACTTACTTCCACTGGGTGTCGCAGATAGAGTTCACTCCATCTTGACCGTGTGAGCTGTTAGGACGTAGTGCAGTGTGTGCTTATGCCTTCCTGATGATCCTGCCTAGAGTTTACCTTCCTTGTGGAAGTTACTGTTTCCCGGTCCATGGGTGGAGATAAGCTCTAGGCTAAAAGCCCCTATCAGGAGCAAAGGGCAAGGGTGGCAACCAATCCTCCTCATCTTCCAAGGTACCTCTGGGAGCAGAGTGAGCTAGGGACACGAAGTCTAAGGGTGAGACTAGCCTACCTGAATTCTCTTAGGGCCCGTTACATGGGGCGATATCGCCGCCCATTCATGAGGTGACGTGGGGGCGTGGCCTATCGCCGGCGTCATCACCCCTACGTCGCCACATGTAAAGGGGCTATGTCGCCGGTCCAGGCCGGTCGCCTGGTTTCACAGCAGTGCTGTGAAACCAGGCGACCATCATGGGGCGATGTGCACACATCGCCCCATGTAACCGGGCACCGGCGACCTGTCAGGCGATGGGAGCCATAGGCTCCCATTGTCCTGTATTGACGCCAGGGTTGTCAGACACCTCGGCGGCGATACCACCGGACAGGTCGCCGGCGCGGGGCTGGAGGAGTCGCCCCGTCTAAACGGGGGACGGCGACGCTGGCGGAGGCAGCAAGAGCGTGCGTGCCCCCGCCATTCGCCGCCAACATCCCCAGCCCCGTTGCCCCGTGTGATGGGGCCCTTAGCCATCTTACCATCCTGCTACCTGATTCCCATACCGCAGTGCCACCCCATGACAAGAATATGTCCCATTTTTGGTGGTGGCTTAACGTGAAGCTCAAGGACTCCAAGTCGACTTCTTGGACAGGGCCCCTAAATACTGGTCTTTCTTCATGGATAATTGGCCATATTGGGCCCCTCAGCTCCATTACACTTGGGCCATTGCTTTTTGGGAACATACAGGTCCACATATGGAGCCTCCAGGTCCTGACGGTGTATATAAAGATGGTAATGATTCCATAAAATGTGCAGTTTTCAGAATCCCTGAGCTCGGCACAATAAAGAGATGAATGATTGCTGAGGTTGGCATACCTGCGATGGGCCATAGGGGAGCGGGGCGAGTCGGGGGGGCACAGGCATTAGCATTTACTGTAGGGAGGACGCTATAAATATATCACAACATAAAAACCTGAATTAAAGTAGTTAAGTAATTTGGGGAATGAATTACGGCAATTTCTCTTTACTAAAGATGCTCGGCAGATAAGAATGGCAGATGATTCATTTGTGAGAATTAGCATATTGTAATAATCGACGCTTTCTCCCAACTGGTCCTTTAATGTTCTCTAAATTATGCATTTATGTACTTTGCCAATTGCTGCAGATTTAAATTAAAGAGTTTATAATCTTAAATACATTGTAACAACCTGCGCTGTATAGGGCGAGGGCGGTGTGTACGGGCGGAGGACCACCGCCATAGATTGTTATACCATCAGTCGTGTCATCGGCCCCGGATCCATCTCAATTCACAAAATAAAATATTTTTACATTCCGGCATCAAATCAAGAAAGAAGAAGAAAAAGAAGAAGAAGATGGGAAGGATAAGGCTCCGTACACACAACCGGATTGTGGCCGTGTCTGTGGGTTATAGAACAGCAAATCTAACCGAGCCGGGGGGGGGCGTCCAGAGCGAAATAACAGCAGTCTATGCAGATATGCATTATATGTGTTATATGCACTATATACTGCATGCTATATACTGTATACGCATGCTATATACTGTGTACTGCATGCTATATACTGTGTACTGCATGCTATATACTATATACTGCACACTATATACTGCATCTATATACTGTGTACTGCATGCTATATACTGCATACTATATACTGCATGCTATATACTGTGTACTGCATGCTATATACTATATACTGCACACTATATACTGCATCTATATACTGTGTACTGCATGCTATATACTGCATACTATATACTGCATGCATATACTGTGTACTGCATGCTATATACTTATACTGCACACTATATACTATATACTACACGTATGTACTGTATACTCTTACATATGTACTATATCACCTCACGTATACTATACTATCTTCGCTGTATACTCCTATATACTGTATACTCTCCTGTATACTCCTCGCTATATACTGTATATTCTTTGATATACTGTATACTTCTCCATGTATACACTGTGTTCCAAATTATTATACAAATGTTCTTTTTTTCTGATTTTCCTAAATGGTCGGTGCAGATGACAGTCAGTGTAATAAAAGTCATCACCCGTTACAGTATACATCAAATTTTATTGAAGAAACTCCCAATGATAACAGTATAATTTTCAAAATTTAAAAAACTCTAAATGCCCTGTTCCAAATTATTCGGCACAGGAGAGTTTCTAAACATTTGATATGTTTGAAAGAACTGAAAATGCTGATTTGTTGAATTTGCAGCATTAGGAGGTCACATTCACTGAAATAAAAACCTATTTAACTCCAAATCACCTAACAGGCCAAGTTACATGGTAACATAGGAACCCTTCTTTGATGTCACCTTCACAATTCTTGCATCCATTGAACTTGTGAGTTTCTGTAGAGTTTCTGCTTGTATTTCTTTGCATGATGTCAGAATCGCCTCCCAGAGCTGCTGTTTTGATGTGAACTGCCTCCCACCCTCATAGATCTTTTGCTTGATTATACTCCGCAAGGTTCTATATAGGGTTGAGGTCAGGGGAAGATGGTGGCCACACCATGAGTTTATCTCCTTTTATGCCCATAGCAGCCAATGGCACAGAGGTATTCTTTGCAGCATGAGATGGGGCATTGTCATGCATGAGATGATTTTGCTCCTAAGTAATTTTGTATTTGTACCATGGAAGAAAGTTCCCAGTCAGAAACTCTATACTTTGCGTAGGTCATTTTCACACCTTCAGGAACCTTAATGGGGCCTACCAACTGTTTCCCATGATTCCGGGACAAAAATGACTCCTCCACCTCCTTGCTGACGATCGCAGCCTTGTTGGGACATGGTGGCATCCACCAACCATCCACTACTCTACTACTCTATTATCCGGACCATCCAGGGTTGCTCGGCCTCATCAGTAAACAAGACTGTTTGACAATTAGTCTTCATGTATATCTGGACCCACTGCAACTGTTTCTGCTTGTGAGCACTGTTTAGAGGTGGCCGAATAGTAGGTTTATGCACCACAGTAAGTCTTTGAAGGATCCTACACTTGAGGTCCCAGGGACTCCAGAGGCACCAGCAGCTTCACATATCTGTTTGCTGGTTTGTAAGGCCTTTTTAGCAGCTGCTCTCTTAACCCGATGAACTTACCTGGCAGAAACCTTCCTCATTCTGCCTTTATCTGCACGAACACATCTGTGCTCAGAATCAGCCACAAATGTCTTCACAATACGATGATCACACTTAAGTTTTCCTGCAATATCTAATGTTTTCATCCCTTGTCCAAGGCATTGCACTATTTTTTTGCTTTTCGGCAGCAGAGACATCCTTTTTTTCTCCCATGTTACTTGAAAACTGTGGCCTGTGTAATATTGTGGAACACCCAGTTTTCCTTTTATTGGGCTCACCTGCCAAACTAATTATCACAGATATCGGAGATTGATTTCAATGATCCAAAGACCCTGAGACACAATACCAGCAATGGGTTCATTGAAAAAAAAAAAAATAAAACCCTAGAATGACACTTAAAAACAATTTGCATAATAATTTGGAACATGGTGTACTATATACTCCTTGCTATGTACTGTACACTCTTAAGGTACCTTTACATGCGGCAACTTTTCTAGAAATTTCACTGGCAACTTACTGGTTGCAGTGAAATCATGGACACATTGTTACATTTGTACACAGCAACAAAATAGAACAATGTGTCCATGATTCCACTGCAACCAGTAAGTTGCCAGTGAAATTCCTAGAAAAGTTGCCGCGTGTAAAGGTACCCTTAGATATATACTGTATACTCCTCATTGTATACTATACTATCTTTGCTGTATACGCCTATATACTGTATACTCCTTGCTGTATACTCTATACTGTATACTCCTCTCTGTATACTATACGAGGGGTGATCCAAAAGTAATGATAACCTCGTATACTCCTCGCTATATACTGTATATTCTTTGATATATACTGTATACTCCTCGCTGTATTCTATATAAGCCTCACTGTATACTATACTATTTTCACTGTATACGCCTTGCTATATACTGTATACTCCTCCCTGTATACTATATACTCCTTGCTACATACTGTATACTCTTAGATATATGCTGTATACTCCTCGCTGTATACTATATACGCCTCGCTGCATACTATACTAGCTATGCTGTATTATCCTATATACTGTATACTCCTCGCTGTATATTATATACTCCACGCTATATACTGTATATTCTTTTATACATACTGTATACTCCTCGCTATATACTGTATATTCTTTTATACATACTGTATACTCCTCGCTATATA
Organism: Allobates femoralis; assembly: GCA_033576535.1. NCBI lineage: Eukaryota > Metazoa > Chordata > Amphibia > Anura > Aromobatidae > Allobates > Allobates femoralis. The sequence goes on from JARQOC010000007.1 coordinate 124,073,502, forward strand.
CTGTATATTCTTTTATACATACTGTATACTCCTCGCTGTATTCTCCTATATACTGTATACTCCTTGCTGTATACTCTATACTGTATACTCCTCGCTGTATATTATTACTCCACGCTATATACTGTATATTCTTTTATACATACTGTATACTCCTCGCTATATACTGATATATTCTTTATACATACTGTATACTCCTCGCTGTATTCTCCTATATACTGTATACTCCTTGCTGTATACTCTATACTGTATACTCCTCGCTGTATATTATTACTCACGCTATAACTGTATATTCTTTTATACATACTGTATACTCCTCGCTATTACTGTATATTCTTTATACATACTGTATACTCCTCGCTATATACTGTATATTCTTTTATACATACTGTATATTCCTCACTGTATACTATATACGCCTCATTATATACTATACAAAAGCACGAAAACCATTGCTCTGACTGTCTCTGCACCCGGTCACCAGCCGTCCTGCTTGGATTTTTCTTACCTATATACTATACTATCTTCGCTGTATATGCCTTGCTATATACTGCATACTATATACTGTATACTCCTCCCTGTATACTATATACTCCTTGCTATATACTGTATACTCTTCGATATATACTGTATATGCCTTGCTGTATACTATACTATCTTTGCAGTATACTCCTTGCTATATACTGTATACTCCTCCCTGTATACTATATACAGTATACTGTTCACTGTATACTATATAGTCCTTACTGTATACTTTTACTGTATACTGTTCACTGTATACTATATAGTCCTTACTGTATACTTTATACTGTATAGTTACTGTATACTATATACTGTATGCTCCTCGCTGTATACTATATACTACTTGCTATATACTGTTTGTTATATACCATATTCTCGTCACTATATACTGTATAGTCCTTGCTATATACTGTTCGCTGTATACTATATACTGTATGCTCCTTGCTGTATACTATATACTGTATAGTCCTCGCTATATACTATACACTGTAGGTTTTGCACTTTTACCTTATTTTTGGTCATATTTATCCCGATGATGAACAGCAGCTCGGCCAGGAATAGCGCACAGCAGAGATTCTTGTGAATCGTCGTCCTCGTACTCTGGATTTCACTGAAGAAGAAGAAGGTAAAGATGCACAGGGAGAGACAAATCAGGGAGATGATTATCCCAAGCTGGGTGATTCGTGTGAGGACGCTGTGATGAGTGGCCACCTAGAGGAGACAAACACACCGGATAAACAGGATGAGGACGCGCCGCGCCGGTGACTTCACCCGGATTTAACTATTGGCAGCAATTTGTAATTAGCGGCTGCGTTCCGCACATCACGCCTGGTAATAAACATCGGGCAACGCGGCTTCATGTGCTATGATACCAAGCGCTGATCGTCTACCTGCCGCGTTCCGGCATTTGTGAATCTACAGCCCCGGACGTGCCGAAAACCTACACACAACATGGCAGTGAATAGGCAAGCAGTGACGAATGGCCGCCATAGGCTCCCAATGCATATAAACGCGTAAAAGTGCAACATGTGGGTGAAATCAGGCAAGGAGGCGTTATTCCGGGTAAGGAATGGTGCAGGAACCCAAAAGCATATAGACTGGTGTAAAACAGGGATTTCATGGTCATACCGGAGGGGCACAAACTCTTGTCAGTTCTGCATTGTAACCACATCTGCAACATCTCGGGAGATGAAGTATCGTGAGCACAAATTGATGGCAAAGTCTTGGAGGCCCCAGTGCTGCTCCTCAGCTTCCCACACTGTCTCAGTTTCACAATCCAATTTACACTTTAATCTAACCACACATAGTCTTGTAGGGGACGGAGTGACAAAAAAACCTTATAATTATTTTTTCTTTCAAATCCTTTTGTCCGCTACCCAAAAAAAAAGACTTTGTTGCAAAATGTAAATGGGTGTGCTCCATGCACCCTTGGCGTGGCTAAACAGCGCAGCCTTCAACCCACATATTTATCATCCTACTGCCTCCTTGTATGGTGATTGACAACAATGGCCTATCCAGCGATAGTGATATCTGAAAATAATCCTCTTGCTTGAGTGCCCTTTTCCTGCAAATTAACAGCTAGTGAAAACATCACTCTCTCCTCTCTGCTGACATCAGTTGCTAATCAGCTACACCCGAATGATGTCAAGGAGAAAGCGTTGTTTACACTCATGGTGGGTTTACATGTCCCGATATCGGCCCGATATCGGAGCCAAAGACGCGGGAGCGCGCTTTTTGAGCGCGCTTTTCCCGCCATCGCATCGCCGGTTTAGACAGCCCGATATCGGGATACAATGTCCCGACAATGTGTACGCCCCCCAACCCAGGAACGACCAGTTAACATGGGAGTGAATGGGTGACGTAGGCGTACACATCGTAGTTGGGCTGTCACACGGGACGATGCTGCTACAACGGCCATCCGATATCGGGCGGTTGAATAGCACGCTCATTCAACCCCGATATCGTTTGTGCATCGTTCCAGCATCGCATTGTACGTTCAAACCGTACAACGCGCGAACGATATCGGGTCCAACTCCCGAGCAACGTGACTTTTGGTCGGCGTTGGGTCGGAGTTGGACGCCGATATCGCGACGTGTAAACCCACCATCACTCATACAAAGCAGTGATATCTGTAAAAATGAGAAAGTGGTGAGTGTGCTGCTTGGTCCTGCACTTCAGTGATAGAAGAGAGGAGAGAGTGAGGTTTGTGCTAACAACTGCACTGCAGAAATATCAACAGAGAGGGAAGAGTGAGGTTTGTGCTGGTTCCTGCACTGCAGTGAAATCAACAGAAAAGAGAAAGTGATGTGCGTGCTCGCTCCTGCTCTGCAGTGATAACAACAGAGAGGACAGAGTGATGTGTGTGCTCGCTCCTGCTCTGCAGTGATAACAACAGAGAGGACAGAGTGATGTGTGTGCTCGCTCCTGCTCTGCAGTGATAACAACAGAGAGGACAGAGTGATGTGTGTGCTCGCTCCTGCTCTGCAGTGATAACAACAGAGAGGACAGAGTGATGTGTGTGCTCGCTCCTGCTCTGCAGTGATAACAACAGAGAGGAGAGAGTGAGGTTTGCACTGGTTTCTGCAGAGCGAGAGCTAGTGAAAACATCGCTCTCTCCTCTCTGCTGATATTACTTGCTAATCAACTACACTAGAATTATGTCAGAAGCAAGGAGAAAGTGTTGTTTGCACTCACTCATACAAAGCAGTGATATCTGTAAAAAGGAGAGAGTGATGAGTGTGCTTGGTCCTGCACTTCGATGATATCAGCAGAGAGGAGAGAGTGAGGTTAAGGCCCAGTTACACACACAGATAATTGTGCAGAGATTGTTGGCAGATCTCTGGTTGCAGTGAAATCATGGACACATTGTTCCATTTGTACACGGCCACAAAATGTAACAATGTGTCCATGATTTCACTGCAACCAGAGATCTGCGAACAATCTCTGCATAATTATCTGTGTGTGTAACTGGGCCTTAAGTTCCTGCACTTCTGTGATATCAGCAGAAAGGACAGAGTGAGGCATGCACTGGTTTCTGCATTGCAGTGATATCAGAAGAGAGAAGAGAGTGAGGTCTGTCCTGGTTTTTGCATTGCAGTGATATCAGGAGAGAGGGAAGAGTGAGGCTTGCACTGGTTCCTGCACTGCAATGATATCAACAGAGAGGAGAGAGCGATGTGTGTGCTCACTAATCCACTGCAGTGATAGCAGAGAGTGATATTCACACTGGTTCCTACACTGCAGCGATATCAACAGTGAGGAGAGAGTGATGTGCAGCATGATCCTACACTGCAGTGATACCAGCAGAGAGGACAGAGAGAGCGATGTGTGTGCTCACTAATGCACTGCAGTGATAGCAGGGAGTGATATTAACACTGGTTCCTACACTGCAGTGATATCAACAGTGAGGAGAGAGTGATGTGCGGCTTGATCCTACACTGCAGTGATAACAACAGAGAGGAGAGAGCGATGTGTGTGCTCATTAATGCACTGTAGTGATAGCAGAGAGTGATATTCACACTGGTTCCTACACTGCAGCGATATCAACAGTGAGGAGAGAGTGATGTGCGGCTTGATCCTGCACTGCAGTGATACCAACAGAGAGGACAGAGAGAGCGATGTGTGTGCTCACTAATGCACTGCAGTCATAGCAGAGAGTGATACTCACACTGGTTCCTACACTGCAGCGATATCAACAGTGAGGAGAGAGTGATGTGCAGCATGATCCTACACTGCAGTGATACCAGCAGAGAGGACAGAGAGAGCGATGTGTGTGCTCACTAATGCACTGCAGTGATAGCAGGGAGTGATATTCACACTGGTTCCTACACTGCAGTGATATCAACAGTGAGGAGAGAGCGATGTGCGGCTTGATCCTACACTGCAGTGATACCAGCAGAGAGGACAGAGAGAGCGATGTGTGTACTCACTAATGCACTGCAGTGATAACAACAGAGAGGACAGAGCGATGTGTGTGCTAACTAATGCACTGCAGTGATAACAACAGAGAGGACAGAGCGATGTGTGTGCTAACTAATGCACTGCAGTGACAGAGCACAGAATCCACAGCTTTATCTTCAGACATGGCTGACTCTGGACAAACCAGTGGTGTTAATCATAATCATCATAGCAGGAGGCGGCGGGATGCTAAATAATGATCAGAATGGTACGCCATTTAATTACGCTCAGGGTGCACTGAGCACCATAATTTACATCATTATCAAAAGTATATTTTTGGAGCAAAGGAAGAACAAATTTAAACTAAAACAACATTTTTTACTGTTTTTTGTCGCTCCTTCCGCTACAAGATCCTGGATCTGATTCATCCTTTGCATTATTTTTTGTCCCTTTTCTTTTCTGACTTATCGTTTTCACCAAAGGTCTTCGTGCCAAATTCATTAAAATGGTGCACGCTGTTCATGAAGTGTATGCAAAACCCAAACTTCTCTTATTTTCTGTCTTTAACTGTTTTTGCAACTTTTTAGCATGAAAAGTCTCTGGTTTTGCAAAAAAAAAAGTTGCAAAAAGCGCCCCAAGATGCCTGATGTGCATAGAGTGACTCCAGGGTGCGAGCGGAGCGGGGCTCTGCCAAATTGGATGAAGTTTTCGAAAAGTCGCTAATCATGAAAACGTCTAAAAGTGGAAAAATCACATTGACGAGAAAACCACGAAAATACATCACAAAAGAAACAAATCGTTTAATGAATTTGGTGAAAGTCAAAACGTCTCTGAATGATAGAAAGTGGCGCCAAACAAACAGCGGGAACGCGATGATGTGTTCAGATTGAGATGTGAATTGCAGCTGACGAAGGAAATCTAATCTTATTTCATTTTATTTATTATTTATTTTGCTTTTGAGCAATTGAAGACTTATCTGCAACGGTTTTAAAGATAATGTGACTTTTTTGCTGTAAAAAAACTGCAAAAAGTGCAAAAAAAGCAAAACATTTGTGCAAAAATGTGACATCCAGCGCCGCCATTTTGAAGACTTTGGTGCAAATAAAAAGTAACGTAAACTACAAGACGGCAAGACAAGTCACTTTAACCCGTGCTTTCTTCTCCCCTCTGTGTTCTCTCTCTGAGCTGTCTCCCCCCTGTGTGTTGGCTCTCTTCCCCCTCTGTGCTGTCTTCTCTCCTTGTGTTCTCTCTCTTTTGAGTTGTCTTCTCCCTGTACACTGTCTCTCTCCCCCATGTTTTGTCTTTCCCCTTTGTGTGCTGTCTTCTTCCCCTAATGTGCTGTCTCTCTCCCTTGTGTGCTGTCTTCTCCCCCAGTGTGCTGTCTCTTTCCCTTGTGTGCTGTTTTCTCCCCCAGTGTGCTGTCTCTCCCCCTTGTGTGCCGCCTCTCATCCTTGTGTGCTGTCTCTCTCACCCAGCGTGCTCTGTCCCCCTTGTGTGCTATATCTTCCCCTTGAGTGCCATCTCTCTTCCTTGTATGCTGTCTCTCTTCCTTGTATGCTGTCTATCTCTCTCAGTGTGCTCTCTCCCCCTTGTGTGCTGTCTTTCTTCCCCCGTGTGCTGTCTTCTCCTGTGTGATGTCTCTCTCCCCATTGTGTGCTGTCTCTTCCCCCTGTGTACTGTCTCTCTCTCCTGTATGCTGTTTCTCTTCCTACTGTGTGCTGTCTCTACCCCTTTGTGCTGTCTCTCCCCCTGTGTGCCGTCTTTCTCCCCTTGTTTGCTATCTCTCCCCCTTGTGTGTTGTCTTCCCCCCCTGTGTGCTTTCCCTCTCCCCTCTGTGTACTGTCTCTCAACCCCTGTGTGCTGCCTCTCCCCCCTTTATGCTGTCTCTCTGCCCCCTGTGTGCTGTCTCCCTGCCCCCTGTGTACTGGCTCTCTCCCCTCAGTGCTCCCTCATTTGAGCTGTCTCCCCCTGTGAGCTCTCCCGTGTGCTGTCTATCCCCCCAGTGTGCTGTATATTCTCTCCCCCCGTGTGCCCGCTTCCCCTCGTGCTTTCTTCTCCCCTTGTGCACTCTCTCTCCCCTCTGTCTGCTGTCTTCTCCCCTCTGTGCTCTCTCGTTTGAGTTGTCTCCCCCCATGCACTTTCTCTCTCCCCTGTGCTCTCGCCTTTTCCCCTGTGGTAAAAGTAAAATTAAAACAAAGTATGTAAAAGGTAACATTACACTGGGGTGGGGGGCACATACACTGATGGGGGCACATAGGCTGAGATGGGGATACATACCATGCTGGAGTAGAGGGCACATACACTGCTGAAGTGGGGGAACATACACTGCTGGAGTGGGGCACATACATTTCTGGATGGGGAACAATACATGCTTGGGTGGGGTACATACATGCTGGGGGGGCACATACACTGCTGGGTGGGGAATACACTGCGATACACAGCTGGTGGGGACATAACTGGGGTGGGGCACATACACTGCTGGGTGGGGGACATACACTGCTGGGGTGGGGCACATACACTGCTGGGTGGGGAACATACACTGCTGGGGGGAGGCACATACACTGCTGGAGTGGGGTCACATAACACTGCTGGGGGAGGCACATACACTGCTGGGTGGGGTCACATACATTGCTGGGTGGGGCACATACATTGCTGGGTGGGGTCACATACATGCTGGGGGGGCACATACACTGCGGGGTGGCACATAATGCTGGGGGGGCACATACACTGCTGGTGGGGACGTGGGGTCACATACACAGCTGGGGGGCACATAGACTGGAGTGGGGGCACATACACTGCTGGGCATGGGGGGACATACACTGCTAGGTGGGGTCACATACACAGCTGGGGGGCACATAGACGGGTGGGGGGCAATCACTGCTGGGGTGGGGGCATACATGCATGCTGAGGTGGGGGTCACATACACTGCTGGGGTGGGGCAGTGTCAATAGCCAGCTGAGTGGACTAGACTGGAGTGGGGGCACATACACTGCTGGGATGGGGGGACATACACTGCTAGGGTGGGTCACATACACAGCTGGGGTGGGAATCACATGCATGGCTGAGGTGGGGGTCACATATACGACTAGGGTGGGCGCATGCAAATTAGCCATGTGGACTGGCAGTGTAACTCAACTCAGCCCTGTGCATGCGCAGTGTGATAGGAGGACATGATTACATCGGAAGTAGATGACGGATGTCTCAAGGCAATAATATATATAGATAACACCGCCATATACCTGCACTGCACTTCAGGAATCAGCTCAGTCAGGGGGTCCTATAGATATATGTGGGGCATTTGGTGCAGATAACAATCCTCCCCTCTTAAGCTCGCCGGCCTGTAACGTTTGTTTTGCACTCAGGAGATGAATTCTTTGTAGATTTTACACTGATAAGCAATCACCAATTATAAAATTAGGAAAATGCAAAATAAAAAAAAAAAGCCGTAAGCAAAAGCCAAGATGGATTGAAGTCATTGACTTCGGCGAGTCTCCTCAAATCCATTTCTATTAAGCATAAAGTAATCTCTGCAGACAACCAATGAGAAAATAATATGAAGTCTGTGATTGGGTTTTACCTGATCAATAATTAGAGAATGCGGAGAATCATTATTTATTTACAGCTCGGTATATAGAATTAGAGAAGGAGCCGACGTCAGCGCTTCACTGACAAACTGAGCAAATAGTTAAATCCATGATTCTGCCATATAAAAATCCCATATTAGTCAGGAGGGGCAAGAGTTAACCCGTAACTGACTACCATTACAACAGGAGTAACTCAGGAGCCTGAGTCTAGAGAAAGGAGATTCTACGCTGCTCCATCTCCCAGGTCATTTATGTGTTAAATGAAAACTGAGCTTTCCCGGGATCAGAAGAACCTCTTCATCCACCTAATCTTTTGGATCTGTGTTATCTACTGTATATAGAGGTGTTATCAGTCATTATACAGGAGGAGGTGAGCTGTGATATCACTATTGTGAATGGTGGATCCTGTGTTATCTACTGTATATAGAGGTGTTATCAGTCATTGTACAGGAGGAGGAGGTGAGCTGTGATATCACCTATTGTGAATGGTGGATCCTGTGTTATCTACTGTATATAGAGATGTTATCAGTCATTATACAGGAGGAGGTGACCCGTGATATCACCTATTGTGAATGGTGGATCCTGTGTTATCTACTGTATATAGAGGTGTTATCAGTCATTGTACAGGAGGAGAGTGAGCTGTGATATCACCTATTGTGAATGGTGGATCCTGTGTTATCTACTGTATATAGAGTGTTATCAGTCATTATACAGGAGGAGGAGGTGACTGTGATATCACCTATTGTGAATGGTGGATCCTGTGTTATCTACTGTATATAGAGGTGTTATCAGTCATTGTACAGGAGGAGGTGAGCTGTGATATCACCTATTGTGAATGGTGGATCCTGTGTTATCTACTGTATATAGAGGTGTTATCAGTCATTGTACAGGAGGAGGAGGTGAGCTGTGATATCACCTATTGTGAATGGTGGATCCTGTGTTATCTACTGTATATAGAGGTGTTATCAGTCATTGTACAGGAGGAGGTGAGCTGTGATATCACCTATTGTGAATGGTGGATCCTGTGTTATCTACTGTATATAGAGGTGTTATCAGTCATTGTACAGGAGGAGGAGGTGAGCTGTGATATCACCTATTGTGAATGGTGGATCCTGTGTTATCTACTGTATATAGAGGTGTTATCAGTCATTGTACAGGAGGAGGAGGTGAGCTGTGATATCACCTATTGTGAATGGTGGATCCTGTGTTATCTACTGTATATAGAGGTGTTATCATTCATTGTACAGGAGGAGGTGATCTGTGATATCACCTATTGTGAATGGTGGATCCTGTGTTATCTACTGTATATAGAGGTGTTATCAGTCATTATACAGGAGCAGGAGGTGAGCTGTGATATCATCTATTGTGAATGGTGGATCCTGTGTTATCTACTGTATATAGAGGTGTTATCAGTCATTGTACAGGAGGAGGTCAGCAGTGATATCACCTATTGTGAATGGTGGATCCTGTGTTATCTACTGTATATAGAGGTGTTATCAGTCATTGTACAGGAGGAGGTGATCTGTGATATCACCTATTGTGAATGGTGGATCCTGTGTTATCTACTGTATATAGAGGTGTTATCAGTCATTATACAGGAGCAGGAGGTGAGCTGTGATATCATCTATTGTGAATGGTGGATCCTGTGTTATCTACTGTATATAGAGGTGTTATCAGTCATTGTACAGGAGCAGGAGGTGAGCTGTGATATCATCTATTGTGAATGGTGGATCCTGTGTTATCTACTGTATATAGAGGTGTTATCAGTCATTGTACAGGAGGAGGAGGTGAGCTGTGATATCATCTATTGTGAATGGTGGATCCTGTGTTATCTACTGTATATAGAGGTGTTATCAGTCATTGTACAGGAGGAGGAGGTGAGCTGTGATATCACCTATTGTGAATGGTGGATCCTGTGTTATCTACTGTATATAGAGGTGTTATCAGTCATTGTACAGGAGGAGGAGGTGAGCTGTGATATCACCTATTGTGAATGGTGGATCCTGTGTGATCTACTGTATATAGAGGTGTTATCAGTCATTGTACAGGAGGAGGAGGGGAGCTGTGATATCACCTATTGTGAATGGTGGATCCTGTGTTATTTACTGTATATAGAGGTGTTATCAGTCATTGTACAGGAGGAGGTGAGCTGTGATATCACCTATTGTGAATGGTGGATCCTGTGTGATCTACTGTATATAGAGGTGTTATCAGTCATTGTACAGGAGGAGGTGAGCTGTGATATCATCTATTGTGAATGGTGGATCCTGTGTTATCTACTGTATATAGAGGTGTTATCAGTCATTGTACAGGAGGAGGAGGTGAGCTGTGATATCATCTATTGTGAATGGTGGATCCTGTGTTATCTACTCTATATAGAGGTGTTATCAGTCATTGTACAGGAGGAGGTGAGCTGTGATATCATCTATTGTGAATGGTGGATCCTGTGTTATCTACTGTATATAGAGGTGTTATCAGTCATTGTACAGGAGGAGGAGGTGAGCTGTGATATCATCTATTGTGAATGGTGGATCCTGTGTTATCTACTGTATATAGAGGTGTTATCAGTCATTGTGCAGGAGGAGGTGAGCTGTGATATCACCTATTGTGAATGGAGGATCCTGTGTTATCTACTGTATATAGAGGTGTTATCAGTCATTGTACAGGAGGAGGTGAGCTGTGATATCACCTATTGTGAATGGTGGATCCTGTGTTATCTACTGTATATAGAGGTGTTATCAGTCATTGTACAGGAGGAGGTGAGCTGTGATATCATCTATTGTGAATGGTGGATCCTGTGTTATCTACTGTATATAGAGGTGTTATCAGTCATTGTACAGGAGGAGGAGGTGAGCTGTATATCACCTATTGTGAATGGTGGATCCTGTGTTATCTACTGTATATAGAGGTGTTATCAGTCATTGTACAGGAGGAGGAGGTGAGCTGTGATATCACCTATTGTGAATGGTGGATCCTGTGTTATCTCCTGTATATAGAGGTGTTATCAGTCATTGTACAGGAGGAGGAGGTGAGCTGTGATATCACCTATTGTGAATGGTGGATCCTGTCTCCTGTATATAGAGGTGTTATCATTGATGAGTCTACAGTAGCCCTACTGACCTGTTGTGGACATTGTAGCAATAATATTTTTTTAATTTATTGTTGGATGAGCAAAACATTGTTAAACATTATAAAAAATAATACGTTTTGCACATAAGCCTGACACATGCGTTATGTAATTTTCTGTAACATATATTGTTATCCTTCATTCTATCCTCACATCACACCTTTTCTCACTTTTCGGACTTTATATTTTTGGTTCTGTCTCTTTAATAAACATTATACACAATCAATAAATCCTCACCTGGTTGTGATTCGGGACGACATCAGAATAGCGAAATGAGTCAGGTGGTTACATTTGCAGGCGGTGTGGGAAATGTTGGAATATTCCACCTCACACCCGTCCGTGGACCACCCCTCCCCGCAATGATTCTGGTGCATATTTCCAAAATGCGCATTTTGTTGCTTCTGTATCCATTGACGGCTGAACAGAGACGAAAAAGTGGAGAAAACATTTGTAAGTTGATAACTAAATAAAAATACATCTTTCAATAAAATGCAGTTTTGCTGATCTATATAGCCGGGTTTTTGAGCCCTTAGTGTTTCTTTCCTTTAAACATGGTCAATGTGCAAATTATAGTCATCAGTGTGTACCACCCGGGTGACCCTGGGGCGAGGCTGGGATCAAAAGGTCTATAACTTGCATTTAAATTAATCTAATTTCTTTTAAATCTGTGGGGTTTAACAACTCTATCCTTTTTGGCTGTTTCTTGTAGCCTGTATCTCAGGTGTAGGTAGATCTTTTGTGACCACTCTCCTCCGCTATAAGTAGTTATGTGTCCTACCATCTGATGCCAGTAATGGATGCCCTTTCTATGTTGACTACTTTGGAAGGAGTCTGTCTTTGGAAGAAGCTGAAGAGTTGCTACTCTTGCAGCTTTGGTGTTTTGCTACATTGGAGGAGTTTGGAGTTTTTTTTCCTTTTGTGTCTATTTTCTTTCTATCTGTTTTCCCTTCCTTGTGTTGTGTTATAGCAGTGGTGAGACTAGTGTCTGCACACTAACCAGACAGAGTTCAGGGTAAGTGAGGAACGAGGCACATCTCTGGCAGACACAGACAAGGGCCCCTGTGCAAGAATTTTTTTACTGCGCCCCTTTGCAGTTCTATAGCTCATCAAAATACACAATTCCACCTGCTTTGGGTGTAAAAATGGCCCCCCTAACCTCCTGTGCAGCTGCACTGGTTGCACCAATGATATTTCCGCCCCTGAGGCACATGACGACGATGGGTGGAAGGACCCATATAGGGATATTAGGGAGCTTAAGGTTCAGGCTCAGGTGAGCTCCAGGGGGTGACCCCTCTCTCCTCTCTTTATTGTCAGGGCCTTCCTTTCCTTCCCTTCTTTCTGTCTCCTTTGCGTTTTGTCGCACGCTGGGCATGTGTACCCCACAGCATCACTGTTATGTACTGGGAGGAGCTGAACAGAACAATATATTATTTTGTGGGAAAAGATTCAATAAAGCTATGTTTTAGATTAAAATCCCAACTTAAGGCCGGGTTACACCTAACGATGTCCCAGCGGTCCGACCAACGATGGGGGTGGCTGGGACATCGTTACCTGTTCGCTGGTGAGCTGTCACACAGGCAGACTCAGCAGCTATCAGGACCAGGGATAACACTAGTAACCAGGGTAAACATCGGGTAACTAAGCAGAGCGCTGCGCATAGTTACCCAATGTTTACCCTGGTTACCAGCCTCCCAGCATGTGCTGTGTGGCGCTGGGAGCTTGTTGATCATTGGTCTCCCTCTGTCACATGCTGGCTGCCCAGCGGGAGACCAACTAATAAATTTATGGTCCAGTCCATTCTTCAACGATCAATGAACTTATCGTTGGTCGTTGATACATGTCACACACTACGATGTCGTTTCGACATCGATGCAACGTCACCAAACTGGTGACGTTGCAATGATATCGTTAACGATATCGTAGCCTGTAACGGCGCCTTTAAGAGTCCAGTGGGTGGTTCTCCTTAATTGTGATTGACAGCCTTCACTATGTAGGACCGCCTCCTTGACTCCTAAGCCTGGAAAGTGCAGGGAAAAAAAATACAAGAAATAAGTAATCTGTTCCTTTATGCGTTAACCTGTTCATTGCCTTCCTCTCTATAACGCCTTACGATAATAGTAATTTAAACAGTATCCTGGGAAAGATGGGTGACGGCCAATGTGGAAGCTGTTATTGGAGACATACAGGAGCATCTCAATGTATTAGAATATCGTCAAAAAGTGACTTTATTTCAGTAATTCAATTTATAAAGTGACACACATATATTATATAGAGTCAGAGGGATCTATTTCATGTGTTTATTTGTGTTAATGTTGATGAGGGACGGTCGGTTACTGCATGGCGGTTGTGCGCTGTGGCGCCACCATATTTATTTATAGTGTTACTGCGGCAACGCATCGCTTTCAAACTTCCAGAATTGTAACTTCTTCAATCAAGTTGCCATAGCAACTGTCCAATGAAAGATAAGATGTATCAATTACAACGATAAGTAGAATCATGTTTACTGCAGTGGGAATAACAGAGCAGCCGCGCCGCGCGCACAGTATCCCGCTATAATAGGGAGACGGCCATACATATCGCTCTGTGCGTTCCCAGCGCTGGAATTAATACTCGCTTATCTCTCAGAGCCGATTGTGGCCGAGTCCAGACAACAGGCTTGTTTTCATTCTACTGAACATTAAAGACAATTCTCATTTAGCCGCGTCGTCGTCGTGATTCGGAGCCTCCGTACTGTACGGCGCTTTATAATCGTCCGCTCGGCTGATATAATTATCGGATTGTGCAGGAAGTCTGTAATTATAAGGATTGTAAGTTCCTCCAGTTGTAATTCAATAAGTCTGATTTACCTATCTGTAGATAGAGAGATCTGCGCGGCTGGCGGGATTTCCAGCCTTTCTATGGGATACGCTTAGTTTCGGCTTTTCTTCTCACCGTGGAGCTGACAGATCTCGTAACCCGCCATTACATCATCCTTTATCCACCTACCGCCATAATGATAGACTAAAGTGAATATTACCGGGACTCTGGAGTGTAGGGGAGGGGGGTGGCCGAGTGCCAGGGTCAAATTAATGAGGAAGAAAACTGGGAGCTTATTCCTGGGGATGGAGACGTATTTGTAGAGGATCCATCACCGCTACTGACATGTCAATTTAAGAAAATATTTTAATTCCATTTAAAATAACAATTCCGAAGCATCTTTTACTGAAAGTCTACATTGTGCCATTCCTCTGTTATACCTCCTGGAACAAAGGGTCTTTACAATGCCCCCTTGTTAATAGACTATCCATTGCAAGAGGGCGGCCTATGATGTTGTACATCCAGGGCCACCATTAGGGGGTTACAGCCCTTACTGCAGTAAGGGGCCCAGGGCCTGACTACAGGGGGCGTGGCTATTGGACAGGGGCAGTGGGGGCCCAGCCATGGCAGTGGTGGGCGTGGCCATTTGGAGCAAGGTGGCCCCCTGCGTGAGTACATCAACGGTTTTAATGTAAAATGTGAAACTTGATGTGAAGCTTAGGAAGTAAGATAGAATGCATAGTATGGAGTTTTAGTTATTGTGAGGTATGATGTGTCATATAGTATAAAGTTATTGGAAAGCTAGTATTTCCCTGGTATGGCTGCAGTATTGCCAATGGCCGCAAGGTGTCACTACCTGCTATCCACTCCTGTAGAATACAAGAGAGGGTTTAGGTTTCTAATATGGCAGAAAGAGTGATAGTTTTGACAGGGTTAACTGCAGAGCCGCCCACAGTGGGGTAGGGTAAGGGAACTTAGAAAAAGAAAGTGTAGTTCCTGTTAGTGATTAGTGTGTAGAGAGACAAAGCAACAGGTTGGAAGTAGGAGTACAAGTGATGAGGCTAAAGCTGAAGGGTTAACTCTCAAGAGGCGATAGACAAGGGGACTCCTACAAGTAAGCATGTGAACCGTGCGGAGACAGTGTTGGCCAGCGTTGAAAGGGGACTTTAGAGTGCAAAGGCTGAGGATCACTGGCACGAGGATACCGCTTGACGATGTATTACCAGCAGTTATCCCCTGACGGCGGTGGCCTCTGTGATTGAGTGTAAGGCTGCGTTCACACATAGCACTTTTCTGTGCTTTTTTGCGCTGCGCAAAAAAGCGCAAAAGAGCCCCGTAAAAAAACGCGGTGCATTCACACACTGCAAGTTTTTACAGGGGTACTTCTTCAGTGATGTCACAGAGGGGAGGAAGAATCCTGTTCCTCCTCCCCTCTGTGACATCTATCACAGCCTCATTTGATTTCGCAGTGCATTATACACTGCAAATCAAATGTAAAAGAATGCCAAATGTATTAAAAATAATAAAGATTCTTATACTTACCTTCTGCCGGGTGTTCCGGAGCAGCAGCAGGCGTCGACCTGCAAGGACCTTGCATGATGTCATAATGACATCGAACGCTGTGATTGGCCGCTCACGGTCACGTGATATGTGACGTTCATATCACATGACCGCAGTGGCCAATCAGCGCTCTATGACATCATGCCAGGTCTTGTCAGATCGGTACATGGCCCCGGATAGCCCGAACAAGGCGGCGGAGAGGTAAGTATTAATTCTTTATTGTTTTTAATACCTCTGACTTTCTTTAATTTTGATTTTGCAGTGTATATTAATACGCAATGTGTGAACGTAACCTTAGAAAATACTTACTACCCATAATAAAGAGCTAGAAAATGGAAAGAGGAGAGTGAAGTCCATGGCCATGACTACCACCCTGGACATGTACACACGCTAACAAATTCTGACATTGTAAAGTAATTGTCATCTGTATTCCTCAGTTTCCAGAGGATAACAGAGCGACACAACACATCTAAGTTAATGTAATTATTTGCAAAAGTAGACTTGTCAGGACTAGTAATAGGCGAGCACTACCATGCGCGGGTGCTCGGTACTCAAAACAAGCATTTCAGACACTTGGATGGGCGCGCCTCAAGTACCAAGTATAATGGAAGTCAATGGGAAACTCAAGCATTTTTCCTGAAGATCTGGAGAAATGCTTGAGTTCCCCATTGGCTTCCATTATACTCAGTACACGAGTCGAGCCCGTGCAAGCGATCACCTGTACGTTTGAATTACCGATCACCCAAGCATGGCAGTGTTTGCTCATTACTAGTGCTGAGGCTTCTTGCTGAGGCAGGGAAGGAGAGTGCCACCATCTCCTGATCCAGGCACAGAACTGCTTACATGGTGTCACATGATGACTGCTGTAATTAAAATCAGAGTAAATTGCCTTTGGCACATCCAGAGTAAATCTTAGAAGCTGCTGATGTCTATGTGTGGCTCTGCATGTGCAGGTACAGGTGGGGTGTCAGATCATTCAGTTCTCCACTGCCTCAGCCTTTAGGTAGTTCCACTTCCTTCCACCTGGTGTTTCTGCTAGAGTTTTGTCTACTAGAACCCCATGCAGTGAAGACGTTCATGCTAGTGCTGCTGCTTTTCTTTCCTTATGAGTTACTGTGTTTTCCCGTTCCATGGGTGTAGGTAGGAGCTGTAAGCCTAGAGCTTATCAGGAGCATAGGGCAGAGGTGGCGACTCAGACCTCTTCACCTTCAGAGCTTCCTATGGGAGCAGGGTGAGCCAGGGACCTGCAGCCTGAACGCCTTTAACCCATCTTACCATTCTGCTTCCTTATGTCCTATCCACTATACAATCCCCTCATAACACATGACATCTGCTTTAAGCAACCAAAATACTGATATAAATGAATCAATGAAGCAATTATCTTAGGTGAAGGAAGATACAGTTTATAGTTATATAGGAACCCTATGTAGAATACAATTACCTGTCTGAATTCCTGTAAAGCACAAAATATCATGTTTATTTATTAAGAAGACATAGAGACGTCCGCACCTGTAAATGCTTTAGGACCAGCAGGATCTTTTCCAGTTGGTAAAGTGTGGGAGGACTGGAGTTGATTGCTGCTGCGATTACTGGAGAATTCACAATCTGACTCGTCTCTAAAGTGTTAGAAGTGTCCATTTCTGACTTGTCTTCCGATGATGCCAGCAGAGATCCGATATTATCATATCGAAGAAACACGACGCTCACCGTCCCTGGTGTCAAGAAGAGACAAAGAAATGTCAGTCTGCAGCTCACAAGCTCCAGCATTTATGTCGTGCTGTGCCGACGTCAACTGTACAGACACAGAACACGTATACTATATACAGATCAGAGAACCTAGAACAAAGAGGAATCTTCTTACTGTTTCCATATGACGGTATATGAACCTGGCGCCCTGCACCTGCTTGGTTTTTTAGGGTGAAGTCTATACTGTAGAGAGCGGCAGCTCCTGAAAGATGGATGGCTCACTTCTTTTTACCATTTAACCCTATGTTCACATGTTGCTTTTTTGCTGCATTTTGGTGCAGATTAAGGGTCTGTTCACATGTTGCATTTTTGATGTTCTTCTTCTGCAGAGAAAAGAAGCTGCTTACAAAACGCCGATTTTGGTGCATTTCTGTGGCTATTTTTCCGTAGGTTTTTTTGTACCTTCTTAGTTAGTCTTGATTATATGTGTCATTTGTCTACAGTACGTTCAATAAAGTTAGGTTTATTCACTAAAAAGAAGCAAAAATGCACCAAAAACGCATGGTTGCTTTTGTGGTTTTTTTTTTTGCATTTTCTCATTGCTTTCTAATGTGAAAAAACGCTGTAAAAACACTGAAAAAATTGACTGCAGTTTTTCCTGATTAGAAGGAAAAAAAAAAAATCCGTCGGAGATTTCTGACATCTTGGCGCTAGTGTTGGTGCTGTAAAAAGCAACTTTTAATAAAGTTTTCCTAAATAAAAATGCATAATAAAAACACTGCAAAAAACACAACGTGTGAACACATCCCAAGGCTTTCTGAACCTTGAAGTGGTTAAAAGACGTGATATTAGATGCAACATGTGTCATGGGCTAGGTTCCCACGTCCAATAATCACAGCACAATCCGTTCTGCAAACACAACTTTTTTGACTGTTGATAAATGATTGACTTCTTCCGAAACGTGCGTCGGGGATGTGGCAGTGCTATGCAGCCCAGATATTATTGTTATACATGCTTCATCTTTTGTTTGCAATTGTGTATGTCCTCTCACACACAGACTGTCCCTCTTAATATCTCCCCCTCCACCCTCATCTGAAATGACTGGAAATCTTCAGCTCTCTCACAGAGCACTTATTTCCGCTTGCCGGCCTGCAGTCTCTCCCCGCGGAGGTGTCACTCCTAGCCCAGCAGCAGTGTGATGATGTCATCGCACTGCTGCAAGTTAGAGCAAGGCTGAAAGGAGCTTCTCTGCTCTGCCCATCTCCCGCTGCTGAAGTGTTCAAATGTCTTCACACCTGAAATACGGGAAGACATTTGAATACCTGTAGAGAGGAGCGGCGACTCCATGACAGCTCTGTGGATCATAATGAGGGCACTCCCAGAGTTTCGGGCCCCGGGCGGTAGCCCATATTGCCCTAATTATAATCCACCCCTATATCTACTAAGTACTACTTGTGCCCTGTATCATTTTCACTAAATTGTATTTGGGTAGCGTATCACTTTACATTGTACCTTTTTTTTATTCTTATCTGTGTTGTATCTACTATGTCGCCTACTGGTTATTTTGCTTCGTGGCGCCTTTGCCCACATTTCCTATTTTGTTTCTTAATCTTTTTAATAAAATTATATTTTTATGAGTACCTAGTCATTTTTTTCTATATGCTCTTACATACTGGATGTTCTGGATGTTCGGTAGTCCTTTATTATTTACTTTGATTGTGTTAGTTTTTTTTTATATTCACCCTATATACCCCACTGTCAGCTTTAACATATGATCTAAGATTTATTCAGTGAATTGGCATTTGATGAAACATGCCACAATTTATTCAGATAGACACTTCTGTATGATACTTGAGGCGTGGACGTCTAAATCCGAAACTTTGCTGTGCGCCGTATTATGGAACGTTCACAATCAACGTTTCCTGCTTCGCTTCTCTTTTGGCCGAATGATAAGAAAACCCCAACAATTTAGTAGAAAATGATACAGGGCACAAGTAGTACTTAGTAGATATAGGGGCAACCAGTGGCGGATTATAATTATGGCAATATGGGCTGTCGCCCAGGGCCCAAAACTGGGAGGGGCCAGTGGCCCGAAGTTTCCTCCCGAACATTTCTCAAGACTCCCCGGCCAGTGAATTTGGCTTTTTAAAATCTTGCATTATTCTATCATTTACATCCAGATAAAGGCGTCTGTTCCCATCCGTCACGCTCCGAGCCGGCGCTTTCCTGTTGTGAATTGGATGTGATTGAGAACGCCGAGGTCTGCCAAATAATTATTCTTTTTTGCTCGATACTTTTATTTCGCTCTCCCGTCTACCTCCACAAACACACTAACAGTAAATACATGTATATTCCCACTAAATACACGGTAGATGGTTGTTTGCCTAATTGCACCTAGATTAATACTTGAGGGGGCGATTTGACAAATGCTGTCAGGTCTCGCATTGCATTGTGCTCATTTATTCAGCTAATACTATTTTAATGAGCTGTGGCACATTTCTTTGATTAAATCGTTCTTTAAAGTCATTTGCTCTGGCTATTAAGGACTGAGCGAGCAGTGTTATTCACCTCCATTGTCATTGGTATTCAGAGCCAGGATCCTGCTGTCTGAATTGCTAGAGAAAACAATGTACGGTATACAGGTGACTGTAGATACATACATACTATATGTCATATATATTCACAGACACCTATACATAATGAATGCTGCACTACAAACGTAACGCTACATAATAACAATGAAATGAAAGAGCAGGTCACTTTCTGCATCAAGATCATCATATTCTCCTCCTTCTGCTGTAATTACTCCTATCATTGTATTATTGGCTGCTGACCAATATAACCCAATCCTTGTATTTATCTGATGAATGAATAGGTCACTGCCCCTACAAATATCAGCACAATCCTCTCCTGCTGTTATCACCACTCACATCTTTTTGGCTGCAGTGTAACATCTCTACTCAATCATGACAGTAACCTTGTTGGCTCTAAAGGACCCGTTACAAACAACGATATCGCTAACGATATTTTTGTGACGTTGCAGCGATGTCGAAACAACATCGTTGTGTGTGACAAGTATCAACGATAAGTCGTTGATTGTTGATCGTAGATTTATGGCCAGGACCATAAATCTGTCGTTGTTCGTCTGCTGGTCAGCACACATCGGCGAGTGTGACAGGGCCAAACGACCAGCGATAAGCGGAGCAGACTGGTAACCATAGTAAACAGCGAGTATCTAGGCAGCGCTGTCCCTAGTTGCCCGATGTTTAACCTCGTTTACCAGCCTTCTCCACTTACAGGCTGGTATCCAAGGTACACAGCGGGTAACTAGGGACAGCGTTGTCCCTAGTTACCCACTGCGTACCACCTTGGATACCAGCCTGTAAGCGGAGAAGGATGGTAACCAGGGTATACATTGGGTAACTAGGCGCTGCGCACTGCCTAGATGCCCGCTGTTTATCATGGTTACCAGCCTGCTCCCATTTACCGCAGCCTGGCAGCGGGAGCTAGACATCGTGGAAAGAATATTTCATTCTTTTCCACGATGTCGCTGGTCCACTGGTCGCTGGTGAGTCTGCCTGTGTGACAGCACACCAGCGATCAGGTCACGATGTGGCAGCGATCCACATCGTTGGACAGATCGCTGCCACATGGCTGCGTGTAACGGGGCCTTAACACTATCTTTTCTTAATTCCAAAACCTAAGTGAAAAGGTCACTGTGCCAAG
Source organism: Allobates femoralis (assembly GCA_033576535.1). Taxonomy (NCBI): domain Eukaryota; kingdom Metazoa; phylum Chordata; class Amphibia; order Anura; family Aromobatidae; genus Allobates; species Allobates femoralis. Next base: position 124,094,397 of record JARQOC010000007.1, read on the forward strand.
CAAAATCAACACAGTCCTAATCTAATGCAATCACAACTTAGGCTGGGGTCACAGTTGACATGCGTTTTTTTTAGTGCCTTTTAAAAACTCATGCGTTTTTTCATGTCAGCATGAGTTTTTTAAGGTGTGTCACGGCTCCCTGCGTTTTTGGCTGCATTTTTAAATCTGCACCCAAAAATAGTGCACGTACTATTTTTTGGTGCGTTTTGAAAAACGCATGCGTTTTTATAACATGGGCCTCTATGGAAAACGCATGCAAAAACGCATGGTACATTAGTACCTTTTAGTGCCATTCAAAAACGCATGCGTTTTCCATAGGAGCCCATGTTAAAAAAACATGGGCTCCTATGGAAAACGCATGCGTTTTTGAATAGCACTAATTGTACATGCGTTTTTGCATGCGTTTCCCATAAGGCCCCTTATTAAAAAACGCATGCGTTTTTGGAAATGCACCAAAAACGCATGGTACTGTCACACATGCTTTTTTGCTATTAGGGCATGTGTTTTTTAACATGGGGGCCTATGGGTGCGTTTTTGAAAACGCAGGTCTCCAAAAACGCTTGTGAAAAATGCAACTGTGACCCCAGCCTTACATCTGATTGGCTACAGTGTTACATCTCTAGTCAATCATGTTGGTAACCTTGTTGGATCTAAAGGCCCAGATGCACACACAGATAATTGTGCAGAGATTGGTCACAGTTACAGTGAAATCATGGACACATTGTTACATTTTGTGGCTGTGTATAAGTGTAACAATTAGGGATGGGCGAATTCCTCGCTACTATTCGGGACTCGCCCGAATAGTAGCGGACTCGGGGGACTCGCAACTCGCCGAGTTTCCTTAGGAATTACTCGGGGGTAGCGAGTCCCTGTACTTTTGCAGTGTATCTATACAGATACACTACAAAAGTACCCTAAAAGTTAATCTAAGGGGTTAAAAACAATAAACATTAATACTCACCTCCTGTACTCCTGTACCGGGACCGGGACTGAAGACCTCTGACTGTTACAGGACCTCCGAGACCACCGGGAGAAGATGGGGAAAAGGACCTTGCAGTTCAGCCAATCAGCATTCGGCTAGCGGTCACATGGGTTTGTCATGTGGCCGCAGTGCAGCCGCGTCACAACCCATGTGACCGCTAGCCGAATGCTGATTGGCTGGACTGCAAGGTCCTTTTCCCCATCTTCTCCCGGTGGTCTCAGAGGTCCTGTAACAGTCAGAGGTCTTCAGTCCCGGTCCCGGTACAGGAGTACAGGAGGTGAGTATTAATGTTTATTGTTTTTAACCCCTTAGATTAACTTTTAGGGTACTTTTGTAGTGTATCTGTATAGATACACTGCAAAAGTACAGGTTACTACTTGGACTCGCTGGACTCGCAACGAGTACCGAGTCTCAGACCCGGACTCGTTAGAGTCCAGCGATTCCGAGTATTTCAGGATTCGCCCATCCCTAGTAACAATGTGTCTATGATTTCACTGCAACCAGAGATCTGCGAACAATATTTGCACAATTATCTGTGTGTGTAACTGGGCATTGACACTGTTTTGTAATCATAATTATCATATGAGTGAACTGGTCACTGACCCCTACAAAATCAGCACAATCCTGCAATGGCTGCAGTGTTGCATTTCTACTTAATCATGACAGTGACCTTGTCAGATCTCACACTATGTTTTATTAATTTCATTGTGTGAATGAACAGGTCACTGACCCCTACAAAATCAGCACATTCATCTCCGCTGCTGTCATTGATCCGGTTGTCTATGCTGTTCCATCTTTATACATTTATGGAAGGTTCCCTGTCAGATCTATTTGCTTAACTATTATAAGGTGAATGACAAGTCACTGCTCCATACAAGATCAAGACATTCCCCCCCGCTGCTTTCATCACTCACATCTGATTGACTGCAGTGCTCCAACTCTCCTTATGATTGGCTGAAAATGTTTCATCTCTACTTATCCCAGTAACTGTATCAAATCTAACCTCTTCCTTATTAATATCATCACATGGGTAAGTTAGTCACTGTCTGTCATAAAATCAGTGCACTCCTCTGCCGCTGTTGTTACCATCATACCATCATTCTTTTTATCTGAATGGGTAAAGATGATCTGTGCCAGTCTATTGGTCTTCTTTTCCATAGCGTAGCCTCATGAATAGATGCGACTGAGAGGTCAATGACAGCAACAAGATCAACATTCTCATCTGCTGCTGCAAACAGCAATGCACTCCTCTGTTGCTGTTGTCACCCTTTATTTAATCTGAATGGGCAAAAATGATTTGCAGCACTCTACGTAAAAAACTTGGCCTTATTTTGTGCAGTCCTAGCCTCATTAATAAAGTCAAATGATAGGTCACTGCCTGTAAGAAGATCAACATACTCATCCGCTGCTGCAACAATTAGTGCACTCCTGTTGTTGTTGTCACCATTCTTTTTATATGAATGGACAATATGACCTGTACTAGTTTACTTATAAAGTTTGGCTTCATTTCTGCAGTCCTAGCCTCATGAATAAAGTCAAATGATAGGTCACTGACTACAACAAGATCAACATTCTCATTCACCGCTGCAAAAATTAATGCACTACTCCCATTATTGTCACCTTTTCTTTATCTGAATGCACAATAAGATCTATTCTACTCTACTTAAAAAAGTTTGGCCTTAATTTCTGAAGTTCTAGCTCATTATTAGAGTCAAAGATAGGTCACTGACTACAGCAAGATCAACATCCTCATCCTCTGCCGCTGTGGTCCCATTCTTTTTATCTTAATGGACAAAAATGATGTGCACCAGTCTACTTTTGTTGAGGATGGAGAGACATGATATGTCTTTATAGGGTTAAAAATATCACAACTTTTCCCTAAAATATATAAATTGTGATTTAGAGATGTCATGTCGTCTGTTATACACAAGATGGCGCTCACGTTCCATAATACACCTGAGACCTAAGCCAACCCATTAAGGGAGGAATTTAGATATTAGAATAATTTGATAAGAATTGACCCATTAGGAGATGATCACTTTGTAGAAAGTTCTAGGATACTAACACTTTGCTTTCTGTATAAAAATGTGTGTTTCAATAAACGCTTGCGCAGTGTTAATCTCATTTGGCGTAGGCATGAGTAAGGCTTGAGACGGCTCTGGTGTTCGTATCATTTTGCTTGCGCCATGCACACTTGCCTAAATAATTTGGAGTGGCTGACGGACTTGTGATTGAACTGAGACCCTCGATACTTTAAAGAATGTGGCCTTCATTTTTGCAGTCCTTGCATTAATTAATAAAGTGAAATGACTGAAAGTCACTGACTGCAACAAGATCAAGATCATCATTCTCATCTGCTGCTGCAAAAATCAGTGCACCTCTGTTGCTGTTGTCGCCATTCTTTTTATAGGAATAGACAATATAGTTTCCTTATTAAACTTGGCCTTAGTTTCTGCAGTCCTAGCCTTACGAATAGAGTCAAATGATAGGTCACTGACTGCAGCAAGGTCAACATTCTCATTCACCGCTGCAAAAATCAATGCACTACTCCTCGTTGTTGTCATCATTCTTTTGTTCTGAATGCATGACATGATCTATAGCAGTCTACTTAAAAAGTTTGGCCTTCATTTCTGCAGTTCTAGCTCATTATTACAATCAAATGATAGGTCACTGACTACAACAAGATCAACATCCTCACCCTCCGCTGCTGTTATCCCCATTCTTTTTATCTTAATAGACAAAAATGAAGTGTACTAGTCTACTTAAACAACTTGGCTTCTTTTCTACAGTACTAACCTCATTAATAGAATCAAATGGTAGATCACTGACTGCAACAAGATCAACATTCTCATCCGCTGCTGCAAAAAATCTTCTCTGCCTCTATCGGCGCCATTGTTTTTATCTGAATGGACAAAAATGCTCTGAACAAGTCGACTTAAAACACTTGGCCCTTGTTTCTGCAGTCATAATAGCCTCATTATTAAAGTCAAATGATAGGTCACTGATTGCAAAAGATCAACATGATCATTCTCTGCCGCTGTTGTCGCCATTCTTTTTTCTTAATGGACAAAAATGATGTGTGCCAGTCTACTTTAAAGATTTGGCCTTAAGTTGTGCAGTCCTAGTCTTATTTATTGAGTTAAATGATAGGTCACTGACTGCAACAAGGTCAACATTCTCATCATCTGCTGCTAGTTTGATTTGTATAACAATAGTGTTCTATACACACAGACGTCATAAAACTAGCGCTATCAAAGGCCACTCCTATACCTGCTCTTTTCTTCTGGGAGATTATAGTCGCTATCTTGCAGCCCCCTAACCCACCACCTCGAAGTTCGGCTTCTTATTTGATCAGTCCATGTTCACACTGGAAAATTTGTGGTCTCTCTGGTGCTCATTTAGCAACCCTATATCGTGTCTATTTGCAAACAGTTGAGTTCCCGACTCTCTATGCCTCCATGTTAGCGGCGCTATATAAAATCCTACTGGTGTGTACGGTGCGCTAGTTATTAATCTCCAGCCTATAAGAAGTAACGACACAATATAATTAAGAGCAGGGAGCGCCAACCAAACTCCCTTCATTTTCTTTCTAATGAAGAAAACGTAAAGTTTAATTACATTTGAATGCGCGGTACGAAATAGCATGATAAACAATTATATGTATTAATGACGGTTCCCCTTTAATTACGGCCCGTTAATGCGCCCGTTATTTCTCCGCCTGCCTCAATTTGCATACAAATATTTAGATCATTAGCCTTTTCATTGCAAATGGAATTATATCTGAAGCTTTCGGAAGACTTGTTTAACCCGCTAGAAACCTACAGCAAATTGTTCTAACCTTTCCCGTCCTACACAGAACGACGCGCGTCGGCTCCTTACCGTTCGCCGGCGAGGCTTCTTTTTTCTTTGGAGAAATCTTGATGTAATCTCCTTCCATAAGAGCGTGCGGGTGAATGTGCTTCATGTGGTTAGAGTCAAAGGTAAACAGTTTGAGAGCTGCAAAAGACAGCGGAGGAATTACGCGTTACTGCGGCGGGCGGCTGTTGACGGAAATAATTATGGTAAATATATACAGCTCTCAAAATAGGTACGAGGGGGAGCAGCCGAAAAGCAGAAAATGTTCAAGACAAAGAACTTTCTCCAGAAACCACATAGGCTCTATGAGTTATTCAGTAGCAATTTATGAAGCTAATTATTAATAAATAGGTTGTCACACGAACATCATCAATCACAAGTATGTATAATACTTGGGGGTACGACCAAGAATAAGGGTCCCGAGTGAAGTAACTTGAAGCTTGTGAAGGTCTACAAAAGTGTCCCGAACTACTGTAGGTGTTTAATACTAATGGAGTATTTGTAGGGAGATCCCCTTGTGACGTCTCAGCTTTTCTCAATGCATGTCAGGGGTCAATATTCTTAATTGGGCCAGACATATTGGTTATCTTATGTTTGCAAAGTCGTTGTTTCTTGCTGAGTCGTCACACCCCTCTCTTCTTCTTAGGATCCAAGACCAGGTTTGGATGTGAGTGACCCCTGCGACCACTGTAGCTTCTCCCCTGGGGGGCCACATACTCCACTGCCGAATGGAAAGGTAGTGCACATGCATCACCACTAGTGACGAGCGAGAAATACAATGCTTGAGTGCTCAGTACTTACAACGAGAGGCTCGGACGGGCTCGACTTGTGTGCCAAGTATAATGGAAGTCAATGGGGAACTCAAGCTTTTTTCCAGAAGAGCCTCCAGAAAAATGTGAGACTGTTATACCCAGTACTCGAGTCGCTCATATCGAGAACCAAGCACCCGAGCATTGAAGTGTTCGCTCATAACTAATCACGACCCTATTCACTTTATACCCTTTGGAATCTGTGGTCAAGCATATGCATCTTCCCTCCTGTATGCTGATAGATGTGAATAGAGCAGCATAGCTATATACACAGTACCGCGGCAATCACATGGGCTCGGGGGACTCCTATTCACAGGATCGGTGGGGTTCTGTGATTTGGTAATGGTTGAAGTTGATGGAAAAAAACTATTTTTTTCATAGTGGAAAAAACTGTAATGCAAACTGCTGCAACACGGAGGATAGTGGACCCTTGTTCTCAGGATCGTGGTGTTCCAGGGGTCAGATGTTGAACTCTGATTCCTATTTGTGTGAGGATACTCTTAGCCCTCAGGCTTAGAGGCACTTTATAGAGGCAGAAGAAATCACTATTGTTCTGCAGAACCATTGGCAATCCATGTGGCACAATATAGTACTCAATATGGCTCGACCTTGTGTGCGGTGGCCTTCTTGTTATCCTGATCGCTAAAGGTCCCAAAGGTTGGACTGCACAAACCAAGCATTGATGACTAATTCTAATACTTCATCATCGATTGTGCTGTTTATTCTATTTAATTATCAACTCTTAGTCCGGGTTTCTAGATTCTATGGTCGACTTTCAGTCCTGATTTCGCTATCTTATAATCGACTTTCAGTCCTGATTTCGCTATCTTATAATCGACTTTCAGTCCTGATTTCGGTATCTTATAATCGACTTTCAGTCCTGATTTCGCTATCTTATAATCGACTTTCAGTCCTGATTTCGCTATCTATAATCGACTTTCAGTCCTGATTTCGCTATCTATAATCGACTTTCAGTCCTGATTTCGCTATCTTATAATCGACTTTCAGTCCTGATTTCGCTATCTTATAATCGACTTTCAGTCCTGATTTCGCTATCTTATAATCGACTTTCAGTCCTGATTTCGCTATCTTATAATCGACTTTCAGTCCTGATTTCGCTATCTTATAATCGACTTTCAGTCCTGATTTCGCTATCTTATAATCGACTTTCAGTCCTGATTTCGCTATCTTATAATCGACTTTCAGTCCTGATTTCGCTATCTTATAATCGACTCTTCAGTCCTGATTTCGCTATCTTATAATCGACTCTTCAGTCCTGATTTCGCTATCTTATAATCGACTTTCAGTCCTGATTTCGCTATCTTATAATCGACTTTCAGTCCTGATTTCGCTATCTTATAATCGACTCTTCAGTCCTGATTTCGCTATCTTATAATCGACTTTCAGTCCTGATTTCGCTATCTTATAATCGACTTTCAGTCCTGATTTCGCTATCTTTAATCGACTTTCAGTCCTGATTTCGCTATCTTATAATCGACTTTCAGTCCTGATTTCGCTATCTTATAATCGACTTTCAGTCCTGATTTCGCTATCTTATAATCGACTTTCAGTCCTATTTCGCTATCTTATAATCGACTTTCAGTCCTAATTTCGCTATCTTATAATCGACTTTCAGTCCTGATTTCGCTATCTTATAATCGACTCTTAGTCCTGATTTCGCTATCTTATAATCGACTTTCAGTCCTAATTTCGCTATCTTATAATCGAATTTCAGTCCTGATTTTCGCTATCTTATAATCGACTTTAGTCCTGATTTCGCTATCTTATAATCGACTTTTAGTCCTGATTTCGCTATCTTATAATCGACTTTCAGTCCTATTTCGCTATCTTATAATCGACTTTCAGTCCTGATTTCGCTATCTTATAATCGACTTTCAGTCCTGATTTCGCTATCTTATAATCGACTTTCAGTCCTGATTTCGCTATCTTATAATCGACTTTCAGTCCTGATTTCTGTATTTTATTATCGATTTTTAGTCCTGTTTTCTCGATTTTATTTTTGACTCTTCTCCTGTTTTTTTTTTTTTTGGGGGGGGGGGATTGTAGATTTATGCGGTTAGTTACCTTCGTAATACACAGACTCTGTCCACCATCCCAGGTCCTGAGTTGAAGTAATAGGAGCATTGATTGCAGTAAATTGCAGGCAAGGTTGGAGCTTTAAGTGCAGTTTAAGCCCTTGCAGAGTCCGGCTTGTTTTATTACGTCACCATGGTAACCGTGCACGGTAATATTCGGCTATGCCTCATACCTATGATCACCCTTTGCTAACCCCTGCTCTCCCATAACCAGAGATTAGGGCCCAATCTGTAGTTATGGTGATACATTTGAAGGAAAACAAAGACATTAACTTAGTCCATATTGGCCACATACCCGATATTACCCGGCGAGCTGCTCTATAGCCGTGTTATTTCTACAGATTACCAGGCAATATAAAATTGCAGTCATTTGGAAAATCTTCCATCATGGGTTCTTTACCTTAAAAATCCACATTATTTCTATAATCACCTGATAACTCCCCGAATCAGAACTTGGCAAAAGCAAATGATTTCTGTGTCACTTTTTATTTTCTGCACATGAAGCCTTAAAATGACCCCGGTGCGGAATAATGATACTATAGAGCCCGAAAGCAAAAAATAACACCTTCTTATGGAAGATCTGGGAGGACGCAGAGATATTTCATCACTATGATAAAAATGTATATAGATAGACAAATAATAGGTAGACAGAGGGAGAGATAGATACTAGATATATACTGTAGATAGATAGATAGATAGATAGATAGATAGATAGATAGATAGATAGATAGATAGATAACGTGAGAAAAATCCTTGCAGCACACAGCTACTACCAATGATGCATAAGTGCTACAAGCCATATATGTTTGAGGAAAAAGTTAAAAACTTACGTTTTTTCAAAAAACTAAATAATCTTATCTTTTAATTCTGGAGTTCTTAGTACATACATTGGCCAATGTCTGTTTGCTCATCAACTACGACAAAGTGACTCCAGGCATGATGAGCCCTATCTGACATCCCTGCCCTCCTTGTCCACCCCCCACCTCTCGGTGGGCAGGCACCATCTATACCCTCCATCACCTGTAGGTTTAATGAGGGTGCACATTGCAGCAAAGGAGCCTGCAACTCCATATATGTACTAAGAACTCCAGAATTAAAAGATAAGATTATTGAGTTTTTTGAAAAAAACGTAAGTTTTTAACTTTTTCCTCAAACATATATGGCTTGTTAGCACTTACGCATCATTGGTAGTAGCTGTGTGCTGCAAGGATTTTTCTCAAGTTGTTTGATTCTGCATCCTTGCTTGCACCAGTTCACACTGGTCTGCTGAGTGCTGTGCAGCTTTTCTGATTATTAGATAGATAGATAGATAGATAGATAGATAATAGATAGATAGACAAATAATAGGTAGACAGAGGGAGAGATAGATACTAGATATATACTGTAGATAGATAGATAGATAGATAGATAGATAGATATGGATAGAGAGATAGATAGATATGGATAGATAGATAGATAGAGAGATAGATAGACAGACAGATAGATAGATAGATAGATAATAGATAGATAGATAGATAGATAGATAGATAGATATGGATAGAGAGATAGATAGATATGGATAGAGAGATAGATAGATATGGATAGAGAGATAGATAGATAGATAGATAGATAGATAGATAGATAGATAGATAGATAGATAGATAGATAGATACAAAACAGAAAAAAAAAACAGAAAAAAACTGCACAGCACTCACAGACTAATGTGAACTGGTGCCAGCAGGGACACTGGGTCATACAACTAGAAAAAAATTCTCTGCAGCACTCAGCTACTACCAATGTGCAAACATGCTAACAAGCGGTATATATTTGAGGAAAAAATTTAAAAACTTACGTTTTTTTCAAAAAACTCAAAATCTTATTTTTTTATTTTCTTGGGGTTCTTGGTACGCACATTGGCCAATGTCCGTTTGCTCATCAGCCGCGACAAGGCGACCCCAGGTCTGATGAGTCCAAGAAAATAAAAAAATAAGTGAGTGCTGTGCAGTTTTTTTCTGTTTTGTGTATAACGAATGGAGAATCTGGCTCCATGACTGCAACTTGCACCCTCATCACCCACAGGTGGTCTTAGGTTGAGATGGTGTCCGCCCACTTGAGAGTGGGATAGGGAGGAAAAGGAGGACAGGGATGTCAGCGTTAGGACTCATCAGACCTGGGGTCGCCTTGTCGCGGCTGATGAGCAAACGGACATTGGCCAATGTGCGTACCAAGAACCCCAAGAAAATAAAAAAATAAGATTTTGAGTTTTTTGAAAAAAACGTAAGTTTTTAAATTTTTTCCTCAAATATATACCGCTTGTTAGCATGTTTGCACATTGGTAGTAGCTGAGTGCTGCAGAGAATTTTTTTCTAGTTGTATGACCCAGTGTCCCTGCTGGCACCAGTTCACATTAGTCTGTGAGTGCTGTGCAGTTTTTTTCTGTTTTGTGTATAACGAATGGAGAATCTGGCTCCATGACTGCAACTTGCACCCTCATCACCCACAGGTGGTCTTAGGTTGAGATGGTGTCCGCCCACTTGAGAGTGGGATAGGGAGGAAAAGGAGGACAGGGATGTCAGCGTTAGGACTCATCAGACCTGGGGTCGCCTTGTCGCGGCTGATGAGCAAACGGACATTGGCCAATGTGCATACCAAGAACCCCAAGAAAATAAAAAAATAAGATTTTGAGTTTTTTGAAAAAAACGTAAGTTTTTAAATTTTTTCCTCAAATATATACCGCTTGTTAGCATGTTTGCACATTGGTAGTAGCTGAGTGCTGCAGAGAATTTTTTTCTAGTTAGATAGATAGATAGATAGATAGATAGATAGATAGATAGATAATATATAGATACTAGTTATGTTAGAGGATGACGTTGGTACACAGCAGAGTTCTGCACATAATACCACCATCTGCTGGCCAGAAGGTAGAAGGAGTGGGAGATGTGGCAATGAGAACTAGAAAGCTCAGTGTTTGTTCCAGAGAGGAAGAGATTGGAGGAGATGCCGGTTTAGGTGACAGTTGTGGCGCAGTAACTAACTATAAAAGTCTTGGCCATGTCAAGAAAAGGAGAAGTTGAAAGTTGAACCTGTAAAAGGATGGTCATGTGGGCCGCGGACCAAGCTAAAGGCCCGGTTCCACGCTACGATATTGTTAACGACATCGCAGCAACGTCACGGCTTTTGGGGTGTTGCTACATTGTCGTTACGACGTTGTTGCGCACGACATGTAGATACGACCAACGATAAGTCGGCTGAGAGTTGATCACAGGTTTATGAACAGGACCATAATCGGTTGTTGATTGTACGTTCGATCTGCTGCATAATAGTGGGCGACACCTTGATAACGATCTCGTTTACGACTTCGTCTATTCAGAACTGAAGGACGTAGGCGACCAAATGACGAGTATCGTTCGCTTGTCGCGGAATCGTTGCTGCTTCGTTCAAGATATCTGTACGTCTGACACCTCAGCAGCGATCAATAGACGATGTTCTAACGATCTTGGCCAGGTCGGATCGTTGGTCAGATCGCTGGAACGTCGTAGCGTGGAAAGGAGCCTTTATAGACAAAGATCTCTGACCAGATCCGAGGGGAGATCTGAGAAGAAATCCAAGACCAGATTCAAAAGGAGATCTGAGCCCAATTTCAAGAGGAGATCTGAGACCAGATCTGGTTATATCCAAGACTAAAGGCCAGTTACACACAGATAATTGTGCAGATATTGTTTGCAGATCTCTGGTTGCAGTGAAATCATGGACACATTGCTCTATCTTGTGGCTGTGTACAAATGTAACAATGTGTCCATGATTTCACTGCAACAAGAGATCAGTGTGTATAACGTGGCCTTAAAGGCTACATCACACGCTTCAATATTGTGAACGATATCGCTTAAGTGATCCGGATTTTTGATTGCTTGAGCGATATCGTTTGTGCGTCGTTGCGTGTAACCGCGCGATCTTTCAGCGAAAAATCACTTGATTGTTTGGTTGATGATTTGTGAGCAGGACCCCAAATCCATCGTTCATTGTTCAATTAACCTGTGCTCAACCTGCTGCATCGTGCTGTGTGACACCTCTCAAACCATCTCATTCTCGATTTTGCCTATTCCTGATGCTACATGGTGTCGATCACTGAGTAGTGCGCACGATCACTGGCGCGTTGCCAAATGTAACATCGTTAACGAGATCTATGCTTGTGACACCGCACAAACGATATCAATAAATTGTTCTAGCGATCTCCATCACGTGACTTTTCAGACGATATCATGATTTATATTGAAGCGTGTGACGTCGCCTTATGGTACCGTCACACGTCACGATATCGTGTAAGATATCGCATAGAAGTCACGTGTTTGGAGGCGTCGCTGCGACATCGGAACGATGTCGTAAGTGCGTTGTAGCGTTTCACACCGCAATATCAGTGTGACATATCGTGAGATCGCACATCGCAGATTTGAGAACATGTTCTCAGGTCAGGCGATCTGCGATAACGCAAGGATAAGGATTGGTGTAAAGTAAATAACCTGTTGTTGATACAGTTACCAGTATCTCCGTATCTCCTCATTGTCTGCGCCGTTTCCAGGGGTGGACTGGCCCAGGTGGCAAGGGGGCAAGTGCCCCCCAGGCTGGTGGTATTGCCCTCCTCTATGGCCACCCCCTCTTACTGAAATTGGCCGGCCGGCTTTGCGGCCACAGCTGCTGGCATCATAGAAGGCGACGCGCCGGGCAGTGTGGTGAGTGACAGTGGGCCGCGAGTCAGCTGACACAGCAACCTCAAAGCTCCACCCCACTCCTCGCCTCACCCCGTGTTCGATAGCACCCCCCCGCTCCTCGCCTTACCGTGTCCGATAGCAGACCCCCCTCGCCTCACCATGCCTGATAGCCCCTCCCCCCCGCTCTTTGCCTCACCGTGTCCGATAGCACGACCCCCACCCTGCTCATCACCTACTCCAAGGGCTGAAAGGATCTGACTGCCTCCTGGGCCAAGGTGCACCAGCCGGCCCTGGTTGTTGCATTCTAGTACCTATTAACACATGAATGGATGGATGCATGGATAGATAGATAGATAGATAGATAGATAGATAGATAGATAGATAGATAAGTTTAACGGCAATTATCTAAACTTTTGGACCACTCATTGAGCACCCAAGAACATTTCTGACCTTGAGGCCATTGCCCAGGTTCCTCGGGAAGCCGGTGTCTTGTGTTGCGTTACGTTTGATAGATTACACAGATAGACGGAAGCTTAGCTACGTAGATGTGAGGTTTAATAATACAAAAAGAGAGAGTGACGTCTGTTTCCCTCACCCATATCACTGGCGTCCACATCGAGTTGGGTCGTCTTCTGGAAGTTCCGGGACATCTCTAGCGCCACTTGCTCGGTCGTGTGCAGAAGTTTGGTTAAACTTTTCTTTCTGTTTTCTTCCGTTAACTTCTTCCAAACGGAAATTTTATCCTTTTCGACAAAGTTGTTCACAGTGTTCACAAACGTCTGAAGAAAGAAGGAAAGAAGGAAGGAGCTGATTACAGCTCACGCCGCCATTTACCATTCACTCTTTATACAGGAATGTCAAGCCGGAATCACTTACGGTAATGGTGGTATTAGTGAGAGTCTCTTTGTTTGCCGCTGTCTTATTTAAAGTGCCGAGCAGCGGAGAAGAAGCGGCGAGCACTTCAACGTAGGAAATCACATCCACAGGCAGCAGCTCTCGTGTTGTACTTTTCTGAATCTCTTTTAGAATTGCTATCGGCTCCTTGATGGTGTTGACCTAAATTAGACACGGGGAGATGAGACCGGAGCAGGTTTGATGCCGTTCGCAACGTCTGGAGAATGAGATAAGTCTGGAGATGATCAGTGCGGAGAACTGTGGTTATGTAATAAAATAATTAGTAGAATTCAGCAATAAGGAGCTCAGTCGTGGATGATCGGTGGGAAGATCATTGAGAAGGACAAACCCAACCGATGAGCTCAGACATTACACGTGTGGCCCTAAACAGTGGGCTCCAAATGCTACAATATTGCACCGAGCACCACCACCTTGAGCACGTTTCAGGCCAGTAAATGACCACTTACCTTCAAGTTCATGGTTGGTCGTTTACGGGACCGTTCACATGGCTGACGAATAATGGCGGGGGCTGATGATGCAAACCCAACCATCCCATCCCTATATACAGTATCATATTTTTGGCAGCAGATCACCTATTTTCATAGGGCTATGTGCTGTTGATAACGATGATTATTGTGCCGACTTAAGCGATCCAGTCACCCAACACATTTTTGCCTATCCCTATGAAGGCTCGGAGGCGCTATCTGCATTCTCTATGGCATTTTCGAATGGAGATGTTCTACGTCTTCCATGGCAGCCCGGTAAACGTTATATATACTCAGGTGCTGGAGGCTAAATATAGGGCGAAAACTAGGTCAAATGTATGTGAAGAGGGGGGAAACCTCTAAAGTCACACACCAAAGAGGAGTAAGGAAGATAGAGCTAAATGAAGTGGTGCCCCCTATCTGCTGACCTCAAAACAGCCACAGATACTGTCTCTGTAATACAAAGTGTAGGCTACTTACACACAATCTACGCTATATACTCATACAGTGACTATAGGATATATACACACAATCTGTGCTATATATTCACACAGTGACTATAAGGTATTTACAGTTGCGGCCAAAAGTATTGACACCCCGGCAATTCTGTCAGATAATACTCAGTTTCTTCCTGAAAATGATTGCAATCACAAATTCTTTGCTATTATTATCTTCATTTAATTTGTCTTCAATGAAAAAACACAAAACGAATTGTCCTAAAGCCAAATTGGATCTAATTCCACCAAACATAAAAAAGGGGGTGGACAAAAGTATTGACACTGTTAGAAAAATCATGTGATGCTTCTGTAATTAGTGTAATTAACAGCACCTGTAACTTACCTGTGGCACCTAACAGGTGTTGGCAATAACTAAATCACACTTGCAGCCAGTTGACATGGATTAAAGTTGACTCAACCCCTGTCCTGTGTCCTTGTGTGTACCACATTGAGCATGGAGAAAAGATAGAAGACCAAAGAACTGTCTGAGGACTTGAGAAACCAAATAGTGAGGAAGCATGAGCAATCTCAAGGCTACAAGTCCATCTCCAAAGACCTGAATGTTCCTGTGTCTACCGTGCGCAGTGTCATCAAGAAGTGTAAAGCCCATGGCACTGTGGCTAACCTCCCTAGATGTGGACGGAAAAGAGAAATTGACGAGAGATTTCAACGCAAGATTGTGCAGATGGTGGATAAAGAACCTCGACTAACATCCAAACAAGTTCAAGCTGCCCTGCAGTCCGAGGGTACAACAGTGTCACCCCGTACTATCTGTCAGCGTCTGAATGAAAAGGGACTGTATGGTAGGAGACCCAGGAAGACCCCACTTCTTACCCCGAGAAAAATGGTGTAAAATTCCAGCAGAGCATTGTAAGAAACTCATTGATGGTTACCGGAAGCGGTTGATCGCAGTTATTTTGGCTAAAGGTTGTGCAACCAAGTATTAGGCTGAGGGTGCCAATACTTTTGTCCGGCCCATTTTTGGAGATTTGTGTGAAATGATCAATGTTTTGCTTTTTGCTTCATTCTCTTTTGTGTTTTTTCATTGAAGACAAATTAAATGAAGATAATAATAGCAAAGAATTTGTGATTGCAAGCATTTTCAGGAAGAAACTGAGGATTATCTGACAGAATTGCAGGGGTGTCAATACTTTTGGTCACAACTGTATATACTCACACAGTGACTTTAAGATATATACACACAATCAGTGCTATATACTCACACAGTGTCTATTAAGGTACCGTTACATGATAAGATATAGTGAACGATATCACTGAAACGTCACGGGTTTGGAGTTGTACAAACGATATCGTTAGGATGTTGTTGCGTGCGACACTGAGATACGACTACGATAAATCGTTGATCGCAGATTTGAGAACATGTTCATAAATCAGACCAAACCTGCTGCATCGTTGTGTGTGACACCGCGATAACAATGTCATTCACAACTTCTCCTATTCATAACAGTGAAGAAGTATCGTTCGCTGGGTTGTGCGAAGTACCTGTTCGCTACATCGTTGGTGCGTCGTGCACAATATCTACACGTGTGACATCTCACCAACTATCCTCAGCTCTATCCCCAGCTGTACCCTCATCTATACCCTCATCTGTATCCTCAGCTCTATCTTCAGCTCTATCCTCAGCTCTATCCCCAGCTGTACCCTCATCTATACCCTCATCTGTATCCTCAGCTCTATCTTCAGCTCTAGCTTCAGCTCTATCCTCAGCTGTATCTTCAGCTCTATCTTCAGCTCTATCCTCATCTATACCCTCAGCTCTATCCTCAGCTCTATCCTCAGCTGTATCCTCAGCTCTATCTTCAGCTCTATCCTCATCTGTATCCTCAGCTCTATCCTCAGCTGTATCTTCAGCTCTATCCTCAGCTCTATCCTCAGCTGTATCCTCAGCTCTATCTTCAGCTCTATCCTCATCTATACCCTCAGCTCTATCCTCAGCTCTATCCTCAGCTGTATCTTCAGCTCTATCCTCAGCTCTATCCTCAGCTGTATCCCCAGCTGTACCCTCATCTATACCCTCATCTGTATCCTCAGCTCTATCCTCATCTGTATCCTCAGCTCTATCTTCAGCTCTATCCTCAGCTCTAGCTTCAGCTCTATCCTCAGCTCTATCCTCAGCTCTATCTTCAGCTCTATCCTCATCTGTATCCTCAGCTCTATCTTCAGCTCTATCCTCAGCTCTATCCTCAGCTGTATCCCCAGCTGTACCCTCATCTATACCCTCATCTGTATCCTCAGCTCTATCTTCAGCTCTATCCTCATCTGTATCCTCAGCTCTATCTTCAGCTATTCCTCATCTGTATCCTCAGCTCTATCTTCAGCTCTATCCTCAGCTCTAGCTTCAGCTCTATCCTCATCTGTATCCTCAGCTGTATCCTCAACTCTATCTTCAGCTCTATCCTCAGCTGTACCCTCACCTATACCCTCATCTGTATCCTCAGCTCTATCCTCAGCTCTATCCTCAGCTCTATCCTCAGCTCTATCCTCAGCTCTATCCTCAGCTGTATCCTCAGCTCTATCTTCAGCTCTATCCTCATCTATACCCTCAGCTCTATCCTCAGCTCTATCCTCAGCTGTATCTTCAGCTCTATCCTCAGCTCTATCCTCAGCTGTATCCCCAGCTGTACCCTCATCTATACCCTCATCTGTATCCTCAGCTCTATCCTCATCTGTATCCTCAGCTCTATCTTCAGCTCTATCCTCAGCTCTAGCTTCAGCTCTATCCTCAGTTGTATCCTCAGCTCTATCTTCAGCTCTATCCTCAACTCTATCCTCAGCTCTATCCTCAGCTGTATCCTCAGCTCTATCTTCAGCTCTATCCTCATCTGTATCCTCAGCTCTATCTTCAGCTCTATCCTCAGCTCTATCCCCAGCTGTACCCTCATCTATACCCTCATCTGTATCCTCAGCTCTATCTTCAGCTCTATCCTCATCTGTATCCTCAGCTCTATCTTCAGCTATATCCTCATCTGTATCCTCAGCTCTATCTTCAGCTCTATCCTCAGCTCTAGCTTCAGCTCTATCCTCAGCTGTATCCTCAGCTCTATCTTCAGCTCTATCCTCAACTCTATCCTCAGCTCTATCCTCAGCTGTATCCTCAGCTCTATCTTCAGCTCTATCCTCATCTGTATCCTCAGCTCTATCTTCAGCTCTATCCTCAGCTCTATCCTCAGCTGTATCCCCAGCTGTACCCTCATCTATACCCTCATCTGTATCCTCAGCTCTATCTTCAGCTCTATCCTCAGCTCTAGCTTCAGCTCTATCCTCAGCTCTATCCTCAGCTCTATCTTCATCTCTATCCTCAGCTCTATCCTCAGCTCTATCCTCATCTGTATCCTCAGCTGTATCCTCAACTCAATCTTCAGCTCTATCCTCAGCTGTACCCTCACCTATACCCTCATCTGTATCCTCAGCTCTATCCTCAGCTCTATCCTCAGCTCTATCCTCAGCTCTATCCTCAGCTCTATCCTCAGCTCTATCCTCATCTGTATCCTCAGCTCTATCTTCAGCTCTATCCTCATCTGTATCCTCAGCTCTATCCTCATCTGTATCCTCAGCTCTATCTTCAGCTCTATCCTCATCTGTATCCTCAGCTCTATCTTCAGCTCTATCCTCAGCTCTATCCTCAGCTGTATCCCAGCTGTACCCTCATCTATACCCTCATCTGTATCCTCAGCTCTATCTTCAGCTCTATCCTCAGCTCTAGCTTCAGCTCTATCCTCAGCTCTATCCTCAGCTCTATCTTCATCTCTATCCTCAGCTCTATCCTCAGCTCTATCCTCATCTGTATCCTCAGCTGTATCCTCAACTCTATCTTCAGCTCTATCCTCAGCTCTATCCTCATCTGTATCCTCAGATGTATCTTCAGCTCTATCCTCAGCTCTATCTTCAGCTCTATCCTCGGCTCTATCCTCAGCTCTATCCTCATCTGTATCCTCAGCTCTATCTTCAGCTCTATCCTCATCTGTATCCTCAGATCTATCTTCAGCTCTATCCTCAGCTCTATCTTTAGCTCTATCCTCAGCTCTATCCTCAGCTGTACCCTCATCTATACCCTCATATGTATCCTCAGCCGTTTCCTTAGTTGTATTCTCAGCTGTTTAGATTGTGAGCCCCAACAGGGACAGTGTTGTAAATGTATGTAAAGTTCTGTAGACTTAATAGCGCTATATAAATGAATCAATATTTAGTAGATTGTGAGCGTCCTCTCTCCTTCTGTACCTGTGTGCCATATGTTGTCCATGTACCATGCACTTGTCTTTGTATACCCGTTCCACATGTAAAGCGCCATGGAATGAATGGCGCTATAATAATATATAATAACAGTAGTAATCATATTATTATCCTCAGCTCTACTTACCTTGGTAATTGTGTAGTTAATGTTTGCCGCAATGCACCGATCATCCAGATGACACTTAATCTTTACATTTTCTATAAATAATAATAAAAAAAAAGTTGAAAAACAAAGTATAGAATTCTGACTGCCATAATGGTGTCTAATGTCGGTAGAATTGACAGTGTTTACACTATGTGATATAATATACTTCACGGTTTCTGATACATTAGCATTGTGTTAATTGCTTAAAACGCTAAAAGCTCACCTATAATTGCTGCCACTAGGTGGCGAATTGAGCATTGTATTCCAAGTACCGCCTGCATGCAATCACTGATGAGCAAATGTCACCTTCACAGCACCCCCAGTGGTTAGTTATGGTATTGCAAGTGTTTTTATGTCCCTTTCTTCATATGTAAATTTAGAGAAATTAAGAAAAACGGTGCAAATGACAGACAGACGGAGGCGCGTAAGGTTAGGGCACTTCTTAAAAGGGTTATCCTACAAATTATTTTGAATCAAATGTTTTTAAGTGATTTGCAGTGTTTTCTACATAAAAAAACATGTTTTTTTTTTTTTTTTAAATCTTACTTTTTTTATATCCCTCCTTGTACTGCTGCTAGTCTATGTGCTCTGGACCAAATCAGTCTCCTTCACCTTCTGGCAGCCAATGGTATAATTCCTTTAGACTCTACCTATAGATGCCATCCTTGGCTGTACTGGCATGTACTGCAGAGACTTTGCTACTTCACTGCCAAAATGTTATTTTTATTGATCGCTCTTCCTTGAGCAAAGGATGACTATGCAGAAAACGGGCTGCGAGGAGACTGACGGACCTGTGTGACCCCCGCCGGTGCTCAGTTCAGAGGCTGCGTAGCAGCACTGTAGTCTTGGAGCACAGGTGGGCATGCTACGTATGGAGATGTCAGAACATTTCACAGGATCATTTTCATAATCTAAACAATGAATTAAGAGCCTTTAGATCAGTCTTGAGCCATGGTGACTTGATGGATGAACGCTCTGTAGGAAGAATGATCTTGTGCAGCCTTGATAGTTCCACCATGTTCTCCACCTAGCCTAGATAGGTCCACCAGGTCTTCTCCAAGCCTAGATAGGTTTTCCAGGGTCTTCTCCAAGCCTAGATAGGTCCACATTGGTCTCCTCCAAGCCTAGATAGGTCCACCAGGGTCTTCTCCAAGCCTAGATAGGTCCACTAGGGTCTTCTCCAAGCCTAGATAGGTCCACATTGGTCTCCTCCAAGCCTAGATAGTCCACATTGGTCTCCTCCAAGCCTAGATAGGTCCACTAGGGTCTTCTCAAGCCTAGATAGGTCCATATGGTTCTCCAATCCCAGATAGGTCACAGGTCTCCTCCAAGCTTAGATAGGTCAACCAGGGTCTCCTCCAAGCCTAGATAGGTCAACCAGGGTCTTCTCCAAGCCTAGATAGGTCCACTATGTTTCCTCCAATCCTAGATAGGTCAACCAGGTCTCTCCAGCTTAGATAGGTCAACCAGGTCTCCTCCAAGCCTAGATAGGTCAATCTGGTCTTCTCAAGTCTAGATAGGTCCACTAGAGACTTTTCCAGGCTAGAAGGTCACCCAGGGTCTCTCCAAGCCTAGATAGGTCAACCAGGGTCTTCTCCAAGTCTAGATAGGTCCACTAGGGTCTTTTCCAGGCCTAGACAGATCATTCAGGGTCTTCTCTTAGCCTATATAGATCCACTAGAGTCTTTCACAGGCCTAGATAGGCACACTGGGGTCTTTTCCAGGTCTAGATAGGTCACCCAGGGTCTTCTCCAAGCCTATATAGGTCCACTAGAGTCTTTCACAAGCATATATAGGTCCACCGAGGTCTTCTCCAGGCACTAGATAGTTCACCCAGGGTGTTCCCAAAGCTAGATAGGTCCACCAGGGTCTTCTATGCCATTTTCTTGATTGTATTAAGCCATTGTGTTGCTAGTCTTCCTCTTAGCCTTGTTCCTTCTATTCTTCCAGCAGCCATGGCGTCTTTCTGCAGTGATCACTCTTTTGTACGGTTTAGACAAGTCTTAGCTTCATGATTTCCTTGCTTCAAATGTCTAGTTTGATTGTTCCAAAACTGACTGTTTGATCTTCTTGCCATCCAATGAATATGGTATCTAATGATGGGATGACTACTTTTGTGCCTTGAGCATATTTTTTTTGGGGGGGGATGCTTCATCTGATGCCAAATTTTTAAGGCATTTTCCTTGAATAAAGGTCCCCAACCTTTCTGACTTTGAGAGCCACATGCAGCTCTGCATGAGGGGCGCGAGCCACATCCAGCTTCTGCCCCCCCCTTCCGGAGAAGAGACACCCAGAGCCTCCATTACTGGTATAATGACAGCCAAAGAGGCAGTGTACCAAAATCCAGGGTCTCCTACCTTCTCCCCATCCAGATCTGCTCTTCTATGTTGGACTACTTACAAAATTTGCCATCGGAGACCTGCTCTTCATAGGTATTTGCTGAACTATAGCTGTGCGCCACACATCACAGGCCCTCGAGCCACCTGTGGCTCCTGAACTGCAGGTTGAGGGCCCTGTCCTAGAGCATTGCTCATAGGCTACAATATTTCCATAATGTGATGCTATGCGGCTGCACATGGAGTTGTTGGACCTCCATGTCCCTTGTACATACTTCATGTATGAGTGTTAGCAGATCTTAGTAGAATTTGCAACCTAATGTTGGGTGACAAAAGTTCCTTTGCAACTGTCACAATGGTCTCTCTATTTTGGAGACTTGTGACTGTTTTGGTACTTCAGTCTTATTCTTTTATTGAGATTCATTTTAAACGTGTTTCTTTCCTTTTGCAGTTCAGGAGTTAAGGTCAGTTTCTGCTGCTAGCAGACTCCTTAGTTTCCTTACCAGGTGTGACTACTTTGTGATCACTTCCATTGCCTTTATATAGTCACATGATTCCAGCATCCTTTGCTGGTGATTGAACATTTCTGGACAATCATCCTGAGGGGAAGATCTTGTTTTGGAGAGCTGACTACTGCTAAGCGCCGTCAAGGAGCGAGGCAGCCGGCCTGAAGTTGCCTGTGTTGTTTCCCTGTCACATCTCCTCTTCCCTCTTGTTGTTAGTATTGCATTGGTTGGGACTAGTGCTCCCGCCGGCTATTCCCTATTGAGGGCTACCATCACGGCCAGCGAGGGACTAGGTATCCTGGTCGGCGACAGGTTAAAAGAACTCATATAGGGACAGTAGAGAGATCAGGGCACAGCTGCAGGTGACTGCAGGAGGTCATCTCTCACTTGTTCCCTATGAGCAGGACCCCTCCACTTCATGTCCCCCCCCCCGGGTTTCCCTGTCTGTTGTTTAGTATTGTGCACCGGACATTGTTGGTACAAGCGCCACTGTCACACTCGGTAGCCAGACATTCCCCTTAGTCCAGCATGACAGGAGCACACCTCCGAGGTGACCCATAGGATCCTGCCAAACCAAAATGGGATTGTAGTTCCTGTTCTCCCTTAATGGCTCTTCGTTCCTTGGGGACTCTCCTGCTGAGACTACATACACCGCAGGCCCTTTTTTTTAATTAGGCCCCACCCCTGAGGAACATCACTAATTTCTAACAATAACTTCAATAACTTTAATGGGACCGGGGAGCAGTGACCGCTAGCTGGTCACACACATACAATTAGTCTTATCAACTCTAGACATAAATGCCTAATCCACATACACCCTATTCTCCCAAGGGGAAACAAACCAACTCTTCACCCGCTTACACTTGGATAACTATAATGCAAGTCCATGGACAGCCTTAGGTAAAAAAGAGTATACGGCTTGTACCACGATGATTTCCTGCAAAAATAGCCAGTTTTAGCTCTCAACTTTGTTTATACATATATTTATTTACACAATTAAAACTATTTCGGAAAGTGCAATAACACCTTTCTGTTACCTATTATGCTTTTTAAATGTAATTATCCAGAATATAACCCGGAGGAGAAATCCTTCCATTGTAAAGTTGATGTAGTCATTAAGTGACATTAAAGGATGGATTATTATTTCCGCCACTTACCTTGACAGTAAGTCCCATCATTTGCTTTAAAGTGCAAACTTCCTGAGGACGAGCGATAACCTTTCAGGCACGAGCAGTTGTACCCTCCGGCCGCGTTCTCACACCGAGCGTGGTCGCCACACTTGTTTCCACTGCATTCATCTATATCTGCAAATACCATGTCAAATCGGGAGTTTAATGACATATTTACAGACTGTCGGCCCCCCTGTCCCCCTCGGTTGTCAATGCAAAAACCCGACATTGCAATTTTATAACATAAAAAAAAAAAAAGAAACATCATCGTTGAGATAATTTCGTCTTTCTCCTTCCGTCAATGAGGCGTAAATTAGGCAAAAAAAAAAAAATCGAAACAATTAAATGTTTCCCACATCACAATATTCTGTTTCAAGAGGATAAGGAGAAGAATGAAACATTTTTAGATATCGCTGAATTCAGCTGCTGACACCAATATACTTCCCTCATAAATTACCTGAAAAGATGTTTCTACTTACTCATGTTTGTAATTAGAATAGGAAAATCCATAACTTATCCTAAGTAGGAAGTTTTTCTTATGGGTTTGTCACATGCGGTTATTGGTGCGTAATTGTAGACTGAGCCGGATGATAAATCACAAACAAATAAGACACGTAAAATATGGAGATAGATTGGTTTAATAATGAGAGAAAAATGGTCTAGGTTTAATAAAGCTGCCGGGATACATCACGACAATGTGTCTGGAGAAAAAGTGGATCGGAATCAACAAGTAGAAATGTAAACGAGCCCTCGACAAACATTTCTCACTCTTCAAAATAGCAAAGGAGACACTGGCGTTAGGCTTAGACGTTGGACCCGTCCTCTTCCAGATTTAAAAGCGTTTTAGGACACTATTGTGACAACACAGACTCAGTTCACAGTTCAGTTCGTGTCGTGGGTTAGTATTCTTAATTAGGCCAGACGTATTGTTCTTTTGTTTGTTAACTGAGGAGAAGTAAGTCATTTTTTCTTATCGGACTGTTCGGAACTTCCACTGTCGTAGTTTGTGCATTGTTAAAGGCGGCTTCACACCACGGTTTTGTGGTGTCAGGCTGTGTCCAATGTTTTGCTGGATGCATCAGACACAGCCTGACAGCCCTGGAGACAGGGCCGCACCGTCCATTGGACAGTGTGAGCCCTGAGTCCAGAGCGGCGGCAGCCAGGGGGAGCGGCATGAGAGAAGGGGGCGGCGCCACGAACATCAGCGGCGGGCTCAGGAGAGAACGGACGCTGTCCCGGTAACAGCGGTAAGAGGCGGCGCGCGCTGTGGCACTGTAGGCTGCAGGGGCGGCGGGGCCGAGGTACGCTAGCACCCCCTCCCCTCCAGAAGCTGCAGGGGCGGCGGGGCTAGAGTCCGCCAGCAGCACCCCCCCCGGACGCTGCAGGGGCGGCGGGGCTGAGATCCGCCAGCACCCCCCCCCCCCGGACGCTGCAGGGGCGGCGGGGCTGAGATCCGCCAGCACCCCCCGGCCTCCGATCGGCTCAGGTGGCAGGGTGGCTAGGTGCACCCCTGCCTGGAGAAAGCAGAGCTGGAGGGTTAATATGCCCTCCGGTCCTGTTTTCTGCCAGAATCAGGACTGTGCGGTTGCTTGCTAGCCGCGGTTCTGAAATTTCTGCTGGGAGCTCTCTAGGTGCTGAAGTTCAGTGCTGGCCGCCACTGAACTTCAGCACCCGACGTCTGGCAGCCGGATCTGATTTTCTGTAGATCCAGTGCGATCGGCGCCCATAGCCTCCCATGTTAGGGGGCGCCGGATCGCACTGGATCTGGGAGGATCCGATATTGTCAGATTTTTGCCCTGGACACAAAACTGCTGCAAGCTGCGATTTTTTTGTCCGGGGTAAAAAAGGAAGTCTCCCGGATCCTCCCTGTCAGCAGGGAACCGGATGGCAAATGACTGCCCTCCAGCCCCATAGGAATACTATGGGGCCAAAATCGGATCCGGGGCTGTCCAGTTCACACCGGACAGACCTGGATCCTTAAACCCGTGGTGTGAAAACACGCTAACTAAGTGTAAATTACCTCAGCCCCCATCAGTCTACATCATTTAGAGGAAAATTAGTTGGATTGAATTGCCAACCAATAAGAGAACTGCCTTATCTGAACCAATTCTGTGAGACACAGTGTCCTGAGGTGAAGGCTCAGGCATATATAAAAGGACTTGCTTCAGTGAGCAGTAGACATATGCTACATGACTTCAGTCTAGGGGCTTTGGTCACAGTTAGAAGATCATAACCTCAGTCTAGGAGTTTCCGTTCTGCCTTGAGGAGCACCAAAACTGGATCATATTCTACAGGACTTCAGCCTAGGATCCTAGGATTCGGCTGGAAGATCAGAGGATCTTGAAGAACCCACGTTGGGACAATTCGATTGCCTGACTACAGACTTTGCTGTGATCGGTTAGCTTCTTAAGCTTGCTGCTATCCCTTCTGAGTGAGTCCCGCCAAAAGCGGCTGCTGCTGAATTGGGGTAGTTGGTCCTGAAAGCCCTGAAGGCACTAATATTCTAATCCCTGGTGAGCCAGCGGAAGGATGAGACTCTGTTGCTTGTTATATCGTGTGTTCTTGCTGGTTATGTGTTATATGCCTTTGACTGTTGGGGAACCAATAAAGTCTTATCATTGTGTGGTTCCCCCACCCTGTCTTGTCTGAGTAGTGTTCTGCCCACAGTTAAGAAGTTTGGGTTTTCAGTGGGATGATCCCTGGTCCATGTGGTCTTTCAAAAGGTGGCTGGACCAGAGGAACAGAGCACCCACTGACACCTGTGTCTCCACAAATATGTCTGGAGGAAAAGGGGATCGGAATCTACAAGTAGAAAATGTAAAAAAAAAGCACTCAACAAACATTTGTCACTTAATGCTTCAGACGGTGGAGGATGAGGGCAAGATCAAATTTGAAAAGGAGAAGTTGGCATTGGGCTTAGACATTGGACCCATCCTCTCCCGAAAATTAAAAGCATTTTATGACAATATGAAGAAAAAATGGATCAGAATCTACAAGTAAAAAATGTAAAAAAAAAAAAGCCCTCCACAAATATTTTCCCACTCAATGCTTCAGATAGTGGAGGATGCGGGCAAGTTCAAAATTGTCTACAAGAACTGGCACTAAGCTTAGACCTTGGACCCATCCTCTCCCAAAATTAAAAGCATTTTATGACCATGTGCATGGAGACCAAGTGGACCAGAATCTCAAGTAGAAAATGTGAAAAAGACTTTCATCAAATTTGTCACATAACCCTTCAGACGGTGGAGGACGCGGGCAAGTTCTAAATTGCAAAGGAGAAGTTGGCATTAAATTTAGACCTTAAACCCAAAGTTAAAAACATTTATGACAATAAGTCTGGAGAAAAAGGGATCAGAATCTACAAGTAGAAATTGTGAAAAAAAAAAGCCTCCTAGTGGAGGATTGGGGCAAGTTCAAAATTGCAAAAGGAGAAGTTGGCATTAAGCTTAGATGTTGAACTCATTTCTCCAAAAACTAAAAACATTTTATGACAATATATAAGGAGAAAAAGGGGATCAGAATCTACAAGTAGAAATTGTGAAAAAAAAAAAAAGCCTCCTAGTGGAGGATTGGGGCAAGTTCAAAATTGCAAAGGAGAAGTTGGCATTAAGCTTAGATGTTGAACTCATCTTCCAAAAACTAAAAACATTTATGACAATATGTCAGGAGAAAAAGTGGATCAGAATCTACAAGAGGAAAATGTAAAAAAGTCTTCGACAAACATTTCTCACTCAAAGCTTCGGATGGTGGAGGATGCGGGCAAGTTCAAAATTGCAAAGGAGAAGCTGACATTAAGGTTAGACTTGCGCCAATCCTCTCCCAAAAATTAGAAGCATTTAGGTCAATATGTCTGAAGAAAAAGTGGATCAGAATCTACAAGTAGAAGAAAGGTAAGAAAGCCCTCCACAAACATGTCTCACATGATGCTCAGATGGTGGAGGATGCGGGCAAGTTCAAAATTGTCTACGAGAACTTGGACAAAGCGTAGACCTTGGACTCGTCCTCTCCCAAAATTAAAAGCATTTTATGACAATAGGTCTGGAAAAAAGTGGATCGGAATCTACAAGTAACAAAATAATCCACAAACATTTCCCACTTAACTCTTTAGACGGTGGAGGATTCGAGTAAGCTCAAAATTACAAAGGAGAAGTTGGCATTAAACTTAGACCTTGGACTCATCTTCTCCCAAAATGAAAAACATTTTATTACAATATGTCTGGAGAAAAAGTGGATCGGAATCTATAAGAAGAAAATGTAAAAAAAAAAACCCTCGACAAACGTTTCCCACTCATTGCTTCAGAGGGTCGAGGATGGGGGCAAGATCAAAATTGAAAGGAGAAGTTGGCATTAGACTTAGACCTTGGCCCCATCCGCTACCAAAATGTAAAAGCATTTTATAAGGTTTTTTATATTCACTTTGCTCGGTGTTTAGTGTTTGGGTTAAATATATTTTCACTTGTGAAAGACCTGACTTTTATGGATGCGACACAAGCAACCAAATATGTTTATTTTTTCTTTATTTTATTATTTTCAGGGGTGACTTGAACTTATAGATGGTAGATTTTTTTATATTTATTATTATTTTTAATATTAATAACTTTTTTTAGGCCTTTACTCTCCTACTATCCAAGACGACTTAACATTGTAATCACTTGCACAATATATAATAATACATTATGAAATTAATTATTGGCAAATCTTATGTTACATTTTTTTATATTATCAAGACACAGAATTAGGTCGTCTTGGCCCCCTGAACGTACAAAAGGGGCCGTGCCACGAACAATTGTACATTTTAATTAATAGATCTTAGAATAAAAATAAGTTCCACAATTGGATGCGTTAAAAAAGAATTTCCTGTTTGTATACACTTATATGTTAGGTGATCCCCGGCTGTAATGTCTGTATACTCTTATATTCTGTGATCCCCGGCTGTAATGTCTGTATACTCTTATATTCTGTGATCCCCGGCTGTAATGTCTGTATACTCTTATATTCTGTGATCCCAGGCGGTAATGTCTGTATATTCTTATATTCTGTGATCCTCGGCTGTAATGTCTGTACACTCTTATATTCTGTGATCCCCTGCTGTAATGTCTGTATACTCTTATATTCTGTGATCCCCGGCTGTAATGTCTGTATATTCTTATATTCTGTGATTCCCACCTGTAATGTCTGTATACTCTTATATTCTGTGATCCCAGGCGGTAATGTCTGTATACTCTTATATTCTGTGATCCCCGGCTGTAATGTCTGTATACTCTTATATTCTGTGATCCCCGGCTGTAATGTCTGTATACTCATATATTGTGTGATCCCCGGCTGTAATGTCTGTATACTCTTATATTCTGTGATCCCGGCTGTAATGTCTGTATACTCTTATATTCTGTGATCCCCGCCTTTAATGTCTGTATAATCTTATATTCTCTCATCCCCGGCTGTAATGTCTGTATACTCTTATATTCTATGATCCCCGGCTGTAATGTCTGTATACTCTTATATTCTGTGATTCCCACCTGTAATGTCTGTATACTCTTATATTCTGTGATCCCCAGCTGTAATGTCTGTACACTCTTATATTCTGTGATTCCCGGCTGTAATGTCTGTATACTCTTATATTCTGTGATCCCACCTGTAATGTCTGTATACTTTTATATTCTGTGATCCCGGCTGTAATGTCTGTATACTCTTATATTCTATGATCCCCGGCTGTAATATCTGTATACTCTTATATCCTGTGATCCCCCACCTGTAATATCTGTATACTCTTACTCCCCTGCCCTGGAGCTCAGCTGTGGAATATCCCACCTGTTCCTGCATATTTTGACACATACATTACACAGGGGCACATTTATAAGAATATATCGGGACAGGATCTTTTATTTAATATCCAATTGTGGAACTTATTTGTCTTCTAAGATCTATTAATTATAACGTACAATTGTGGATGGTATAACCCCTTTCAATGCCGCCATCTGTGATTGACATTGCCAAGTGGTTAAATAAGAGTGAGTTGTGCTCTAATTTTTGGGGAATAACTATCTTTCATTAATACTTACTGGAAAGACTCGAAGTAACATTAAACCTGGAATATTTTGAGTTTTCTGCACAGGAATGTCTGTATACTCTTATATTCTGTGATCCCCGGCTGTAATGTCTGTATACTCTTATATTCTGTGATCCCGGCTGTAATGTCTGTATACTCTTATATTCTGTGATCCCCGGCTGTAATATCTGTATACTCTTATATACTGTGATCCCCGCCTGTAATGTCTGTATACTCTTATATACTGTGATCCCCGCCTGTAATGTCTGTATATTCTTATATTCTGTGATCCTCGGCTGTAATGTCTGTATACTCTTATATTCTATGATCCCCGGCTGTAATATCTGTATACTCTTATATTCTGTGATCCTCGGCTGTAATGTCTGTATACTCTTCTATTCTGTGATCCCCGGCTGTAATGTCTGTATACTCTTACATTCTGTGATCCCTGGCTGTAATGTCTGTATACTCTTATATTCTGTGATCCCCGGCTGTAATGTCTGTATACTCTTATATTCTGTGATCCCCAGCTGTAATGTTTGTATACTCTTATATTCTGTGATCCCCAGCTGTAATGTCTGTATACTCTTATATTCTATGATCCCCGGCTGTAATGTCTGTATACTCTTATATTCTGTGATCCCCGGCTGTAATGTCTGTATACTCTTATATTCTGTGATCCCCGGCTGTAATGTCTGTATACTCTTATATTCTGTGATCCCCACCTGTAATGTCTGTATACTCTTCTATTCTGTGATCCCCGGCTGTAATGTCTGTATACTCTTATATACTGTGATCCTGGCTGTAATTTCTGTATACTCTTATATACTGTGATCCCCGCCTTTAATGTCTGTATACTCTTATATTCTGTGATCCCCGGCTGTAATGTCTGTATACTCTTATATACTGTGATCCCCGCCTTTAATGTCTGTATAATCTTATATTCTCTCATCCCCGGCTGTAATGTCTGTATACTCTTATATTCTATGATCCCCGGCTGTAATGTCTGTATACTCTTATATTCTGTGATCCCCGGCTGTAATGTCTGTATACTCTTATATTCTGTGATCCCCACCTGTAATGTCTGTATACTCTTCTATTCTGTGATCCCCGGCTGTAATGTCTGTATACTCTTACATTCTGTGATCCCTGGCTGTAATGTCTGTATACTCTTATATTCTGTGATCCCCGGCTATAATGTCTGTATACTCTTATATTCTGTGATCCCCAGCTGTAATGTCTGTATACTCTTATATTCTGTGATCCCCGGCTGTAATGTCTGTATACACTCTTACTCCCCCTGCCCTGGAACTGTGGTATATCCCACCTGTTCCTGCATATTTTGACACATACATTACACAGGGGCACATTTATAACAATATATCGGGACAGGATCTTTTATTTAATATCCAATTGTGGAACTTATTTGTATTCTAAGACCTATTAATTATAATGTACAATTGTTGATGGTATAACCCCTTTCAATGCCGCCATCTGTGATTGACGTTGCCAAGTGGTTAAATAACAGTGAGCGGTGCTCTAATTTTTGGGGAATAACTATCTTTCATTAATACTCACTGGAAAGACTCGAAGTAACATTAAACCTAGAATATTCTGAGTTTTCTGCACAGGAATGTCAATAATTCGGGGGCTTCCTTTGGCAGGAAGCTCTCGATGCAGTGAGTCATTAGGAATTACAATGACTGGAGCTGTGCACTCAAAACTCCCATTAAAACAAACTATTTATTCATATTTTCCAGCTCAACTGCATTAAAAGCCGAGTAACAAAAATAACAGTCTGGATCATTTCAGAGGTTTCAATGCATTGAGTTGAATCGCACTTTCTTCTCCTTTCTTCCTCTTGTAGGAACGGTATATGGAGCGGCAATGAAAATAACCGAACATTTAGGTAACAGGGAGCAGAATTCATCACTGAACTTTCCTTAAAAAGAACCTGACACTTGCCACAAATCTGTATTAATTAAACCCGGTGTGAACGCCGCCTTCCTCCTGAATCCGGCGATGTTTTTCTTTTCTTCCTGCTCCTCTCCGTTCGTGAGATATGACCTCTTCTTCCCTAGTCTTGTACAAGGGGGTGTGGTCACCCACTGAGCAGCTGAAGACCACACCCACTTGGATAACAAGACTAGATTTACCTACAGGGAAGAGGAGGCCGTATCTTGGGAACGGAGAGGAGTAGGAAGAAAAGGAAAACATCGCCGGATTCAGGAGAACAGCGGCGTTTACACCGAGTCAGACATTATAAATGTATCACAAGTGACGGGTCACCTTTAAATCAAGTGTTTAAACTGAGCTCTGCTGCCTTGGTTCAGTGATGTTAGATAAATGCAAATCGAATGGTGTCGTAAAGAATGCAACGTACTGCGCCGTCGATAAAGTATTGATTATTCTTTGCAAGGATGAAGTTCAGGGATGAAGAAAGCAGACGGCCCGAGAAGTTAAGAAGGTGTTTATGGGCGGAGGGATGAAGAATGGCCGCCCATCAATACCGGCAGGACCAGACTCGGCTTGTGCGACCTCCGCAACCAAATGTATTAGACATGATGGCCGGCCGGGATGTCACACCTCGCCCAACACCTCACAGCTTT
This sequence comes from Allobates femoralis, assembly GCA_033576535.1. Classification (NCBI taxonomy): domain Eukaryota; kingdom Metazoa; phylum Chordata; class Amphibia; order Anura; family Aromobatidae; genus Allobates; species Allobates femoralis. Next base: position 124,125,762 of record JARQOC010000007.1, read on the forward strand.
TTCTTTTTTATTTGGATCTCCATTCATCTGGACTCCTATGATATTGCAATGGATATCTAACCTTGGCATTACTCCTGTAAGACTAGTTAAAACAGAACCTACCAAATACTGTTTCTGTATTGTTTAATTCTAATTCTCACTAAAATTAACCCACCCAAATTGAATATATGGGCATGCAGGTCTTTGCAAGCTTAATCCATTGAAACCTTTTATATCGTCCATCTGTTGCTGCACTGCTGAGAAATTAGCCTTTTAATTATCATGCAAATGAAGGATTAAGTGCTCTGGGCGTGTTTGACCACTACCCATGCCTCTGTCACCTAAGATCGTCTTCCGTACCAGCATCAACCTGTCATGCCTCAGTCTCAGGACTCGATCGTCTTGCTCCGTGGTTATGGGTCATGAATCATAGGACAGTTTCCTTCCCTGTTGCCACAGCCTGGTCAGTCTCTGTCCAAATGTTGATGGTTCTTTTATCTTTGCTTTACTCCTTTGCTTTGCTGTTAGTCAGCTGTTCCCACTCTCCCATTTTGTCTCTTTCCTATCACATCCCGGTTGTAGCTATTTATACTCTCCTTTCACCAGCCTTCTTGGCTGGCTATATTTCTATGTGGATTTCTCTTAAGGAGTTCCAGCCCTGCAGCTAAGGGATTTTACCTGATAGTCAGAGACCAGTATTGTATTTGCTGTGTGTATTTCTAATTTGTTTTCTGTTTCCCTTGCCTGCATTTATTATTCTCCTTTGCACATTTGTGCACATGCTTCATGTTCGCTCACCTTGTATGTTTGCCTTAGGCTGGCTGAACATTTGGATTCCCCTCTGCAGCGTTCTGCGAGGGGATCCGCAATGTGACTCAGCACCGCAAGCCCATATCTTTATAATGGGAGCGCACAGTGCTGCGCATGACCGTGCGCACCCATTCACTGCTATATGTGATCTGTGCGCAGGCGTCACCCAGTCTCGCCCGCTCCACGAACACGACAAGTTGCATTTCTGGTGCGGAGAGATCTAAAAATGGCAGTTTGGAGAAGGCCCCTTCAATATCAGGGACCTGGAGCAGTTTGCCAAAGAAGAATGGTGTAAAATTCCAGCAGAGCATTGTAAGAAACTCATTGATGGTTACGGAAGCGGTTGATCGCAGTTATTTTGGACTAAAGGTTGTGCAGCCAAGTATTAGGCTGAGGGTGCCAATACTTTTGTCTGGCCCATTTTTGGAGTTTTGTGTGAAATGATCAATGTTTTGCTTTTTGCTTCATTCTCTTTTGTGTTTATTCATTGAAGACAAATTAAATGAAGATAATAATAGCAAAGAATTTGTGATTGCAATCATTACAGGAAGAAACTGAGGATTATCTGACAGAATTGCAGGGGTGTCAATACTTTTGGCCACAACTGTATGTGAAATGTAAATGCTATGTTATGTGAGTGTCTTTTGTTTCCGGTTTATGCCGTTATTAATAAACCGCTGGACCCTTTATGCATTGTTAACCTTGAAGCGGTGTTATTCTGCTGCCAAGCGGGATCCCCCTGGGGCGCTACCTCACATTAGTCAATGCATTTAAGAACAAATCATATCACCATGTTTCTGGGAGCCCTGAAACGCGTTGACTAATAAATCATTATTGTATTCACCCTTTGATTTCTGCTGGAATACGGCAGCGCGGTGTTTAACCCTTCATCCTCCCTACTTTAATTTTCTAAGATTTGGGTTTTCATTAATCATCAACATTAACATAAATAAACACCTGAAATAGATCCCTCTGTGTGTAATGACTCTATATAATAGATTGGTCACTTTATAGATTGAATTACTGAAATAAAGTCACTTTTTGATGATCTTCTCATTCAGTGAGATGTCTCCTGTAAGTCGATAATAATGAAGAGTGGTGACACATTTAGCTCTCTCAGGGACATTAGACCCGGGCCCTGGAGCCTAAGGGGGGGGCCTCAAAAGTCACTTTGGCCTATAGAAAAAGACTAATGCTATTAAAGATTTGCAATAATTGGGGGCCCGGTTGTAGCTTTCGCATCGGGGCCCCTGAGCTTCCAGTTACACCACTGGCTCTGCTACATCGTCGGCTTTGGCTACTTCTAACAAAATGTTCCTATTCAATGTTTAGTTCGTAACCGCAAGAAAAAAAATAAAATAAAATAAGAAGTATCAATCAGAGAACAATGATGTGACTGCGGGGGATTTGGGATGCAGAAAGCTTCTATTATCCGTCAATTATTTATGAAGTTCTTGGTTTTATAAAATATGAAGTTTGGACTTTTTCTCTTGATGTGAAAACTGTTAATATTGAATCGGCGTGCCGACACTCGGAGGAGCAGATCTTAATGCATTAGCAAAATATAACATATCATGTAATAAGAATACCATCTGTCCTCCAGATGTGCTGGAAATTCTCACTTCAAAGGCCTCAATTGTAAAATATTAAACGCGCTCGCAGTATACAATGGTGTCACTTTCTAACGCCTTTCATGTGTAAACCTGCTGCAACATTGATGCAAAAAAGCAGCCGATTTATGAAAGAGCCGTAAAGAAGCTGCTCGGAATGTCAATGTATCCGGACGAGTCTCACTGTGATACATCGCTCCCTTCCTGCTCATTTGTTCCACCGCATCGGACCATCAAATTGGATCGGATAATATTAATAAACGTATTAATTAGGATTAATAATTGATCAGCTGAAATATGGATCAGAAAGGACAAATGTGCAGGAGCCTTATGAAATATAGATGGCCGCTTACCCCGGCAGAACGTCCCATCGTTGGTCATAAATCTCACTGCGCCGCTGCTGGAAGTGAAGCCGGGCGCGCACATGCAGAAGTAGCTGCCGTTGGTGTTGGTGCAGTTGGCGTGGTCTCCACAGATGTAGGTGGCATTTTGACATTCGTTATCATCTAGGGAAAAAAAAAATGTAAGTTATTTTTTTTTTGAATATACCAAGTATCATTGTTTTTGCTCAATGTTAAACTTAAAGTGTAACCACCAATTACATTTGTATTTAATAATGTAGAGCAAGTGATTATTTTAAACTTTCAAATATACTTGATTAGAGAATTCTGGGTGAAAAGTATTCGTAAACCTTCCACAAGGTGTCCCCACTAGACTGTGTCTGAAGCAGACAAACCATTCATAAACCTTCCACAAGGTGTCCCACTAGACTGTGTCTGAAGCAGACAAACCATTCATAAACCTTCCACAAGGTGTCCCCACTAGACTGTGTCTGAAGCAGGCAAACCATTCATAAACCTTCACAAGGTGTCCCCACTAGACTGTGTTGAAGCAGGACAAACCATTCATAAACCTTCCACAAGGTGTCCCCACTAGACTGTGTCTGAAGCAGGCAAACCATTCGTAAACCTTCCACAAGGTGTCCCCACTAGACTGTGTCTGAAGCAGACAAACCATTCGAAAACCTTCCACAAGGTGTCCCCACTAGACTGTGTCTGAAGCAGACAAACCATTCATAAACCTTCCACAAGGTGTCCCCACTAGACTGTGTCTGAAGCAGACAAACAATTCATAAACCTTCCACAAGGTGTCCCCACTAGACTGTGTCTGAAGCAGACAAACCATTCGTAAACCTTCCACAAGGTGTCCCCACTAGACTGTGTCTGAAGCAGACAAACCATTCATAAACCTTCCACAAGGTGTCCCCACTAGACTGTGTCTGAAGCAGGCAAACCATTCGTAAACCTTCCACAAGGTGTCCCCACTAGACTGTGTCTGAAGCAGACAAACCATTCTAAACCTTCCACAAGGTGTCCCCACTAGACTGTGTCTGAAGCAGACAAACCATTCATAAACCTTCCAAAGGTGTCCCCACTAGACTGTGTCTGAAGCAGACGTGTTCATTACACAAGCCAACAAAATGTTACTTTTTGTAATCATCAGAGATGAGAATGCTACAGTTTAAATCAATTTTTCATGCTGATACAAATATGTTTTTATTTCACATCAACTTTTTTTTTTTACGATGAATTACAGCAGATTACTACAAGTTTACACATATTCGCATCATAAAATCTAATTAATTCATTACATTCAAACAATAATAATTAAATATAAAATGTACGTGGGCAGCGCGCTGCTTGTAAGTTCTAATTTCAGTACGTAGGCTAAGTCTAAGCCATTTTAATCAAAAATGTTTGGTGGATGATTTTCTTGAATATACGATTTCAATATTGTCACGGCATAACATCCAGCAGTAGTCTGCCATCATGCTTGCATTCAGGGGTGAACTAAACCTCCCCGCCGCCTGAGGGGAGAGTGGGGAGGGGGGATTTTGCTAGCAGTCTGGCGGTAGGATTGAAGAGGGGGTGTGGGTGTGTGCTAGTAGCGGGGGGGGCAGGGCTGGCAGTGACCTTCTTTTTGGGGGCAGGCGGCAGCCAGCAGGCAGGAAGGAAGCCGCCGTTATGTACAGGGCGCCGCCCACCTGCAGCGTTGCCGCTCTCCTGCCTCCTTGCCGCCCGAGCAGAAGGCTCAACTTGCATTCCAGAACCCTTGGAAGAACCACTCCATCACCTGAATATCCTGGTGGAAGCGTTCTCCCTGCTCATCGCTCACCATGCCAAGATTTTCAGGAAAGAAGTCCAGATGGGAGTGCAAAAAGTGAATTTTCAGGGACATCTTACAACCCAGTTTTTTGTATGCGTCAAGCAGGTTCTGAACTCCTTCTTTATATCTGGAGACTTGTGGTTACCAAGAAAGTGTTCACAATGCCACTTGAATGAACCGCACACATAGCAGAAACTGTCCGGATTATTTAAAGAGGACCTGTTACCCCCACCCCAATGTCTGCTGCATTCAGGGAAGGGTCCCCCATGTGTCTGTGTGCTGTGTACCCCGAGATATAGCCTTTGTAAAACTTACAGTTAGAAGCCATGGAGGCAGTCACTGTGGCTGGAGGGAGCTCGATTGACTGTGGCCATTCCATCCCCCAGTGCTTCTACTGTGCTGGCTCTGCCCTCCTCCTCTCCTCCCCTCTGTTACTCACAGCATGCAAATCATTTGTCCTGACGTCAGCTCCAGATTCCTGCCCTGACAAAGCATAAACAGCACAGTAGGAGGCGACAAAGAGAGGCAGTGGGGGAGGGAATGGTTCCAGTCAATCAAGCTCCCTCCAGCCACAGTGACTGCCTCCATGGCTTCTAACTGTAAATTTTACAAAGGCTATATCTCGGGGTACACAGCACACAGACACATGGGGGACCCCTTCCCTGAATGTAGCAGACATGCTGCATTCAGTGCTGCATATAAATTGCCATGCAGCAGGCGGGTGACACGTCTTCTTTAAACAATTTCTCGGCATGGTGACACTGTTCAATGAAGAAGAATAAATAAGGCTGATGGAATAAATAAGGCTGTTCTTTATTTTAATGAAATAAGTTCTTTGTTTTAAAACTGAAAGATTAAATATAAATGCAGTCATTGATATTAGCGAATGAATGAAATATTCAAGTAACCATATCTCAAAAACTACGCGATGGAGAAAAAATAAACAAGTCTGAATTCAGCGCCACAAATACTACGAGAATGACATAAAATTGTTTCTGATTTTAATTACTTGTTGGCTTGTGTTATCAGTCAGATCCATTTCAAGCTTCTCACACTGAATATGGGGCATGTATCCATATAAGGATTTAGGGGGTGGGCCTACACTGCTGACTGCAGCTGATGAGGTGACAATGTATCAGATTACTTCAGGCTGTCACTGCTGTGTATCAGCTGCTGGCCATGCCCACACAGCTATAAAATGCAGTTTTTAAGAGAGCACCAAAAAATGTGAGAAAATAAGTCATATGACACTGCATGTGAAGCAGACATATGTTCATTATCACTCAGATCCATCTTCACACTGAATACGGGCCATGTAACCATATAAGGGAGGGAGTGTGGCCTACACTGCTGACTGCAGCTGATGAAGTGACAATGTATCAGATTACTTCAGGCTACAACACAGTTGCTAAGCAATGTCAGAATGTCAGGTTCACTGCAAACTCCTCTTTCCTTGGCATAAGCTTTTAATCTGTCATCTGGCTCCACACAGCTCTGTCAGGATCTCTATTAACCCCTTCTCTGCTGTCATTGCTGTGTTTCAGCGTCTGGCCACACCAGACAGCCATAAAATACAGTTTTAAAAGAGCACACAAAAATGTGAGAAAATAAGTCATATAGCACAAAAAAGCATTATCCTTGCTACTATGTGACCCATCATTAACAACCAGTACAGCATTTTGTTTTTTTGTCAATACAATGACATTTACACTTTAAAAATTAAGTATTTTTGTTCTTTTAAGACCAGAACAAGATTAATGGAAGCTTACATGGAGTTTGGTAACTTTTCAAATATTGCACCCTACTCTTGCAAAATATTTACCGCCATGCTTCTGATCTATTCATTGTCTTTACACATGTTCCTATTCACCAGTATTCTGCCTGCACTATAGGTGCCGGTATGTACTGACAGCCACATCCAAATGAGGAACAACAAACATAGCGCCTACATTAATATAGTCAGGTAAGAGCTGATGTAAATGTGAAATTAATTGCTAATCAAGTACTTAAAGCAACACTCTGGCCCTTTTTTTTTTTTTTTTTCAGCACTTGAATTGATTGGAGTCGAGCTTTAAATATAAACCCCTTGTCCAAGGCATATACTCACCTTCCAGTGTCTTCATATCTTACCAGCACTGCTCCTGCGGTGTCATCTTGTGCTTTAAGTTCTGACTGTACAAAAGTCAAAAGTTACATCACAAGTTTCCAATGCATCCCTATGAAAGTCAGAATGAGGCCAGATGGAGACCAGAACGAGGCAAGGAGGATGAGGCCAAAATGAGGATAGAACTAGGCCAGGACAAGAATAGAATGAGGCCAAAACGAGGTCAGAATGGGGCCAGGACAAGAATAGAATGAGGATAGAGGCCAGAACGAGGCCAGAACGAAACCAGGACAAAGATAAAATGAGGATAGACTGAGGCCAGGACTTGTCTAGAATAAGGCCAGAATGAGACCAGGATGAGGATTGAACAAGGCCAGGCTGAGTCCAGAACAAGGCCAGAATGAGGCGAGGATGTGGACAGAACAAGGCCAGGATGACGCCAGGATGAGAAAAGAACGAGGCCATAGTGAGGTCAGGACAAGGATAGAACGAGGATAGAAGGAGGAAAGAAGGAGGGTTGAACATGGAAAGGACAAGGTCAGAACAAGACCAAATTAAGGCTAGAATGAGACCAGGACGAGGCCAGGTTGAGGCTAGAACAAGGACAGGACAATGCCTGGATGATGATAGAATGATGCCACAACAATGCTAGGGCAAGGGTAGAATGAGTATAGATTGAGGCCAGAACAAGATCAGGACAAGGCCAGAATGAGGCCAGAATGAAGCCAGGGCAAGAATATAACTAGGATAGAACGAGGCCAGGACAAAGATAGAACGTAGATAGAACAAGGCTAGAATGACTCCAGAACAAGGCCAGAATAAACACAGGACAATGAGAGAGTGAGTATAGATCAAGGTCAGAAACAAGCCAGAATGAGGCCAGAATGAAGCCATGACAAGCATAGGATAGAACAATGCCAGAACGAGGCCAGAATGAGGTTAGAATGAGGATAGAAGAGACCAGAACAAAGCCAGGACAAGGATAGAACAAGTATAGATAGAGGCGAGGATGAGACCAGGATGATGCCAGAACGAGGCAAGATGAGTCCAGAACAAGGCCGGAACAGAGCAAGAGTGAGGCCAGAACGAGGCCAAGATGAGTCCAGAACAAGCCGGAACAGAGCCAGAGTGAGGCCAGAACGAGGCCAAGATGAGTCCAGAACAAGCCAGAACAGAGCAAGAGTGAGGCCAGAACGAGGCAAGATGAGTCCAGAACAAGGCCGGAACAGAGCCAGAGTGAGGCCAGAACGAGGCCAAGATGAGTCCAGAACAAGGCCAGAACAGAGCAAGAGTGAGGCCAGAACGAGGCCAAGATGAGTCCAGAACAAGGCCAGAACAGAGCCAGAGTGAGGCCAGAACGAGGTTCTAATAGAGATGTATTGAATTGTGACCTTCGGTGCCTCCATGAAACACTTAAGCTGCTGGCAGGTTACAAATTGGCAAAGACTGACCGAAGCGCTGTTAAAAAAAAGTGAAGCCACCGGAGTGTGAGTATAGACCGGGGGTCGGGGACTTATGGTGGCCAGGAATGTTAACATAACATTGGTTATCTTGGTTGGCATGGCAGTACTGGTTGTCCTGAGTGTCAGATGGTCGTTATCATTGTTGACATAGCGGCACTGCTTGTCCCAGTTCCGTTGGCTCTCATGGTTGTCCTGTGGCCATTGTTGTCCTAGTTGTGATGGCAGTACTGGTTGTCCTGAGTGTCATGGTGACCATTGTCATTGTTGAGATAGCGGCACTGATTGTCCTAGTTCCGTTGGCTCTCATGGTTGTCCTGTGGCCATTGTTGTCCTAGTTGTGATGGCAGCACAGTTTGACATGGTGGCTCTAGTCTTCCTGATTGTTTTGGTGGCCAGGGATGTTAACATAACCTAGGCTTTCTTGGTTGCCAGAAGCACTGGTTGACCTGAACCAAGAAAGCCTAGGTTATGTTAACATCCCTGGCCACCAAAACATAGCAGCACTGGTTGACCTGAATGTCATGGTGGGCGTTGTTGGCATTACTGAGATTGCGGCCTGGTTGTCCTAGTTGTAGTCATGGAGGCCGTTCTTGTCCTAGTTGTATTGGCAGCCCTGGTTATCATGGTGTCTCTGGTTTTCATGATTGTTATGGTGTCTCTGGTCTACTTGATTGTTATGGTAGCCAGAAATGTGAATGTAGCCTTAGTTTTCTTGGTGGTGATGGTGGGTCTGATTGTCATGACTGTCATGGTGGTTGTTGTTACCCTAAGACAAAATATAACTATAAAGTGGACATAGTTTCCCAGAGTTACATTTTCCTACAGCTTTGGCAAAGGTCTTGTTTACGACCCAACCCTTCGTCTTCCAATCTCGGTAATGGCGGAGTGACTTGATAACTGTCCCTCGTCCATACGAACCATCACAGGGGTCAGTTACACAAGCAGGTAGGACATTACCGCTGTGAATCACTTTCCTCCACCAGACTGATATCTGTTATAATCCCGTTTCTGATTAAAATGTTAATCAATTTCAATAGCGGCAAAACACAACTTGCGGGAAGTGAAGATCTCTGCAGACACAAAAAGTCACGACAAGCACATAAAAAGTACTTTAATGAGCAGTGTCACTAATTGCGGCACATATGTTTCGCTCATATGCACCAATAACTTTTAAATTATATTATTTTAATGCAATAAAACTAAATAACAATGACCATATGTCACTCGCGCTGTCACCATATGCCCGCAAATTTCTCCGAACTTGTGTGGAAGGGGAATATCTGTAAATTCATTCTTGACATAAAACGGAATTTTATGACTTCTGCGACTGTAATATACATTTCTCTACAGTCATAGACGAATTATAATATTCATATTATGGTGTTATGGAATCTAAAGGAACAATGATTAAAACAACGGAACCATAAATTAAAAAGCGCTGTGCCGGGGCGCGGAAGACAGACGGCGCGTTGTGACCGTGAGATAGAAATCCAATGTTAATTCAAGGGAATGTGCGGGACAGGCGATATACATGATTAGGTAGATTAATAGAAAAAAATATTTATAGAAAAACACTTAAAGTGTAAATGTCATTTCATTGAACAAAAAAAACAATACTGCACTGGTTGTTAATGATGGGTCACATAGCAGTTAAGATAATACTTTTTTGTGCCATATGACTTATTTTCTCACATTTTTTGGTGCTCTTTTAAAAACTGCATTTTATGGCTGTGTGGGCATGGCCAGCAGCTGATAGGGAGCAGAGAAGGGGTTAACAGGGATGGTGACTGAGGTTTGTGGAGCCACATGACAGATCAGAAGCTTGTGCCAAGGAAAGAGTAGTTTGCAGTGATCCTGACATTCTGACATTGCTTAGCAACTGTGCTGTAGGCTGAGATAATCTGATACATTGTTTCCTCACCAACTGCAGTCAGCAGTGTAGGCCCCGCCCCCTCCCTTATATGGTTAGATGCCCCGTATTCAGTTTGAAGACCGATCTAAGTGATAATAAACATATGTCTTCTTCACACACAGTGCAGTGGGGACACCTTGTGGAAGGTTTATGCATGGTTTTCAACCAGAATTCTCTGATAAAGTATATTTGAAAGTTTATTATAATTGCTTGCTCTACATTATTATCGAATAAACATTTAAACGGCAATTACGCTTTAAAGTCAGTAAAGGAAAACTACATTTGAGACTGCCATAATTTTTGGTAATAAGGGACATAGGCCAGGGTCACATTTGCGGTTGGACCCTGGCCTGCCGGATTCCGGTTTCAACTTAGCAATTTTTCCATCACCGCATAGCGTTTCCGCTATGCGGTGCTGGAAACCGCAGTCCCTAGTTACCCGGTGTTTACCTGCACGACCTGTCACACAGGCAGCGGCTCGGAGGGCGTTTTACAGCGCCGCACAGGAAACCGTTGCAGACACGATTTCCTGTGCGGCGCTGTAAAACGCCCTCCGAGCCGCTGCCTGTGTGACAGGTCGTGCAGGTAAACACCGGGTAACTAGGGACTGCGGTTTCCAGCACCGCATAGCGGAAACGCTATGCGGTGATGGAAAAATTGCTAAGTTGAAACCGGAATCCGGCAGGCCAGGGTCCAACCGCAAATGTGACCTGGCCTAAGAGTGATGAACCTAATAAGAAAGTCGGCCTTGTATCACCTCTTCATATGGTACCAGGTTTTACCCCTCGGGGTCCTTAGCCGTATCCATGACCTACCCATACACCACACGCCGAAATGTCATAGTCCGTGTATGGATGGAGATTTCCAGACCTGCCACATTCTCCTGAACCAAACCTCAACAGTCTCATATATAGCTATGAAGCTGTTGGGTCCGGGGCACACAACTGGCGTGGATGGCAGTCAGACAAATGCTCTTTTGATTAACATCAACTTGTTCTGAACCCCCCTTATACATGCACACTCAAATTGGCTAAGCATGCATTTGCTTTCAATAGAAAAAGTTGAGTAAGGCTAGGGTCACATTGGCGTTTTTTGTTTTAAATCCTGATCCGGTTTTGAGCTTTAAAAAAGCTCAAAACCGGACCAGGAAACGCTCCTGATGGAAGCCGATGCAAAACACCGGATGGCTTCACAAGCCATCCGGTGGCCGGATCCGGCACTGCTGCCTGCGTTTAAAATCATGCAGGCAGCAGTTTTCGCAGCGTTTCTGGGACCGCACTGCGGTCACCGGATGGCTCAGGATGTGTAATCCTGAGCCATCCGGTAACTGCAGAGTGTGCGGATCCCGGCTATTGACGGGACCCGCAACCGTAATAAAGAGTGAAATTGCTGACCTAAATGACTGATAGAGGTCTGTAGGGGGGCTTAGACCCCCCTACAGACCGGGCTCCCACTTCCATAGTGTTCTTCACCAATTTCGCACCGGGCACGGGCTCCTCGGAGCTGCGTGCATGTCAACCAAGGTGCCCCCCCCCCATCACTATACAGGGGTGCATAGACCCCTCTAATACAATTATGCTTACATTGATGTGTTTTACACAAAGAATAATCACAATTGCATTGTTAATTATATATTTACATGTGTCCGGAGCCAGAGTCCAGTGATTTCCAGGGGCGGGGCTGTGTGCAGCAGCCTCCGCCCGCTCCTTCTTGATGGCCGCCCCCTCTGGCCGTAATCCAGTCTTGTGAGGGCGGCCTCGTCGTTAAAGGGGCGTGGCTAACCGCGGCACATAGTTAGCCACGCCCCTTTAACGACGTGCCCGCCCTCACAAGACTGGATTACGGCCAGAGGGGGCGGCCATCAAGAAGGAGCGGGCGGAGGCTGCTGCACACAGCCCCGCCCCTGGAAATCACTGGACTCTGGCTCCGGACACATGTAAATATATAATTAACAATGCAATTGTGATTATTCTTTGTGTAAAACACATCAATGTAAGCATAATTGTATTAGAGGGGTCTATGCACCCCTGTATAGTGATGGGGGGGGGGGCACCTTGGTTGACATGCACGCAGCTCCGAGGAGCCCGTGCCCGGTGCGAAATTGGTGAAGAACACTATGGAAGTGGGAGCCCGGTCTGTAGGGGGGTCTAAGCCCCCCTACAGACCTCTATCAGTCATTTAGGTCAGCAATTTCACTCTTTATTACGGTTGCGGGTCCCGTCAATAGCCGGGATCCGCACACTCTGCAGTTACCGGATGGCTCAGGATTACACATCCTGAGCCATCCGGTGACCGCAGTGCGGTCCCAGAAACGCTGCGAAAACTGCTGCCTGCATGATTTTAAACGCAGGCAGCAGTGCCGGATCCGGCCACCGGATGGCTTGTGAAGCCATCCGGTGTTTTGCATCGGCTTCCATCAGGAGCGTTTCCTGGTCCGGTTTTGAGCTTTTTTAAAGCTCAAAACCGGATCAGGATTTAAAACAAAAAACGCCAATGTGACCCTAGCCGTAGTCATACATCTGATGGCGGCTTATTTCCACTGGTCACAAAAGGATTGCATGTTGTAATTCACTTGTAATGGGCATGTAGCAACACACATGAGAAATAGGTAACACACAAATTAATTGCAACTGATCCTGCCGGCTCCTGTACAGACTATAGATCCCAACCCTGCAGTTCCTAGTGATTTCTGTGTGAGCTGAGATACTCCTGACCACAGACTAAATGATGGCAGCTCAGACCTATTCTTCCTGATCGGCCATCGAGCGCTTCATGTTCCTACTAAAGAAGCGGAGAATGCAATTTACCTACAGAAGGGAAGGTGTGCTACAGGGAGTAAAACCAACAACAAAATACAAGAGATGGTACAAACTGGTAAAGAACATGCCACCTACTTCCTAACAACAAACAGAAGATAGATGCAGTGTAAAGAACATAAACATCAGTGATGAACAGAGAGAGATGAACACAGAGGTCTACCACTGACTGGTGTAAAGAAATGGCAGTGTGGCTGAACACCCACATGAGAGTATTACCAGCAAGAAATACCAGCAAGGGGAGAGTATTTAAAGCCGACCTGAAAGGTGATTGGGTAAACAAACAAGTAAATGAATACACCTGTTACCCTAATAAAACTAAAGCAAGAATAAGAGAAACTAAAGACCTGGAGTAACACGAACACTCCACAGAGCATCCATCACACTCACACTCCACAGAGCATCCATCACACTCACACTCCACAGAGCATCCATCACACTCACACTCCACAAGCATCCATCACACTCCACAGAGTATCCATCATACTCCACAGAGCATCTGTCACATGCACACTCTGCAGAGCATCCGTCACACGCATACGCCACAGAGCATCCATCACACTCCACAGAGTATCCATCACACTCTACAGAGCATCCATCACACTCCACAGAGTATCCATCACACTCCACAGAGCATCCATCACACTCCACAGAGCCTCCGTCACACTCCACAGAGCATCCATCACACTCCACAGAGCATCCGTCACACTCCACAGAGCATCCATCACACTCCACAGAGCATCCGTCACACTCCACAGAGCATCCATCACACTCCACAGAGCATCCATCACACTCCACAGAGCATCCATCACACTCACACTCCACAAGCATCCATCACACTCCACAGAGTATCCATCATACTCCACAGAGCATCTGTCACATGCACACTCTGCAGAGCATCCGCCCACACGCATATCGCCACAGAGCATCCATCACACTCCACAGAGTATCCATCACACTCTACAGAGCATCCATCACACTCCACAGAGCATCCATCACACTCTCCACAGAGCATCCATCACACTCCACAGAGCATCCGTCACACTCCACAGAGCATCCGTCACACTCCACAGAGCATCCATCACACTCCACAGAGCATCCATCACACTCCACAGAGCATCCATCACCGTGCACACTCCACAGAGCATCCATCACACTCCACAGAGCATCCATCACACTCCACAGAGCATCCATCACACTCCACAGAGCATCCATCACACTGCACAGAGCATCCATCACACTCCACAGAGCATCCGTCACACTCCACAGAGCATCCGTCACACTGCACAGAGCATCCATCACACTCCACAGAGCATCCATCACACTCCACAGAGCATCCATCACACTCCACAGAGCATCCATCACACTCCACAGAGCATCCATCACACTCCACAGAGCATCCATCACACTCCACAGAGCATCCATCACACTCCACAGAGCATCCATCACACTCCACAGAGCATCCATCACACTCCACAGAGCATCCATCACGTGCACACTCCACAGAGCATCCATCACACTCCACAGAGCATCCATCACACTCCACAGAGCATCCATCACACTCCACAGAGCATCCATCACACTCCACAGAGCATCCATCACACTCCACAGAGCATCCATCACACTCTACAGAGTATCCATCACACTCACATTCCACAGAGCATCCATCACACTCCACAGAGTATCCATCACACTCCACAGAGCCTCCGTCACACTCCACAGAGCATCCGTCACACTCCACAGAGTATCCATCACACTCCACAGAGCCTCCGTCACACTCCACAGAGCATCCGTCACACTCCACAGAGCATCCATCACACTCCACAGAGTATCCATCACACTCCACAGAGCATCCATCACACTCCACAGAGCCTCCGTCACACTCCACAGAGCATCCATCACACTCTACAGAGTATCCATCACACTCACATTCCACAGAGCATTCATCACACTCCACAGAGCATCCATCACACTCCACAGAGTATCCATCACACTCCACAGAGCATCCATCACACTCCACAGAGTATCCATCACACTCCACAGAGCATCCATCACGTGCACACTCCACAGAGCATCCATCACACTCCACATAGCATCCATCACGTGCACACTCCACAGAGCATTCATCACACTCCACAGAGCATCCTTCACACTCCACAGAGCATCCATCACACTCCACAGAGTATCCATCACACTCTACAGAGTATCCATCACACTCCACAGAGCATCCATCACACTCCACAGAGCATCCATCACACTCCACAGAGCATCCATCACGTGCACACTCCACAGAGCATCCATCACACTCTACAGAGTATCCATCACACTCACATTCCACAGAGCATTCATCACACTCCACAGAGCATCCATCACACTCCACAGAGTATCCATCACACTCCACAGAGCATCCATCACACTCCACAGAGCATCCATCACACTCCACAGAGCATCCATCACGTGCACACTCCACAGAGCATCCATCACACTCCACAGAGCATCCTTCACACTCCACAGAGCATCCATCACACTCCACAGAGTATCCATCACACTCTACAGAGTATCCATCACACTCCACAGAGCATCCATCACACTCCACAGAGCATCCATCACACTCCACAGAGCATCCATCACACTCCACAGAGCATCCATCACACTCCACAGAGCATCCATCACACTCCACAGAGCATCCATCACACTCCACAGAGCATTCATCACACTCCACAGAGCATCCATCACACTCCACAGAGCATCCATCACACTCTACAGAGTATCCATCACACTCCACAGAGCATCCATCACACTCCACAGAGCATCCATCACGTGCACACTCCACAGAGCATCCATCACACTCCACATAGCATCCATCACGTGCACACTCCACAGAGCATTCATCACACTCCACAGACCATCCATCACACTCCACAGAGCATCCATCACACTCCACAGAGCATCCATCACACTCCACAGAGCATCCATCACACTCCACAGAGCATCCATCACACTCCACAGAGTATCCATCACACTCCACAGAGCATCCATCACACTCCACAGAGCATCCATCACACTCCACAGAGCATCCATCACACTCCACAGAGTATCCATCACACTCCACAGAGCATCCATCACACTCCACAGAGCATCCATCACACTCACATTCCACAGAGCATCTGACTGGCCTATCCCCGGGGCCGTTTGGTACTCGTAACTGGGCTGTTAATTTTGCCGGGGCAGTCACAGGGGTTGAAATCCGGCTTCCGTAACCCGATAAAGTCGGTATACTGTCTGGCTGTGGATCAGGTTCTGGGATGTGTTGGATGGGAAAAATGTTTATAGGGGGAATGATCTTGACTCCACCTACAGTTCTCGGTCAACATGGACTGACGCTGCGGATAAGAACTCTGAGGTTGGCTAGGGTCACATTTGCGATGTGCCCCTAGCCTGCCGGATTCCGGTATTATCTTAGAACTTTTTCCAGCGCCGCATAGCGTTTCCGCTATGCGGTGCTGGAAACCGCTGCCCTTAGTTACCCGCTGTTTACCTGCACGACCTGTCACACAGGCAGCGGCTCGGAGGGCGTTTTACAGCGCCGCACAGGAAATCGTGTCTGCAACGGTTTCCTGTGCGGCACTGTAAAACGCCCTCCGAGCCGCTGCCTGTGTGACAGGTCGTGCAGGTAAACAGCGGGTAACTAAGGGCAGCGGTTTCCAGCACCGCATAGCGGAAACGCTATGCGGCACTGGAAAATGTTCTAAGATAATACCGGATTCCGGCAGGCCAGGGTCAAAACGCAAATGTGACCCTGGCCGTTGTTGGTATGGCAGCCTGATGTCGTCACTCCCCGTAGGTGGAGCAGTACCCCGGGGCAGAAGTGTTTAGTAGCAAGAGTGTGTAAGGCCGTGATTGTGCTGGCCTTCAAGTCTCATTTACTGTGGCAGTCGACGGCTCCACAGGCGGGGAAAAACAGTCTCACACAGTGTTGGAATTCTGTACCCAGTTTACTTAGCTTTGTTGCAAATGGCCACCGGGCGCTTCTCTCTACCAAGTCCAGTCTGGTCTGTCCACAAGGAATTGGGATAACTCACCCAGGACCTCTTCATGTGCATCTCTGTTCTCTGGTCACTCTCCCAGGGCTACATCTTCGCCTCTCCTGTCAGTGCCTCCACACGTAGTGCCCCGATCTAGCAGCCACAGCGACTGGTACCTGTCCCCTGACCCTGGTTCGGCTGCCTTCTCGGTGCGTCAGGTTGCAGCCACCACTCCTGAAGATTGCATGGCCTCGATGGTTCAGGCTTACCGTGTCCGTGCAACGCTCATAGCTGGTTCCCTGGTTCTTGAACAACCCCTCCATCCAACTATCTTAGTTCCGGATCTGGGCGCCCAAGCTGTTCTCGCTCTACTTGTGCCCCTGGGGTTTTCTCTCTCTGTTCTCGCCTGCACACTTTGCTTCCATCTCCTTCACTCACTACTAACTACCGACTTACCAACTAACTACTTCCCTTGTCCCTTTTTGACTGGGAACTCCCCCGAGTTCGTCCATGGTCCCCTGGGTCCTAAGATGTGTGGGTGTGTTTGTTGGGGTTCTAGATTCATCATCCCATTTCCTTTAGGACTAGGACACCACACCCGTTCAGTGAGTGCAGTACCCCTTTGTGGCAACTAGACCGGTGGGGTGTCACATTCCCCCTTGGTGAAGATTAGTTCGTCCCCGAGCGACCCATGGGTTATAAAGATGTTACACAGAACTCACAAACATTTTTAAGGCTCACTGGTTTTACCCATCGTGAGATGTTTCTTGGGTGGGTCCTTGTTAATTTGACACCATCAGTTGAACCAGCTGATATTATTTGTCAATAAGTGTCAGGATTGCTTTCTAATTACTAATAGATTTCAGCTGATTTCAGGACTTTTCAGGGCTTTGTTCACCTTTCTTTCTTTGTGTGGTCAATACATTTTCCCTGTGTCATTTCTCATTATGACACATCACTTAATTAGACGTCTATGGTTTGATTTCTTTGCACATGCACGGTTACCGTCACATATAATCACTTTGTAGCATCTATTCGTTTCTGTTGGTTGCAGTAACGATGCTCAGCACTCAGGACTCTTTTTAACCTCGCTGCTTTATTATGTTAATGACAATTTTTTTTTCATGAGATTTGATCTCTACTTTAATTAAGTATAATTGGAAGACAAACAAACAAAGTATCAGGAGCGAATATCACACTAATTATATCCATGCTGGCAAAAGTCACACTGACGCGGCTCCGCCGATGATATCAGCTCTGGAAAAAGGAAAGTGAAATGTCTGCGATAATCATACAACCGTAAAAAGAAAAAGGATTTATATTAATGGAGAAACCCAACTAAATATAATCCTAATGTGTACGGGGCTTGGTGAAATCTAGGGTGCTCCGTGTGTCCCTACAGGACCATTGATGGAGCTCCAAAACTAAAAAAAAAAAATCACAAAAAATTGTTTCATAGTATTTAGTGTTTCAAGTTAAATAATGAAGTCACAGCTCACCTCCTCCTCCCCCTGCACAATGACCTACATACAGATCAATTCCACAACACTCTTATCTATGCATTAATAGTTGGTGCTACAGTTCACCACCTCCCTGTACCTGGATGATGACCTTTGCACAGGACGCAGGGCATGCAAAGAGTCAATAAGTTATTGTCACAGCTCACCTCCTCCCCCTCCCTGCACAATTATTTCTATATAGATCACAGATCGATGCCACAACACTCTCAGCTATAGTTTAATAGATAATGTTGCAACTTATCCCTACCGCCCTACACATGACACAGAGCATGCTCACAACACTCTCCTATAAAAACTATAGATGATGGTCACAGCTCACCTTCCCCCCCCCCCCTTCTTGTACAATGATTGTTGCGCAGGCACAGAGCATGCCAACAGCATTCCACTATCAATGTTATTAAGAGATTGTCACAGCTCACCTCCTCCCTCTCCCTGCACCACAGGGCACAAAGTACGCCCACAACACTCCTATCCATAGACTGCAGTGAGTCCTCACCAGACTGTGGCCTTCTGTGCTCCACATGGTGAGTCTCTGAATGCTGATAATCCACATACACAGGTATAGAACATGACCTTTAAAAAATGTACAAGCTCAAAACAGAAGAATTAATTATAGCTGAAAATTGCCGAAAAAAAATATTGTTGATATATTTGGTGCTGCGCTTGGGTTAACAATGAGGGGAAGCATCCTCTATGAGTGCACCATGGACGGTAAGTATCCGGAGGAGCCCTCACTACGCCGCCATCCGGCCGATCTGGCTCCAGATCAGGTCATGTATGGACGGTTGTAGCGCGGTAGCTCAGCCGCCCGTCATCTCCGTCCTCGGGTTTCGCCGTCTCACTCTGATGCACATCTGATCTTGTTGCAGAAATCCCATGTACAATCCATAGCCGGAGAGAACAGAAGCCGAAGAGAAGGACGATCTCCATAACAAAGCAACAAAATGGAAACACAAGTCGCAAACCACTTCTTCTGCCCAGATCACAGGACTGCAGACATGAAAGTGTCTGTACTCAAAGGGAATGTGAAATCTCAGACCAAGAGGAAGATCTGAGTACAAAATCTGTCAGTATGTGAGATGTGGAGGGAAGGACTCTGCCCGAGCTGTGGATGTCCTACAATGACTGTACAGAGACGTTCCTATACCATGAACAACAGAAAATAACATTGTGGTATAAACAGCTCAGAAACCCGCAGAATTTGCCATTTTGTATTGTTTCTTTCCTTCTTTTTTTATATCTCCTTCCTTTTTCCTTCCTCCCTTGCCTCTTTCTTACCTCCTTCCTTCCTTTCTCCATCCCCTCCCATGATACTTCCATCCTTCCTTTCTTCCTTCCCTATCCTTCCCTCCTACCCAACTCCCTTTCTTCCTTCACTTCTTCCTTTTTTCCTTTCTCCCTTGTTTCTTCCTTCCTTCCCTCCCTCCTTCCTTCTTTCCTTTCTTCTTCCCCTTCCCTTTATTCCGACCCTACTCCATTTTGTTGTTCACTCCCACACTACTTCCTTCCTTCCTACCTCCCTTCACCATTCTATCCATCCCTCGTCTCTCCCACGCTTCTTGCTTCCTCTTCCTTAGCCCCCTTCCTCTCTTCCTTCCTTTCTTCCTTCCTTCCTTCCTTCCTTCCTTCCTTCCTTCCTTCCTTCCTTCCTTCTGTCTTCCTTCCTTCCCTTCCCTCTCACCCTGTTCCCTTTGTTCCTTCCTGCCTTCTTTCCTTCCAACTATCTTCCTTCCCTTACGTCCATCCTTCCTTTCTTCCTCCTCTTTCCTTTCCTCCTACCTAACTCCCTTTCTTCCTTTACTTTTTTCCTTTCTCCCTTGTTTCTTCCTTCCCTCCTTCCTTCCCTTCCCTTCCCTCCCACCCTATTCCCTTCCTTCCTACCTTCCTTCCCTCTCACCCTACTTCCTTCCCTTCTTCCTTCACCTCCCTCCCACCCTACTCCCTTTCTTCTTTCACTCCTTCCTTCCTCCATTCTCCCCTTCTTTCCTTCACACATTTCAGCCTACAAACTGAGGCTGTTCTCATCAGTGTTACACATGGAGGGTGGGTATATAAATAAACCTATGCATAAATTTACATATTTATTGGTAATAAATGTAACTAATAATTGTTTACATACAAAGGGAATATAAGTATTTTTATAAGTGTTTTAATGGATCGCTTTAAACTTGGATGTTGGCATTACTCTAATTGTCTATATTATACACATACATATTCTACCATGGGTAAAGAGGTGATAAAGCCTATCTCACTGCAGCCACACCTGCACCCTACTGGTTCCTGTACAGACTAGTATCCCTACCTGCACAACTACAAACCTACAACTCCTGTCTGTCTGCCTGAAAGCCCCATCAGGTTTGTTCTTGTAGCTCCTGATAAACCAGAACACTATAAAACAATATAGAGTAAGTGTGCAGAGATAGACACATCCAACATATCAGAAAGCAAAAGGTAAATGTAGGAGAGGCAAATGAGAAAACACAGAGAAAATAACACTGGTCTCTGCCTAAAATCTGTAGCTGCAAAGCTGGAACTGCTTAGCAGAAATCCACATAGAAATATAGCCAGCAGAGAAGGCTGACATCAGATTACAAATAGCCGCACCCAGGATGTGATAGGACAGAGACAATAAGCAAGTGAGAACACCCTGCAACTGCAAACCAAAGGAAGAGAAACATTATGATACAACATCCATCAGCATTTGGACCAGCCTGTGGATCAGCAGGGAAGGAAACCAACTACATGGCACAAGGTCACCGGATCGAGTCTCAAGACATGACAATCAGGTGTAGCACAAGCCATAGATCTGGAGGAGCATGAGAAAACTCCTGGAGGAAGGTACAAATGATGGAGAATGTCAGGTAGGATACTGCTCAATTTAGCTACAATCCAGGTCAGTGGTGACATTGTTAAAGGGAATCTGTAATCAGTGAATGGTGGATCCTGTGTTATCTACTGTATATAGAGGTGTTATCAGTCATTGTACAGGAGGAGGAGGTGAGCTGTGATATCACCTATTGTGAATGGTGGATCCTGTGTTATCTGCTGTATATAGAGGTGTTATCAGTCATTGTACAGGAGGAGGTGAGCTGTGATATCACCTATTGTGTATGGTGGATCCTATGTTATCTACTGTATATAGAGGTGTTATCAGTCATTGTACAGGAGGAGGAGGTGAGCTGTGATATCACCTATTGTGAATGGTGGATCCTGTGTTATCTACTGTATATAGAGGTGTTATCAGTCATTGTACAGGAGGAGGAGGTGAGCTGTGATATCACCTATTGTGAATGGTGGATCCTGTGTTATTTACTGTATATAGTATGAAAGAAAAAGGGGGAAGGGGAACAAGAGGCGCAATAGTGCCTTATCACTTAGACACTTATAGTACGGTGATATAAAGGAACCACTCACCTATTTCAGTTGTGCGACCCACAACTGGTATACAGACATATAGTGTTTTATCCGGATGGCTGCTGCTGGACTCCCACCGACCACTTGCACGTGGAATCACACAGTATAAAATGGGAAAGGAAACGGTGTTCACCAGTCCACGCTGCCAGGATCCACTTATTCCAGGGAAGAAACTCACGATCAGATGTGATATGATCAAATCCTTTATTGCATCCAACGCGTTTCAACGCCTTTCCTGGCGTCTTCCTCAGGGATCCCTGAGGAAGACGCCAGGAAAGGCGTTGAAACGCGTTGGATGCAATAAAGGATTTGATCATATCACATCTGATCGTGAGTTTCTTCCCTGGAATAAGTGGATCCTGGCAGCGCGGACTGGTGAACACCGTTTCCTTTCCCATTTTCTACTGTATATAGAGGTGTTATCAGTCATTGTACAGGAGGAGGAGGCGAGCTGTGATATCATCTATTGTAAATGGTGGATCCTGTGTTATCTACTGCATATAGAGGTGTTATCAGTCATTGTACAGGAGGAGGAGGTGAGCTGTGATATCGCCTATTGTGAATGGTGGGTCCTGTGTTATCTACTGTATATAGAGGTGTTATCAGCCATTGTACAGGAGGAGGAGGTGAACTGTGATATCACCTATTGTGAATGGTGGATCTTGTGTTATCTACTGTATATAGAGGTGTTATCAGTCATTGTACAGGAGGAGGAGGTGAGCTGTGACATCATCTATTGTGAATGGTGGATCCTGTGTTATCTACTGTATATAGAGGTGTTATCAGTCATTGTACAGGAGGAGGAGGTGAGCTGTGATATCATCTATTGTGAATGGTGGATCCTGTGTTATCTACTGTATATAGAGGTGTTATCAGTCATTGTACAGGAGGAGGAGGTGAGCTGTGATATCATCTATTGTGAATGGTGGATCCTGTGTTATCTATTGTATATAGAGGTGTTATCAGTCATTGTACAGGAGAAGGTGAGCTGTGATATCATCTATTGTGAATGGTGGATCCTGTGTTATCTACTGTATATAGAGGTGTTATCAGTCATTGTACAGGAGGAGGTGAGCTGTGATATCACCAACTGTGAATGGTGGATCCTGTGTTATCTACTGTATATAGAGGTCGTATCAGTCATTGTACTCTTGTCTCTGATATAAGTAAACTGCTGAAAACCCTTCCTGGAGGAACAAGGAGTGTGACTCTATAGCTGCTATGGCCAATGTGAAATTACAAGATTGCTCATGTTGTTTTTTAATAATGATAAAAAATAGAAAACTTTGTCAATATTAAAAAAAAAATAAAATAAATAAAAAATACACTAAATTCCAATTTAACGGGTCTTTATTTGATGATATATTTCTGTAGCTGCTCAGTCATTGGCTGCTATGATGTGGTGGCTGCAACAAGGTGAATTGGAGCAAAAATGGATCAAGGAACCGTGGGAAATGTATCCAGTGAGAATTGCACTTCTGTATTTTATAGAATTCTCTGATTTTCGATGTAACTCTCTAAACCCTGGACATTCCCTCTAGAATATCCCTCCCAATCTTAATGTTGCATTCTCCTTTCGATGTTTCCATGGACGGACATTATTCTCCTAACGAGTCCTGAGATTCATTATTAGGGCGGGCCGCTTCCTCTGAAGTCATTAATGTTGTTGCCGCAGCATAAAAATCCGGAACATCTGTGAACTTTGATGTGTGTGATATATCAGGAGAGTCAGACGACTATAAATGTCTATAAATAAGGGGCATTTCCGATTCTGCATTGTTTGAACATTGGAATTTATTTAAAAAAAAATTCTGATTGAAGTAAAATCTGAATTAACAAATGTTTTTATTCTTGTAGTTAATGGTAATTTTTGTTTTCACTTTGTTATAAGACATTAAAGGGTTTTCCCGGAGGTTGAGACTGGCCTGGACTGGTTGGCGGGAAGGCAGGGTAAACCTCTGGTGGGCCCTTTTCTGTATTAGGTCCCTTACCCTTACATATCTAGTAGTTGGCACAATACACTTTGTTTCCCTATGTAGACTTAAAGGTCATAGTCCCCTCCTGCCGGTAATGATTCGGAGAGCAAAAGTCAGAAGTGATGAGCGAGCACTACCATACTCAGGTGCTCGTAACGAGTAAGTCGGACCATTGGACGGGCGTGACTCAAGTACTTAGTATATTAGAAGTCAATGGGAAACTCTATAAGTTTTCTGGAAGACTAAGGAAACATTTTCGAGTTTCTCATTGACTCTCTATTACACTTGGTACTCGAGTCATGCCCGTCCAAGTGTCTGACCTGCACGTTTCGAGTATGAGTACTGAAGCATGGTAGTGCTCGTTTATTACTAGTTATCACCACTTTTTCACCTACTAGAAACAGTAATTCTCAAGCAAGTTGTGTTTTGTGACAGAGCCACCACCCAGAACATCTGTCTCATGTCTAATATTTGTAGTGACAGTGATGTACACAATTGTGCCCAATCGGAGAACCATCGTTTTGCAACAAGCTGCCAATCTTTTGGCTATATCACCGTGAATTATTATTATTATTGATTAAAGTATTATAGTGCCATTTATTCCATGGCGCTTTACATGTGAAAAGGGGCATACATAGACAGGTACAATACACATGAGTATACAAGGCACATACAGGTGCAGGAGGAGAGAGGACGCGACCCGCGAGGGCTCACAGTCTACAAGGGATGGGTGAGGATACAGTAGGTGAGGAGAGAGGACCCTGCCCATGAGGGCTCACAGTCTACAAGGGATGGGTGAGGATACAGTAGGTGAGGAGAGAGGACCCTGCCCACGAGGGCTAACAGTCTACAAGGGATGGGTGAGGATACAGTAGGTGAGGAGAGAGGACCCTGCCCACGAGGGCTCACAGTCTACAAGGGATGGGTGAGGATACAGAAGATGAGGAGAGAGGACCCTGCCCACGAGGGCTCACAGTCTACAAGGGATGGGTGAGGATACAGTAGGTGAGGAGAAAGGACCCTGTCCACGAGGGCTCACAGTCTACAAGGGACAGGTGAGGATACAGTAGATGAGGAGAGAGGACCCTGCCCACGAGGGCTCACTGTCTACAAGGGATGGGTGAGGATACAGTAGGTGAGGAGAGAGGACCCTGCCCATGAGGGCTCACAGTCTACAAGGGACAGGTGAGGATACAGTAGATGAGGAGAGAGGACCCTGCCCATGAAGGCTCACAGTCTACAAGGGATGGGTGAGGATACAGTAGATGAGGAGAGAGGACCCTGCCCGGGATGGATGAGGATACAGTAGGTGAGGAGAGAGGACCCTGCCCATGAGGGCTCACAGTCTACAAGGGATGGGTGAGGATACAGTAGGTGAGAGAGGACCCTGCCCACGAAGGCTCACAGTCTACAGGGAATGGGTGAGGATACAGTAGGTGAGGAGAGAGGACCTTGCCCACAAGGGCTCACAGTCTACAAGGGATGGGTGAGGATACACTAGGTGAGGAGAGAGGATCCTGCCCACGAGGGCTCACAGTCTACAAGAGATGGGTGAGGATACAGTAGGAGAGGGCAGAGCTGGTCATGGAGCGGTTTAGTAGACTGATGATCACTGCAGGTTGTAGACTTGTCGGGAGAGTTGGGTCCCATCAATGTTGCCCCATTAGCACTAACCGTAACACCCGTTGATGAGTACTCCCATCAGCTCACTACTCCCGTTAGAATGAGCTATGGCAGCAGCAGTGGCGTAACTTGGTTTCTCATTGGTCTCGATGTAAAAGCTCCAATGGGGCCCCCAATTATTACAAATCTTTAATAGCAATAGTCTATTTCCATAGGCCAATGGGACCTTTGGTGCACCCTAGGCTCCAGAGCCTGGGTGCAATTGCAACCCCTGCACCTATTGTAGTTCCGCCTGTTGTGCCCCAAGAATGGGAACAACCTATAATGCTTATTATAGACTTGAATACTTCATTATTTTTTGCATTTTGTGTTCATGTCCCTTCTCATTACAGGTTTTATAACGTGGAGGACAGAGACGATTCCTAACGTTACACAGGACTTGAAATCGGACGATTTCAGACGGGGAGTGTTGTGTCCCACGAATGGGAACAACCTATAATGCCTATTCTCTGTATTTATATATTTCCTCCAATCAGTAATTCTTTGTTGTTACCAGGTAGATTGACTGTCTACTAAGTTTGACCCTAAGTTGCTGCCTTAGTTGTGTCTGTACTGGACGTCCCCCCTTCTTCCTCAGTTAGTATGCAGAAGCCATTACTGAAGACACATGTGTATATCCCCTGTTCAGATTATTCCTTTTTACCTATCGTTATTGTGCCTAATACAAGATTTGGAAGAAAACTACAGTGTTCTCCTGTCTTACTACAGCTGCAGTAGCGATTGAGTTGAAAACTGTCTGTTGCCCCTGATGGGGTAAGTACTGAGCATACAATTATCTGAGGGACTGGTAATTAGAGCGCTTAGATTTACAGCCATCAGATGGGGACAGAATACCGCCCCTGGGCAGTGGTTACAATGCCTTGAGAATATAATCCACAGCCCCCGCCATTAGCACAAAACCGCCAATGGAGGCCACAGTGCCCCCTGCTGATGGAGCATGTCAGACAGTAGAGCCAGGGTGTGATATACACGTGGCCACTAGAGGGCTCCTATTTCTTGCTCCTGTAAGAACTTCTACAGATTCTTCATTTCTCAGATGAGAAAATTCTTTGAAAAGGAAAAAATAAAACAAAACCCGTCAATCTGCGCGATTTCACATGATGCCGGCTTTATTCTAGCGGTAGATTTGGCCGATTATAAAAAACCACACAAACAGCTATTACTCATCAGGAAACTGATCCCACGTGTTACAACATAAATTCCACAAGTAAATTAATTACTCCGCGTCTAACACCTCATAAACTATAATCTGATTATAAGAGCAAACACTGTTACCGGAGATTTACAGAAAAGGAGTCAGATCTAATTGACATCAACTGGAATTGGCAAAACAGCGGAATGACTGACATCTGCATTAACCCTTCAGAGGCTGAAGAGACCCGACACTTACTGGAAATCTGAATATTATTGTATCTGGTGTAAATCCCGCTAATCTCCTGAATCCGGCGATGTTTTCCTTTTGTTCCTGCTCCTCTCCGTTCCTGAGATATGGCCCTCTTTACCTTTTATATAAATCTAATCTTGTTAGCCAAGTGGGTGTGGTCATCAAATTTTTCTGTTTGCATCTACTTGAGGACCACGCCCATTTGGCTAGCAAAACTAGATTTATATACAGGAAAGATGGGGTCGTATCTCAGGAACGGAGAGGAGCAGAAAGAAAAGAAAAGCATCGCCGGATTCAGGAGATCAGCGGCGTTTACACCGGGAACAAATATTAAGGCTCTATGAAATAGGTGTCCTCCATCTTAGAGCCGCATTTTAATTGGTCCCTTATAATTGTTAGTAATTTTCCTCATTTTGAGTTCTGCCTTGTTTCTGAGATTTTGTATCCCGGTCCTGCAGCGGAGGCTGCACATTAGATATCACTGATGCATGTATGTGCTTGGCTGGGTTATCAGGAGCATGCATTGTCTGCACATGCCCCGAAGCACATTGGTGCAATAGATGTGACTACAGTGGCTCTCAGCTGTAGCGCTAATCACTGCACATATAAGCCACGAGGCAGGACAGTCAAATGTTCTGGGTCAGATACCTGAGGAGCACGCCGTGGACTAAGAGGATAGACAAAGGCGTAGTCAAGTCATAGTCCGGGGTCAGAATACCAGGAGGATAGTGGATCAAAGCAAAGGGGCAAGCCAAATGGATGGTTAAGGGAGGTCCAGGATCTGGCAGCAATAGATCAAAATACAGAGCACAGGTAAGCGAGGCCAATGTGCACCAATGAGCAAATCTGGGACTGACTGCTCAGCTAAGTAGCTGGGCAATCACTGAGAGAGAGAACTCCTGAGGAAGCCCAACACCTCCAAGTCTCAGATTGGATGGCTGAGCTGTCAATCAACACACCGACACTCCAGCACTAGATTGGACGACTGAGCTGTCACCAAACTGACAGCTCAACACGGCTTGATGCCATAGAGCAGCAAAACTCAGTCACTACATCCAAAACATAATGAGGAATCATGGCATCAGCCTGTAACATAGCCAGGGGCAGTAGTCTTGGGCAAGGAATTCACTCTTCCATCCCCCGGCCCTCCGCCAGAGACATGGGTGGTGGGTGGGTGTGGAGGTTTTACCTGATCGTAGCAGTTCCTACCGATTATGAGCCGACTTCATGTTGTCCAGTTCACACTATGCAGTTCCATGGTCAGAGTTGTTAAAGACAAGTCTACTTGATTAACAACAGCACACACTTTACTTATGACGCGGTTCAAACATCGTTTCACTTTGCTGATGACCCGTTTCACAGACGGTTTCTCTCAAGGTTTTGACATTTTGATACAGGGCGGATCTTATGTTATGGCTGCAGATAAGATCACACTGGCACCAAGGAGGATGGGAGGGGGTCTGACACCTCACTATCCCCTGGGTATCCAAAGACACGGGTCAATATGTATCGCTGTGGTTTAAGTACCCTACGTGGCTATGCTACTTCTTCAGGATAACTCCACAAGTCTATCCTCAGTGTCAGTGGCCTTCAGTCAACACTGGATCCACCACTGTCCGTACTGTTCACAGCAGCCCATTTGGCGGAGGGTGGCGCATTCTTCAGTCCCTCAATGCTCCTCTCTAGAGCCAAGCTGCAATTCAGTCCTTTACGTCCTCCTGCCTTGCATCACACTCCACACCATGGTTACTCCATCATCATCACATTATACACTTCTCTAAACTCTGTATACCCCTAAAATCCTCCAAAACCAGGAACTACCTAACAGTATATCCCCTTCACCATGGGCCGGCATCTCCAGTGACCTCCTTCATCTCTGTCACTATACTTGAGACCTAGACTTCCCTTTCTAGCTAGGGAACCCAGGACTGGTGACACCTAACGGTGTCTGATAGCACTGCATGCATAAACACACAATGAATTTAAACATATCAGTACCGCTATACATACAAATACACATTGCACATGAAACAAGGATGTCTTCAGGCGGTAGCTTATAGACCACTCTCTAACAAGACCTGCAGATTTACCAACATTTCTAATGCACATTTAAACCTTATCGCCAAGAAGGCCCCAAAACTGTCCACTTTTTGGTCTGGTTTTGCTTAGGTTTGTCTTGTTTGTTTTATCTTAGGTTAATGTTGTAAATTTACCATGGGGTAACAAATCCTCAATGTAACGGTGTAAAACGCACGGTCCAACAAGACCTGCAGATTTACCAACATTCCAAATGCATATTTAACCCTTATCGCCAAGAAGGCCCCAAAACTGTCCACTTTTTGGTCTGGTTTTGCTTAGGTTTGTGTTGCTTGTTTTGCTTAGGTTAATGTTGTAAATTTACCATGGGGTAACAAATCCTCAATGTAACGGTGTAAAACGCACGGTCTAACAAGACCTGCAGATTTACCAACATTTCGAATGCACATTTAAACCTTATCACCAAGAAGGCCCCAAAACTGTCCACTTTTTGGTCTGTTTTTGCTTAGGTTTGTGTTGCTTGCTTTGCTTACGTTAATGTTGTAAATTTACCATGGGGTAACAAATCCTCAATGTAACGGTGTAAAACGCACGGTCCAACAAGACCTGCAGATTTACCAACATTCCAAATGCATATTTAACCCTTATCGCCAAGAAGACCCCAAAACTGTCCACTTTTTGGTCTGGTTTTGCTTAGGTTTGTGTTGCTTGTTTTGCTTAGGTTAATGTTGTAAATTTACCATGGGGTAACAAATCCTCAATGTAACGGTGTAAAACGCACGGTCTAAGAAGACCTGCAGATTTACCAACATTCCAAATGCATATTTAAGCCTTATCGCCAAGAAGGCCCCAAAACTGTCTAACTTTTTGGTCTGGTTTTGCTTAGGTTTGTGTTGCTTGTTTTGCTTAGGTTAATGTTGTAAATTTACCATGGGGTAACAAATCCTCAATGTAACAGTGTAAAACGCACGGTCTAACAAGACTTGCAGATTTACCAACATTCCAAATGCATATTTAAGCCTTATCGCCAAGAATGCCCCAAAACTGTCTAACGTTTTGGTCTGGTTTTGCTTAGGTTTGTGTTGCTTGCTTTGCTTAGGTTAATGTTGTAAATATACAATGGAGTAACAAATCATCAACGTAACCTTGTAAAACTCATAATACAGGAATCCGGTACAACCGTTCATTAGCCCCCAGATAGGGGCAGCTGGTCACATATATTTCATACGGCTGAACACTTTTCTTTATAGCCTAATAGAGGGATTACGATACTTTGTAGGTCCACAATAAGGAATTTTACATCTCATAAGAAGACGGAAACTTCTTCCAGAGAGACGACTTCCTCCAACAAGAAATTAATTCACCTTAAAGAGGGGCGCGGGTTCTTTTTATTTTCAGGTCGATGCGCGGTTTTAATCTGCGGAGCTGCAGAGATTTACGGAGTAGCGGCACTGTCTTGGCCGAGTATTTATCACCCGATTTACTGGTTTATGATACTTTGTCTAAGCTCAAGGAGTTAGCTTAAAAATCACAATGGGAGGAAGGCATGCATAATTAATGAGCTGTGTACAGGAAGCTCGGGCGAGCTCCAAGGCGGGAGGGTAAATCTTTCCGCTGTTATTCTACAGATGAATTAAAAGTCAAGAAATGCACAAGCCCCGCGCCGCAATATGCAAACACTAAATAAGAAAAGGGATGATAATTACTGCAAATAATCAGTCTGCAAAATATATCATTAAAGGGCAAGTTGTGTGTGGGATTTAGAGATGAATTCAAAGTCGTTGGGTTTTGCACCAAATTGCTGGTGTGAATGTTTTGTAACTTACTAAACCTGTCCAAAAACATCTGGAAAGCTAAATCTTACCTATCGTTCAATACAATTAATATATAGCACAGAAATGCATATTAACAAATGAAAACACTATACAGAGAGGTTGTACTACAGAAGAGGGACAGAACTAATCATCAATCACTAAATCCTACAAACCTGGAAAGGGTAACAGTGAAAACTACAACAAAAAAAAATCAGTCCCAAATCAGCTCTATCCATGACAAAATGCAGAAGAGAGGACTCTGCCTACGAGGTCTCACAGTCTACAAGGGATGGGTGAGGATACAGTAAGTGAGGAGAGAAGACCATGCCCACGAGGGCTCACAGTCTACAAGGGATGGGTGAGGATACAGTAAGTGAGGAGAGAAGACCATGCCCACGAGGGCTCACAGTCTACAAGGGATGGGTGAGGATACAGTAAGTGAGGAAAGAGGACCCTGCCCATGAGGACTCACAGTCTACAAGTGATGGGTGAGGATACAGTAGGTGAGGAGAGAGAACCCTGCCTGTGAGACTCACAGTCTACAAGGGATGGGTGAGGATACAGTAGGTGAGGAGAGAGGACCCTGCCCACGAGGGCTCAAAGTCTACAAAGGATGGGTGAGGATACAGTAGGTGAGGAGAGAGGACCCTGCCCACGAGGGCTCACAGTCTACAAGGCATGGGTGAGGATACAGTAGGTGAGGAGAAAGGACACTGCCCATGAGGGCTCACAGTCTACAAGGGATGGGTGAGGAGACAGTAGGTGAGGAGAGAGGATCATGCCCTCGAGGGCTCACAGTCTACAAGGGATGGGGAGGATACAGTAGGTGAGGAGAGAGGACCTGTTCGAGGACTCACAGTCTACAAGGGATGAGTGAGGATACAGTAGGTGAGGAGAGAGGACCCTGCCCACGAGGAGCTCACATTCTACAAGAGGATGGGTGCAGATACAGTAGGTGAGGAGAGAGGACCCTGCCCATGAGGGCTCACAGTCTACAAGGGATGGATGAGGATACAGTAGGTAGGGAGAGAGGGCCTGCCACAAGGCTCACAGTGCACAAGGGATGGGTGAGGATACAGTAGGTGAGGAGAAGACCCTGCCACGAGGCTCACAGTCTACAAGGGATGGGTGAGGATACAGCAGGGAGGAGAGAGGGCCCTGCCCACGAGGGCTCACAGTCTACAAGGATAGGTGAGGATACAGTAGTGAGGAGAGAGGACCCTGCAATGAGGGCTCACAGCTACAAGGATGGGTGAGGATACAGTAGTGAGGAGAGAGGACCCTGCCCATGAGGCTCACAGTCTATAAGGATAAGTGAGGATACAGTAGGAGAGGAGAGGACCCTGTCCATGAGGGCTCACAGTCTACAAGGGATGGATAAGGATACAGTAGGTGGGAGAGAGGGCACTGCCACGAGGGCTCCAGTCTACAAGAGATGGGTGAGGATACAGTAGGGGTGGGTAGAGGTGTTTTTAGCGGTATAGTGGACTGAGGATCACTGCAGGCTGGAGATTGTCTGGTCTTCAGTTTCCTTTTGAAGGTTTCCATGGTAGGCGAGAGTCTGATGTGTTTGGGTAGAGTGTTCCAGAGTATGGGGGAAACACGGGAGAAATCTTGTATGCGACTGTGGGAAGAAGAGATAAGAGGAAAGAAAGAATGAGATCTTGTGAGGATCACAGGTGGTGTGTAGGTAAGTACCGAGAAACCATGTCACAGATGTATGGAGGAGACAGGTTGTGGACGGCTTTGTAGGTCATAGTTAGGGTTTTGAACTGGAGTTTCTCGGCAATAGGAAGCCAGTGAAGGGCTTGGCAGAGAGGAGAGACCGGCGAATAGCGAGGAGTCAGGTGGATTAGTCGGGCAGTGGAGTTTAGGATAAGATTGGAGAGGTGCAATAATGTTAGAGGGGAAAGCCAGAGAGTAGAGTTGCAATAGTTGAGGCAGGAGATGATGAGGGCATACATGAGTGTTTTTGCAGTTTCTTGGTCAAGGAATGTACGGATGTGGGATATTTTTTTTGAGTTGGAGTTGGCGAGGGCTTGGAAGAGAGGGCACAGTCGAGGATCACCCCAAGTGTGAGGTGGGAGAAAGATGATGAATTCAGTGATGCTGTATAATGCTGAGCATTGCTATGTTTTTATTCACCCCAAAAATGAACAAAAGTTACATTCCATCAGGCATAAAACAAAAAATGTATATATGTGACCTGTGCAGCTCCCCTGGGGCGCAGGTGAAGGGGATCCAATGTAAAATCTGCAAATCATCAGGGGTTTAAAAATGGAGCGTGTTCTATTACATGTATAGTGCGTGCTCCCAGTCACCGCTCAGCATGAACACGCACAGAACACGTGTGGGAACCTTAGTGACTTAATCTTTCTATCTTGATCTAAGAACAATCTACTTCTTTCTATGAACCTTTCCTGAGGCGTAGAAAACTGTCCGCCCTGTGAGCGTTATAGTCATCGAGCACAATGGAGGGTGAGAGAACAGTCTGCAAACAAGAGGCGACTCATGGTCCGGACTGCAGCCATAGGGGCATTAAATAGAGAAGTCTATAGACGGAGGATGGACACAGACCCTGCAAACAGAAGGCGGCCTCGAAACAGCGACAAGTGCCATTAGATGGTGACTGTGCCCCAGCAAAAATGTAATGCATGCAAAAAAATATATACAGTATATACAGGTGTATCTCAATGAATGAGAAGATCATCGAAAAGTGACTTTATTTCAGTAATTCAATACATAAAGTGACACACATCTATTATATAGAGTCATTACACATATAAATATACACACCAAGATTTCCCTAAGGTTTTTGGAAAGAAATTGGCAAAGTTGGCTAAGTGACACTTTGTATTCACAGCCACCACTAGAGGGAGCTCACTGCTCACTGTCCTATATCCAATGGAGCTCCCCCTAGTGGTGGCTGCAGGCGACCCGAAAGTTGTACTGTAATCATTTGTAAGCAGGGGATTTGGTGCCCTTAATGCTGGAAAGTTATTAACCCTAGAACGCATACCCATAGAAATCTACACATTCACGCACCTGGGGCCTTTTAGGCCTGTTTACAATTATCATGGAATAACTCAAAAAAAATATTTTTCAAAGTTTATTGCAAAGTAAGGATGCATTCCCACTAGCGCTGGGGTCCGCCAGGACGGGATCCGTAATGGATCTGACCTCCTGGTGACCCCAGCTAAGGCTGGCGGAATCCTGCCATTCCGGCAGCCTTAGCTGGAGTTACCAGGAGGTCAGATCCATTATGTATCCCCTTCTGGCGAACCCCAGTGCTACTGGGAACACAGCCTAAGATGTGTATATTTCAAAACAGAATTATGTGCATAAAACAACAAAAAAGTAAGTAAACGGGCACGCCAAATATAGGCATTCTATATACAAATTTTTTATGAAAACATTTTTTGGTTGTAGCAAACTTGGTGCAACTCGGCTGAATGTTCCTTACATACATTTTGTCCGCAAGTAGAACAGAAACGCTCCGATTTTCTTTCCTTTTTTGCTGGACAAATATAGCAGCGCTTTCTTTTTTTTTCTCTCTTTGCTCTGGATGTTCCAGAAAGCGTATTCCACATCGGATCATTGCCTCTGTAGTTTGCCTTGATAAGCATATCATGCTGCTTCTCTCCATCATAGTGTAAACCTAGTACAGGCCTAAAAGGCCCCAAGTGCGTGAATATGGGGTAGTCCCAAAAAAAGGTTGTTATACCGAAATGTCTGTAACATAAAAATATATGAATAACTGGAAATTACTAACAACTATATACCCGAGGATTACCTAGATTTTCAAAATTCAAACTAAAGTACTTTTACAGAAAGTAGAAGACAAGTAACCTGGCGGGCCTGCGAGGCCCCAGGTATTATAAACAATTCCATGTAACCCATAAACATGGAAGGTGAGTGAGGTATCACCACCTATCCATGTAAAACTCAAACAATAACTATATATAAATGAGGACAAGAGTGGATCATGTGCAATTGAGATGTTTATTTCCGCCCACTGGCTGAAGGCTAGTGGATAAATACTCTCTTATGGAGCTGGTGGTGCAGGGACCATCTCCCCCTATTCCACAGTAAAGGTTACAAAAAACACTTATACAACAGCATAGACAGTACAATTTACAATGCCATAAACTCACAGTGGAGAGTTATCAAGTTATGAGACATCTGTAACACATCATACAATTGCAAATTCTAACATCCAGTTCTATCAAGAAACCGTTACTGTGATGGTTACAAATGACAATCTATCGCGATGTATAGAGCATATTCATACTGCCCGTTGTCTAAGTGCAATGGATCCCCTCGGGGAATAATGCATACCAATGTGGACAAGAGGATAAGTCCCTGGTGGATGGATCCCCCGGGTCCGGACCCCAACGTACGTTTCAATCTATTGTGGTGACAATCTTCATCAGGGGGTAGTGTGCTTTACCATTCCTGAAGGTTTATATAGCTGATCTACAGCTGCATCCGCTTGTATACTCCATCTCCGCGCGCGTCCGGACATTTCCGGTCCGCGCCTTCCCACCGGAAGTGCGTCAGCGTCACCGCCGGATGACGCGCACGACCGGGAAGCCAAGTCAGGTTGCTATGGCTCCCGAGCATGCGCGTCGCGGTATAGACGCTGCGCCTACCGGCCGGGCTAGGAAGATGGAAGTTCATACAAGCAGCATGTAAGCATAGTGCTCAATCCTTACTAGTCCTCATACAGCCTGCATTTTGACAACATAAGCTACAGTATAGGAAAAGATGAATATAAGGATGCTCCATCCTCCAGCCAGAAATCGGTATTACTTGGTGTCATCACAAGCTGGGAAATTTCCACCATCGCTGTACTAATATGTCACTGGTTTTAGATTTCTCTTGTGGATACTGCTTATATTCATCTTTTCCTATACTGTAGCTTATGTTGTCAATATGCAGGCTGTATGAGGACTAGTAAGGATTGAGCACTATGCTTACATGCTGCTTGTATGAACTTCCATCTTCCTAGCCCGGCCGGTAGGCGCAGCGTCTATACCGCGATGCGCATGCTCGGGAGCCATAGCAACCTGACTTGGCTTCCCGGTCGTGCGCGTCATCCGGCGGTGACGCTGACGCACTTCCGGTGGGACGGCGCGGACCGGAAATGTCCGGACGCGCGCGGAGATGGAGTATACAAGCGGATGCAGCTGTAGATCAGCTATATAAACCTTCAGGAATGGTAAAGCACACTACTCCCTGATGAAGATTGTCACCACAATAGATTGAAACGTACGTTGGGGTCCGGACCCGGGGGATCCATCCACCAGGGACTTATCCTCTTGTCCACATTGGTATGCATTATTCCCCGAGGGGATCCATTGCACTTAGACAACGGGCAGTATGAATATGCTCTATACATCGCGATAGATTGTCATTTGTAACCATCACAGTAACGGTTTCTTGATAGAACTGGATGTTAGAATTTGCAATTGTATGATGTGTTACAGATGTCTCATAACTTGATAACTCTCCACTGTGAGTTTATGGCATTGTAAATTGTACTGTCTATGCTGTTGTATAAGTGTTTTTTGTAACCTTTAGGCTGTGTTCACACTGGGCGTTTTTGGGCTGTTTTTGCTCAGCAGTTTTTGTAGCCAAAACCAGGAGTAGAGCAATCAGAGGAAAAGTCTAATAGAAACACGTCACCACTTCTGGATTTAATCACCCACTGCTGGTTTTGGCTACAAAAACTGTTGAGCAAAAACAGCCCAAAAACGCCCAGTGTGAACACAGCCTTACTGTGGAATAGGGGAGATGGTCCCTGCACCACCAGCTCCATAAGAGAGTATTTATCCACTAGCCTTCAGCCAGTGGGCGGAAATAAACATCTCAATTGCACATGATCCACTCTTGTCCTCTTTTATATATAGAGGCCCCAGGTATGTGTTCTAGGGTTAAAAATCTGCATCTGAAAAGTGGAAAAATCTTTTCATTTCCTAGAAAAAAAGACCCAACGATAAATAGGAAATCCTGAACTTCCGGTGGGACGGAAGAATTTCACCTCCCGAAGATACAAAAGACTAAGAACTTTCACCAAATATGACCAAAATGGAAATTCTAGATCCAGTATCTATACATATAATTGCCTTGTGGCTCATCCACTTCCATCCTAATTTCCGCCTATGTCACTTCCGCCCACCATATTAGCACACCTGAGTGATGTGTATGCTTATATGGCAACCGTTGCTTCCCCTGCCGCTCCCAGTACTCCACCCGATGAGCCCCCGCCCAGTCCTTGCAGTCCCCCCCACTCGGTCCCCGCAGTACCCCACACTTACACGATGCCGCACTCCCCCACCAGCCATCGCTCTAGCTGCTGATAACACGGTGCTAACAGGCCCTGAGCTGACATCAGCATCTTGGGCGGAGCCAGGTCACATGATCCTGACGTCACCACATTATCTTCGGCATTGCAGAGATGAATGGATGGAAGAGCAGAGTGGAGGCAGATAATGTTGCTGCAGTTCACACCACACACACCCTGCACTCACACTCATTCTGCCCTCACACCACCCTGCCCTCACACTCACTCTGCCCTCACACTCACCCTGCCCTCACACTCACTCTGCCCTCACACACACCCTGCCCTCACACACACCCTGCCATCACACACCCTACCCTCACACTCACCCTGCCCTCAAACTAACCCTGCCCTCACACTCACCCTACCCTCACACACACCCTGCCCTCACACACACCCTGCCCTCACACACACCCTGCCCTCACACACACCCTGCCCTCACACACACCCTGCCCTCACACACACCCTGCCATCACACACACCCTACCCTCACACACTCACCCTGCCCTCAAACTCACCCTGCCCTCACACTCACCCTACCCTCACACACACCCTGCCCTCACACACACCCTGCCCTCACACACACCCTACCCTCACACACACCCTGCCCTCACACACACCCTGCCCTCACACACACCCTGCCCTCACACTAACCCTGCCCTCACACCCTGCCCTCACACACACCCTGCCATCACACACACCCTACCCTCACACTCACCCTGCCCTCACACTAACCCTGCCCTCACACTCACCCTACCCTCACACACACCCTGCCCTCACACACACCCTACCCTCACACACACCCTGCCCTCACACACACCCTGTCCTCACACACACCCTACCCTCACACTCACACCTGCCCTCACACACACCCTGCCCTCACACACACCCTGCCCTCACACACACCCTGCCCTCACACACACCCTACCCTCACACCACCCTGCCCTCACACTCACCCTGCCCTCACACTAACCCTGCCCTCACACTAACCCTGCCCTCACACTAACCCTGCCCTCACACTCATCCTGCCCTCACACTCACCCTGCCCTCACACTCACCCTGCCCTCACACTCACCCTGCCCTCACACTCACCCTGCCCTCACACTCACCCTGCCCTACACTCACCCTTCACTCACACACCTACGCTCACACTCACTCTGCCCTCACACTCACCTGCCTCACACTCACCCTTCACTCACACACCCTATGCTCACACTCACTCTGCCCTCACACTCACCCTGCCCTCACACACCCTGCCCTCACACTAACCCTGCCCTCACACTAACCCTACCCTCACACTCACTCTGCACTCACACACCCTACACTCACCCTTCACTCACACAACCTGCCCTCACACTCACCCTCCCTCACACTCACCCTGCCCTCACACTCACCTGCACAAATTCTCACCCTGCGCTCACACTCACCCTGCCCTCACACACACCCTGCCCTCAAACTCACCCTGCCCTCACACTCACCAGTGGACAGGGGAAAGACAGCACAGGGGGGAATGACGGCTGCTGCCCCCAGCGCAATAGAGCCCGCCCATATCGTGATGTCACTGCCCACCCGATGCAATAGCATCGGGCTCCTATCTAGCAGTCAATATTGACTTTTATGATTGCTACTTCCAATAGGTGGGAGATACATTTGCCTAGGGTCACATTTATAAGGCTCATTGTGATTACCACATCCAGATCCGGATGCGGTAATCTCATGAGCCTTCAGACACATTTTGTGTTCAAAATGTGTCTTTAAACCCGGATCCAGTACCGGATTGCTCATAATGGGAGCGAATGTTAAGCTTTCAGGAACCTGGATAGCGCAGATACAGTACGCAGATTACATACGTATCTCCTCCACAGCGAGGAGCCGCCGGCTTCAATTCATAAAATAGTAAATGCCGACAATAGCCAACAATATGTCAGTAATACACCTAATTAACCCTTCATATGCTGCCCCATATGGTCACCATGTCTCTAGGGAGGGTGGGGACTCCCTGGAGACATGGTGCCCACATGTATTATTAACATTAACCCTTTGTTCATCCCTGCGGAAGTAGGGATGAACAAAGCATCCGGCTACCGCAGCATTCACATGTGCCTTGCGGTAGCCAGATGGGCTCCCATAGGAGCCCATTATAGCAAGCCTGCTGTGGTTTGCAAACCGCTCTGAAAACTGCAGCATGCATGATTTTTACTGCAGGCTGCAAATCCGGAAGCAGTAACCGGATTGCTTGTAGTGCAATCCCGTTTTATAATGGGCTCCTATGGGTTGCAGATCCTGATCCGGTTTTCAGCATTTTTACAGCTCAAAACCGGATCAGGATCTGCATTTGCTACCGCAAATGTGACCCCAGCTTTGAGGTCGCTTCACACGCTAGGATATAGGTGAACGAGGTCGTTAGCTATGTCACGTGACCGCGATCCTTCTGACGTCGTTAGTGCATTGTCACACGCAAGGATATCGTTAACGATATGGCAACGCGCGTCACACTGAACAATGTATAAAGCTGTCACACTGAACGATGTATAAAGCTGTTACACTGAACGATGTTGCTGCTTCCCAGAACGTTAATTGGACGACGAACGATAGATCTGAGGTCCGGATCTCGAATCTTGGATGAAGGATCCAACGATTTTTCCTTCCAACATCGTTCATTTACACGCAACGACGCACTAAGGTTTGAACAATCACAAATCCGTGACGTTGCAACAATATCAATAACGAGATCCCGGTGTGTGAAGAGGCCTTTAGTTTCCTAGAAACTCAATTTTAATGTGGCCTAAGGTTATAAATCAGCTTAGAAAAAGAGGAGATGAAGGAGTAAGGCCCCCTTCACACCAAGGCTGGATCAGATCCGGGGTTGTCCGGTCTAAACCAGACAGCCCCGGACCCGATTTTGAAAATGAACCATTTGCCCTCCGATCCGGTTTGCAGCCGGATGCAGCCAAGCGCAGCTGCAGCTGCTGAAATTTCAAGAGCTAGCGGAGAGCTAGGTGCAGTCCTGAAATCTCTGGAGGGGACAGCTCACGGTGCTGACGTTTAGCAGCGCTCGCTGGTAAACGTCAGCATCCGGCGCCCGGCTCCTGGATCCGATTTTATCTCGGATCTGGCGCGATCCAGCACCATAGACTCTCATGTTAGGGAGCGCCGGATCCGGGAGCTGGTAACCAGGGTAAACAGCAGGTAACTAAGCGCAGCGCTCTGCTTAGTTACCCGATGTTTACCTTGGTTTTGGTTACCAGCATTCTCGGCGGCCCTGATCGCTGGTGAGTGACCATTGATCAGTTCACGATGTCGCAGCGATCCCGGCCAGATGGGATCGTTGAAGGGATCGCTGGGACACTGAAGTGTGTAACGGGGTCTTTAGGCTTGTTTCACACTAGCGGTTTTGTGAATCTTGGGGATAAAGCCTGTAGCCCCTGGATTCCCCCATAGTCCCCTGCAAGGATGCAGCTATCTGCACCCGCACTGGTATTATCACTGATCCGGGCTCATGGATCAATGATAAAACTGGTGCGGGAGCATTCTGTCCGTTGCTCCCACCTGTGTACCCGTTTCCCTAGGGGTCGTGTCATTTACAGCTGCATTCTGGGCATGCAAAGTTCCAAAATCCAGATCCAGTGGAAACAGGCTACACATTGCCACAATTTAGGTCATCCTGCATTGCCCCGAATCCGGGTGGTCACGGTTATTGACACAGACACCGAAAATGCAGCAAGTTGTGTTTTTGGTCTCGGGGGAAAAAAAAACGTGATCACCCGGATCAGGGGGAAAAGTAAAGAACTGGATGCCCCCGGCAAGTTCATCCGGCGCCATTGAAAGTCATGTGGGTGCACCCAGTGTTAACCGGATGGTAAAAAGCACCGGTATGAAACCAGCCTAAAAGCACAATACTCCCTAACATTCCGGCTGATGTTTCAGTTCTGAAGTCGGCTGTTGTTGTTTTTTGCTTCTTGCGGATTATGAGTAATGGCCGCCATCACCGCGGCAAATTAACCATTCCTGAAAAACAAGGGGTGTCTGAGCCGAGCAGGAAACTGACAGCTTTCCTTAACTCGTGCATTAAGAGCCGCCTGGTGAAATCCTGACGGTAGTAATGAGTTTTTAATTGCGGCACAGAACACATTCCATCATTACACAAGGAACCCAGATTATTCCGACTTCCGTTACTGGAGGAGAGAAGATTGTTGCTTTTGCTTCGGAGCAATTGATTACCGCCATGATTTGCAGGGAAAGAAAAACATCGCCTTAAATGGCTCCGCCGTCATTTACACCCCGCCAGATACATCGCCAGATATTTCAATTAATGCGCCCGGAATCTATTTCTTATCGCTGTCAACACACAAACTATAAATTTAATTTTCAAATCTTAATCTTTAAATTAAATCTTAAAAAAAAAAAAAAAAAAAGAAGTCAGGTAAGAAACCGGCGGCGGCGGAGAGGCGAATATTCTGGATAGAGAAGGTAATGTGAGATACTAATCGGCCACAAATGAGATCTTCTCCGGGCAGAGGTTTCACAGATCCATTTCTTTTTAATGTCCCTTAGACGAAAGGACGGTCGGTCGGACGGATGGACAGAAGAGGGCGGGGGAGGGGTTTAGTTACGGAACGTGAACTCGGTGTGTTCTGCAAATAATTAAGAGATGTGAAGGGGATTGGGTGTCGCTGGGTGACCGGTAACTCCTGGGTTATACCGACCACCGAATCTGGAGACGTCTAGAAGGAAACACATTGTCACATATCGCCGAGCTCTTTATGTTCCTCTACTATTTACCCGTTGGTCTCTACACTACAACTTCCAGCAAGTCCTGAGAGCTTATGGGGCATTAATAGGGCAAGCAAGGTAAGGGTGGCTTCACACTGGGGTCAGGTCCAGTCCAGGGCTGTCAGGGGTGAACCTGACAGCCCCGGACTGAATCAGCACACAGACCGGAGGGCTAATATGCCCTCCAGCCTGCTGATTATTCAGGACCGCGGCTTGCAGGGAGCTAGCCGCGGTCCTGAATTATAACAGCGGCGTGCAGCCGCCGGTATCCGGTTCCTGGATCCTCCTGGATCAGGGCAATCCGGGCTCATAGGCTCCCATGTTAAGGGAGTGCCGGATTACCCCGGAAGGATCCGGGGGAATCCGCGGGTACCTCCAAACCGCCTTGCATCCACTTACAGTCACCCGAAGGGTCACCTGTGAATTCCATCTTTACTGCACTGTGAACTGTGTACTCATTGGATGTTCGTTTCCAGTAAAGTACCCGGAAAGAGTGAACTAGCTGTCGTGTCTGTGTGCCGGGATCAGTGACTTTTATTTCAGCTATCGCTGCCCCGGAGGCCCAGCTTCACCTGTAGGAAGCTATACCACCCTTGCTGCACTTCCAACGCCCTTCGGAGGACTGTGACGGCGCTGGTGATCCCTCACCAGGTAGTACAGGCGGCGTCACAAACTATCCCAATATAAACTGTATTTTAAGAAGTTACCGACCCCAGGGCTACGGACTCAGGTGCAGCCACCCGTGATAGCATCCTCCTGACACGATGCCCGAGCTCTGAGTACCCCGGCGTGGGCGGGTCAGCAGCAGGACACGGGGTAGATCCAGGAAGGCATACCACGGGAGATTCCCAGAGACTCTGCAGCCCTCTGTGACTACCCACCCGGATAAAGACTGTTTTGCCACTGTGAACTGTATCAACATCTGCATCGTTCCAGTAAAGTACCCGGGTAGAGTGACTGAGTCTCCGTGTGCTTATTCACTGCTGCGCTACAACTACTACTTCCATCATCTGCACCTTTATCCCAACAGGTGCATCCCTGCCCCGGAGGGCCAGTTCCACCTGCAGGGAGCTATACCATCTCGGCTGCTGTACCATCACCCTTCGAAGGACTGAAGCAGTGCTGGTGCTCTTTCACCAGGATCTGCGGTGGCGTCACGATAAACTCTCTAAACTTTTATCTTCGATCCAACACCAACTACCCCCTTTTTAAGTAAGACCCCAGGGCCACGGGTCTGGGCAGGCCACCAAGGACACCTCTACCGAAGCAGAGGGCCCAGATACCCGAGTCCCCATATCCAGGGGTGAGTCACATATTGTCAGTGAATATTCATGAGCCTAATGAGCGGCCCCGGAATCAGTGTGACAGCAGCATCGCTTCAGTCAGGTAAGTA
The DNA here is from genome assembly GCA_033576535.1 of Allobates femoralis. Taxonomy (NCBI): domain Eukaryota; kingdom Metazoa; phylum Chordata; class Amphibia; order Anura; family Aromobatidae; genus Allobates; species Allobates femoralis. The sequence continues at coordinate 124,168,984 of JARQOC010000007.1, forward strand.
TAAAATTATTATTATTATTTTTTTAGTAAAAACTCTTTGCTCAGGTTTGTGTCTGTTGTCAAACTGATGACATCTGTGTGCAGGATGTTTTTGGCACAGATCCATTCACTTGAGTAAATCCGTGTGTTTGTGCTGCCACCCCAAAATGGACATGTCTCGGTGTGAAGCACATGGGCACGTGTCTTCTTCATATGGAAACACAGACATGCGAAAATGCCTATTCAGTGACCTTTGTGTATGTGAGTCCGTGTCTCCGGCATGTGCCTATATGGACGGCACACGTACCGGAGACATGGGTATGTGAAAGAGGCTTCACAGCTATCTCAATAAACTGATATTTTGGCTTGGCGGTACCCAGTTTGAGGCAGATGTGGAGCTAATAGCTGACCGGATGTGGATCACAGGAGGCTGAAGAGTGGCCATCTTGAGGGCAGTCTGAAGATAAGGAGGTGGACATTCTGGATAGAGATCTGGTGACATCCGTGTATGGAAGTATTCCACCGGGAGCAGAGCAGTGGCAGAGTGGAGCTGACCATGTCCGTGACCAGATTGTGTCTACATTGGAGAAGATTTCTGCTGGGAACGCTCCTGAAAGACGGAAGAGACCAGGTCCTTGCCAGAGAGGTGTTCGATGTCGTTGAGGAGTCAAGTCTTGGTCATCTGCATTACAGGTCCACATGCCGGAGGGGTACCTCATCAGTCTGTAATCATTGGTTATTTGGAGCAGACTTGGGTTGCTAAGAAAACCAAGGTCCATGGGTAACCGTGCACACACCTCATCATAATATTCAAAACTGAGATAGGGCTTGTAATTAACTAGATAGACATATTGACTGTTTCAGGCCATAATTTGGCCAAAATCAGAATTCGGAACCTCTGGTTTCTCTGCTACGTTCTCTGTTTGTTCCAATATTAAGTTTTCTAATTCATGCCTAAGTGCCGACACAATGTGCAGTGGACTTTGGGCCACAATTAAACTTCTTGCAGAAGAAAATTTCTGAGGAACATTAGATTGTGAGATAATTGCTTAACCTTGTTTAAATTTTGTTTCCAGCTAGACAACCGCTGCAGTTGGTTAATTGAAGAAAACCAGGCATATTTGTAATATCGGGGACCGGAAATGAATGGGTGCAACCACCCGGAGTGAGTGGGCGTGGCTGCCCAGACATAGTGGGTGGAGTGGAGACAGTGGACGGAAGCGTTGGGTGGGTGTGACTGCTCCAATTTAGCGGACTGGAGTAGCTGAAGGTAGTGGACAAGTGGTGGGCATGGCCCGGTGTTTCATATTGTGGCACAACAGAATAAGTACTAATTTTGAAGTCCACGGGAATACGGAGTTCTTTATAATAAAAGCGGGGAACTGGGGGTAAGATCCTCCAAGCGGGGGTTTGTGCAGGGGCAAACTTGCAGCATATGGCATTCATAATTAAGGTTGCACACTTGCAGCTTAGTTTGGTGGTCGTGGCCTGGCTTTTTTTCCGCACAGTATATCAAAGGACAGTTTGAGGTGTGCAAATGATATTCTATTATGCAGTCCATAAAAAGCTTTCATTATTCAAGGGGGTCTTCACCTCCCCCCCTCTACACCACCCCACTCAGTCAGTCTTACCCCAGACCCCTGCATCTATTATAAAGAACTCCAAGACCAAGTGGATTTAAAAGTCAATACTATCTTCTTTCCCGCCCACTAACTAAGCGATCGCAAACGCTACCTTCTGCTGCTTCCGCCTACTAAATCGGGGCAGTTATGCGCACCAGATCCCTGCTCCCAGCCCTTAACTCTAGGCACTCAGTCGCGCCCACTGTATACACATCCACTGTCTCCTCTCCGTCCAATCTCTCCGGGCGGTAACGCTCATTCACATCTGGTTCCCGATACTACAAGTATGCCGAATGACTATTCTTCAGAGTTTCTTGAAGTTACATCAGGAGCCCGGATGTTACACTCATATAATTGTTCCGGTTTCAAGGATGGTAACAGAATGGCCCTGATGAAGCAGCAGTAGCTACGAAACGCGTCGGCACGATTAAAGGATACGAAAGCTACCTGGATTGTCTCTTCTTGGTTGGCGCGGTACGAAACAAGGTTTCCTACTGAACTTCACCGGAAAAGGATGATAACAGGTAACAAGCGCCAATAGGTAAAGTTATAGAAAGTATAGTGTGCGCATACTGTTAGGGCGGCACATGGACAGCCTCTCGGATCAGTGTCGGTGTCAGATTTGGAGTGTTTCCCTCCGTCTGTGGTTGAGTCATTGGTAGAGGAGAGGGGTTTTCTCTCGTGACTTCGCTGTATCCTGAGGAACGCACCCCGATACACGAGTTACAGAAACAAACTGCTCGCATTCACTAACAGCAAGCGGAGATATTGCAAATGGCAAAGAAGTGAAGTGCAAAGTGCGGGAAACAGTTGCAGATTTTTTGGGTTTTTCCAATAAATGTGTTTTATTTCCAGAACTCGCTGCATTGATCTGCACAGTCTCCCCTGATACCGCCAGTCTGCTGGGAGTTGTAGTATCACAACATCTGAAGAGCGGGAAGTTATATCTGCTCCACACAACCCTGAGATATAGAAGAACCTTACATTTATTTCTGATATTTTAATTACTTCCATCCATTGAGATTGAAAAGTGCAGTAACTACAGGGAGAAAAAAGACGAGGACGTCAGGAATAGCGCGGCTGTCAGCAAAAGATGCCGAACATGCGAGTGGCATCAATACCGGCTGACGGCAGCCGCCCCGGTGCTTGTGTTCTCTAAGTTTAGTGTCTGTCTAATCCACCGGGAAAACTTTCCACTAACAATGCCAGACGCTCCTGGAAAAAAAACCTCTCCACATTCAAACACTTCTCTGTAACTTGTCAGAACTTTGCATTCACGGAGACTCGGCTGAGCGCGGCCGCTGCATCACAATATTGTGGAAAAAACCTCCAGAGCTACCATGTAATCCTCTGCCATCACTGGCATCTCCAGAGAGAAGATGCAGTCTGGCTGCCACAAGTGGTATTTCCCCTACAGGATTTGTAATGCCATGTCTGAAGAGAACTGGAGTTCCCTATACTGGGAGTCCAATGGATGCACACTGCCTGATCACTAACCGGGAAGTTGAGGCACTAGAGTCTGTTTTTTGGCCGTGGCTCAATCTCTGGTTAGTGTTAGTGTAGAGTGTAGCGTGTAAGGAGAGAGGAGAAGGGAGAGGATCTGGGAAAGGTAGCTGCGGCTACTTATTCGACAGAAAATGCTGCTAGCAGGGAACCAGTCCCTAGGCTACTCAGGGATCACAAAGCCTTAGGGCAGAAGCTGGAGACTAGTGAATTACATGTTCACTAGTCACTTAAGTGGAAATTCTGGGGTGCCAGCAATGCAAAGAGCTAAAGAAGTTCGCATTGGAAGAGCTCGCAATGCTACTAGGGATGAGTGAGTCTACTCGCTACTATTCGGAACTCGCCGAATAGTAGCGGTATTCGTGTACTCGCTACTCGCCGAGTAAATTAGGATTACTCGGGAGTAGCAAGTACCGAGTACTTTTGCAGTGTATCAATAGATACACTGCAAAAGTCCTGTAAAAGAGAGAAAAAGTGGTTAAAAAATAAAAAAATCGGATACTCACCTTAACCGACGGCTGTACCGGGACTGGCCGATGCACATCTATTCATGTTAAAGGACCTTTCACTCTCTCAGCCAATCAGATGGCTGGGAGAGATCTGCCCAATCAGATGCCGCCACGTCACAATCACGTGATCGCTAGCAGCCACCTGATTGGCCAGATGGAAAGGTCCTCTCAGGTACACCGAGGACCTTTCCATCTGGCCAATCAGTTGGCCGCTAGCGATCACGTCATTGTGACGTGGCGGCATCTGATTGGCCAGATCTCTCCCAGCCATCTGATTGGCTGAGAGAGTGAAAGGTCCTTTAACATGAATAGATGTGCATCGGCCGGTCCCGGTACAGCCGTTGGTTAAGGTGAGTATCCGATTTTTTAATTTTTTAATCACTTTTCCTTTCTTTTACAGGACTTTTGCAGTGTATCTATTGATACACTGCAAAAGTACTCGGAATCACTATACTCGCAACGAGTAGTGAGTACCGAGACCTACTTGTTGCGGTATAGCGATTCTGAATAGTACGGTACTCGCTCATCCCTAATTGCTACGCCTGGCTGGAGGTAACCCACATGGAGTAATAGTGAGTACAGGAAAGCTCAAATGCACACTGAAACCTATTAAAATCACTGAAGTCAACAGGAAGGCTATTTCTCTCATCCAGCACAGCGGACTGCAATTCCCATCAGACTGGCCAAACTGCAAACCTGGTAGAAGTTTACTATTCTGGACTTGCTGCAACATCTTTAGGAAAAGGTAAAGTGAAAAGACTGTTTCTTACTGTTGATTTTTCTGCTGTCCTGTACCCATCATTCTCACTACCACCCTCATCATCCTCATCCCTGGGAGCCAGCCCTGCTTGGGAAGGGATAACCATCTTCACTGCTATACCACCTATCTCCAAGGGTTTATATGCAGTGTCAGCCACCCAAGGCTGGAAGTCCCAACTGGCATTACAAGCGTATTATTTTTCTTTTATGTATTTTTCTCCAATTTTATTCTTGCCTCTTCCAAGTGAGCCAGGGCCACAGCACTGGGTGCAGCCACCGTGATCTTGACCACTGGCCCAGCTGTTGGGTACCCCAGCCTTTTGCACTCCACAGCAGCATCAGACAAGCTCAGTAACACTGCATCTAGCCATATTCAGAGATCTGTCCAACTTCAGAGCAGCAATCACAGGCTCTACTGGAGAGAGCTTGTAAAATTTGCCACCACTGACGGATCGACTAGGTGGCCGGGAGTCCAGGAAATAAGTCGTAAACAGCATAATGAATGATCCTTCAGTTTCTTGAGAATGAAGAAGAGTTTAAATAAGTAAATTGCAAAGTTTCTTGTTCTTTCCGACACTTTGCAGTTATCCACCACAGAACATGAGCGTTACGCTGCAGGGCACATTATAGATGCAGTATATGCTCTAATTGACTGGAGCGAGATGTGCAGGTTTTTTGTTATTAAGCTTTAATCGAATCCCCCCGCCCCCAAAAAATCTAATTTCCTGGACGGTGCGATGCTGATCTGTGATCTGGAGGGTTTGGAGTCGGAGACGTTCCTGTTCTGTCATCGTCACTTTATGAAATCTACCTAATTATTGCTCAGGTCACATCTGATCCAGAGACACAAATTATGTAAAGAGGAGATAGCTCCAAGACGCCTGAGAAGAAACTTATTAATTCACAACTTTCCAGATTCAGTGAGTGGCTCAACCACAAAAAGAGCAAATAATGATGGACAAAAGTCATAAATCTTTAATTGCTCTCATTCCCCGAGACCTGGGAACAGACATGGTGGAGTTGGCTTACTCCTGTCCCCACAATGGACTTTCCAGGTCATCCCTCCAGCCCCAGCACTCTCATTCCCCTCTTTTGAGGTTCACACCATTAGGCTATTCCATCCTCTTCCCCTCAGAGTAGCGGTGGTATACCGCCCCCCCAGGGTCACCCACTCAGTTCCTTGACCATTTCTCCGCATGGTTGATACATTTCATGTTCTCAGAATTACCAACCCTCATTCTGGGAGACTTCAACATCCCTATAAACAGCCCCATCTCCTCATCTGCATCCCAACTCCTATCTCTAACCACTCACTAGGCCTCTCACAGCTCTCAACCTCTGGGACACACAAGGATGGTAACACCCTTGACCGGGTCTTTACCCGACTCTGCTCAACCTCCTCCTAGATAATTCACCTCTTCCCCTCTCTGACCACAACATTCTCTCCTTCACGCTCACAAACCCTCACCCACCCCATCACACCCCTACCTATCAAACATCCAGAAATCTACTAGCCATTAACCCTCATGCACTCACAGACCCCCTCATTTCATCTCTGTCCCCAATCTCCTCATTTCCTGTCCAGATCGGGCAGTAAATCACTACAATGACTCTCTCAGGAGCTCCCTGGACCAAGTAGCGCCCCTCACCCTCAGAACCTCCAAACATAGAACAAAACAGCCCTGGCTCACACACAAACTCGATTCCTCCAGGATGCTCTAGCAGTGCTGAACGTCTATGGAGGAAAACTCGCTCACAGAAGACTTTATCCATTATAAATTCATGGTAAAAACTTACAAATCTGCCCTTCACCTCGCCAAACAGACCTACTTCACCACCCTGTCTCCTCACTATCCAACAATCCAAAAAACTCTTTGACACCTTTCACTCTCTCCTCAGTCCTAAAATGAGGCCCCCATCACTGACCTCTGTGCTGATGATCTGGCTTCCTACTTCATGGAGAAAATAGACAACATCCGCCAGGAAATAAGCTCCTAGCCTCCAAGCGCTGACACTCCTATTCTTCCCCACATCTCCTCCGGTCACTCTCCACATTTGACCCAGTTACAGAAAAAAGAAATTTCCAGGCTCCTCTCTTCCTCTCGTCCCACTACATGCACCAATGACCCCATCCCCTCACACCTACTCCAGTCTCTCCATCCAGTCGTCACCACTCACATAGCCAAAATCTTCAACTCTCCCTTTCTTCTGGCATCTTCCCCCTCCTTCAAGCACTCTATCATTACTCCATTATTAAAGAAACCACTCTCAGACTCAACCTGCACAAATAACTACAGACCAGTCTCCCAACCTCCCCTTCATCTCTAAACTCCTGGAGCGCCTGGTCTACTCCCCCTCACCCGTTACCTCTCCGCTCACTCTCTTCTAGATCCATTACAGTCTGGCTTCCGCCCCCTTCACTCTACAGAAACTGCCCTCATCAAAGTGACCAATGACCTTCTGACAGCAAAACATAATGGTGACCACTCTCTGCTTATTCTTCTAGATCTCTCTGCAGCTTTTGACCCTGTTGACCACCATCTCCTACTCTCTATTGCTCACTCCATTGGCATAAATTTTTTTTTTTTCCACCTCCTATATATACAATCTCTCGTCCGCTCTTGTCGCTTGCACCTGAAGAACATCTCTAGAGTCCGCTCCTTTCTTACCATGGAAACAACTAAAACCTCACCGTGGCCCTAATCCACTCCCGCCTTGATTATTGCAACTCTATTAATTGGCCCTCTCTAAACTTTCCCTCTCCAGTCCATCCTTAATGCAGCAGCCAGGATCACCCATCTGGCAATCGTACTCCGATGCCTCCGCTCTGTCCAGTCATTGCACTGGCTGCCCGTACACTACAGGATAAAGTTCATTGCTTGTTCTCACCCACAAAGTTCTTCACAATGCAGCACCTCCCTACATCTCCTCCCTCATCTCTGTCTATCACCCCACCTGTTCTCTTCGTTCTACAAATGACCTTCGACAAACATCTGCACTAATCCGATCCTCCCACTCCCGACTCCAAGACTTCTCCAGAGCTGCACCAAACCTCTGGAATGCTCTACCCCAAGAAATCAGGACTATCCACAACTTGTATGGCTTCAGACGCTCACTAAAAACACATCTTTTCAAGGCGGCCTATAATGCTCTATAACAAAACTCCTTTGTACTGTACATAGCCCATTCACTATCTCTCTGGACATAATCTCTTCTTCAAACTCCACCAAACCAAAAAGCTCTACACAGATGTCTGGTGACCATTCATGTAACTTTATTTTTATCCCCCATTTCCTCAAGATGCCTGGACCATCAGTGTAATAAGCCCCAGTACCTTGTGTAACGCCTATCCTGTTGTAGATTGTAAGCTCTTTTGATCAGGGTCACCTTTATTTTTGCTTTATCTATTGTATTGTATTTTTTACATTGATTTTATGCTTATTGTATTGTTTCTGATTATTGTACTGTTTTCTTTCTCTACTGGAATTACTGTATTATATTGTGTATTTTCTTACTGTATTATGTGTATTATACTGTGTATTTTCGTTTATTACCCAGTGTATTGTAAAGCGCTGCGGAATATGTTGGCGCTATATAAATAAAGATTCTTATTATAATTATCTAATATATAAAAGCCGAAGGCACTTCCGTCACTTTGTCCGCACACACACACACACACACACACACACTCACACACTCACACACTCACACACTCACACACTCCGCTATACTTACCACCGGCCCTGCGTCCGCCGCCTGGATCTTCAGATGACATGTCGCCGCCCCCGAACTACTGGATCCAATATGGCATCCGGGAAGTCTCGCGAGACTTCCCGGACGCCATATTGGATCCAGTCGTCCGGGGGCGGCGACATGTCGACTGAGGAACCAGGCGGCGGGGAAGATGCAGGGACGGTGGTAAGTATAGCGGAGTGTGTGTGTGTGTGTATGTATGTGTGTGCTGACCACTCTGCCCACGGCACTGCGCTGACCACTCTGCCCATGGTGCTGCGCTGACCACTCTACCCACGGCACTGCGCTCACCACTCTGCCCATGGTGCTGCGCTGACCACTCTGCCCACGGCGCTGCGCTCACCACTCTGCCCACGGCACTGCGCTGCCACGGCGCTGCGCTGACCACTCTGCCCATGGTGCTGCGCTGACCACTCTGCCCACGGCGCTGCGCTGACCACTCTGCCCATGGCACTGCGCTGACCACTCTGCCCACGGCACTGCGCTGCCCACGGCGCTGCGCTGACCACTCTGCCCACGGCGCAGTGCTAACCACTGAGCCACTGTGCAATGCTAACCACTGAGCCACCGTATACTCTGCTACCCACAAAGCCGCCTGTATACACACAATTCATTTCACCGCACTCCTGTATCTATTAGTAAATAAACTATATATGGATTCTAGACTACCCGATTCTTTAGAATTGGGCCGCCATCTAGTTACTAATAAAGGAGGGGTGGTGGTTGCTGGTATTACATATAATGGAAGGGGTGGTTGCTGATATTACATATAATGGAGGGGGTGGTTGCTGGTATTAGACATGCACACAGATGAGGTTTGTAAAGAGCGCCAGTCACACAGGTACATGTGATGCAAAGTGTCTGTATACTGGCTATTGATCACACCCATACTATTGGATCAGGCGGACTGCCCAGCACTATATGAGTACACCCCACAAGACAGGCACAACCCCACTGGCACAGTCCAGAGAATGTGCACTGGGCATGCTTTGGAGCCAGTCAGTACACCCAAAACACCTGCACAATGCACAGGACTGGAAATGCCATGCCGGGGCATCATACCAGGAAGGAGCCCATAGACTTCAAACACTGGGACCGTGCATGGAAACTAGGTTATCACGTCCATGGGGGTGTGATGACCACGGACTAAGGGGGAACATGGAGCTTGAGCGAGCGCTCAGAGTAACCACACTCCGAAGACACCATCCTTATTACCATACGAACATGTAAGTTATAAAATGATTTTTCTCATTTATTTTAGTATAGTATTAGGTCAGACAGGGATGGTTAGGGATGTTCTAGGAATCTGCAGGGACAGGTAGTGATAGCTTTGGGTGCATAAACGACCAGACAGGTTCCCTTTAATGGATCCTGGACGATAGGGTTATTTCCCCAAAAATCAAGTCATTCCCTGTATTTAGGATCCTATTCATAAAATAGATTACATACTGATCACTTGGGGATCCCGACTCTCGGACATACAGCAATCAGTGAGTTATCCTCTATCCTGAGGTTCCTGGACCACTTGATATTTTGGAACAACCCTGTTAAAAATCCAGTACATAAAGTACCTAAACAATAAAAAAAATCCAGCACCAAGCTCCAGATTAAGTTAAAAAGTCCATTTATTAGAAATTGTTAAAAAACACATGTGAGGAGCTGGTCATGAACTAATGACGATCGGACTTTTTCAGCACAGATGGCTAGATAAGTCAATTGTATTGTTTACAAGTTGAAGGGGGATGGGGATGTACCAGAATGTCTCTTCCAGCCAGTGTTCATAGACCATAATGCCATCAGGCCACATTGCCATTCAATGTCCTGAATTTGGTTGGGGGTTGTGAGCCTTTTGTTCCTTCCTGCATTGGAGGGGCCCCCTGGCTACACACCTTTGCAGACAGGACGGAGACTTAACGTTTTTACTTTTTACTTTTGAATTGAATGTACATATGATTAAGGGGGTTGGGTGTACTTATCTTTTCCCAACTAGGGGGCTGATTCCAAGAGAAGAAGAGAAGAAGACACATGATCGGGGGACGTCAGTTGGTGCTTGGAATTGGAAGTGAGAGGATCTGTGCTGAGGTTTGGTCTTGAGTTTCCGGATGGACTATAGAGTTTGGAGTTGGACACATGTGCTTCGGTCGTGATATTAGGTGTCAGGATTAGAAAAACTATCCTAAGGACTATTGTGGAGCTGTATACATGTGCTTCATTGCTTCGTTCTATCTATCATCTGGAGGAACCTAGGGACTACAGTTATCATCAAGTTTCTGGTCTGGTGTACTGGGGGCATTGCTTTGTTACCATCTACCTGGAGTTGCTGTAATACCCTATACAGATACCTATAAAACTTCTTGCATTGTTAACCTGCCCAGGTGATTATATTCTTCTGGAAACACACCACTATCCAGTGGTCGGTGGAGGTCCTGCAGCAGCTTGGAATTTTGTTTCCTAAAACGCCTTCAAACCAGTTGTGGGGACCACAACTGGATCAGGTGAGCGGCCACATAGCACCACCTTTTTCACTAGTGTCACTAGTGATAGGGCACTATTGCGCCTCTTGTTCCCCCCCTTTATATTTTGCAGGTGATTATTATAACCTACAACCCAGATCTTCACAACACATGAAATAAAACTTAAACTTACGTGTTTCAGACTGTGTTTTAACCTACGATTAAGGACCAATATAGATCTGGGCCAGGGCGTTGTTTAATTCCTCCTCCTTGAGGACCTGTGAAGCACCTTAACAACAATAACAGGTGAAGGACCAGTGGTGATGTCACATCTGACTTGGATCACGTGACCTCCTGGAATCACATGGACTGAGGTGGGACTACAGGAAAGGCATCTCGTGCAGCTTCTGAGTGGGGGCTCCTCTGCTTCCAGGCATACACCGGTGTTGTGCACGACTGCACACCCCGGGTGAGTGGCCAATTGGCGTGGAATCCATTAAACCCTTAGACCACTGGGTTTCACACATTGCGCTCCTGTACCCTTGTTTTACACTATAGACCTGAAACGCGTAAGTTTCACTATTCTTTCAAGTGTTGTGAAGATCTGGGGTTGTGGGTTGTAATAATCACCTGGGCAGGTTAACAGAGCAATAAGCTTTATTTGTATCCGTACACGGTATTACAGCAATTCCAGGTACATGGTGACAATGCAATGCACCAAGTTCACAAGATCATAAACCCGCCGACTATAAGTCGTTAAGTTCCTCCCAATGACAGATATGAGTAAAGCACATGTATCCAGCCCCACAGAAGTCTTTAGAACAGTTCCTTAAATGCCGACACCAGATATCACAACTAAAGCGCATGTATCCAACCCCACAATTTGTCTTCTTCTCTTCTCCTTCTCTTGGAATCAGCCCCTAGCTGGGCAAAGATAAGTACACCCAACTCCCGTAACCATGTGTACATTCAATTCAGAAGTGAAAGAAGTAAGTCTACGGACAGTCTGCAAAGGTGTGATCCAGGAGGCCCGACCCCTGCAGGGAGGAACATAAGACTAAACTCCACAATCAAATTCAGGACATTGAATGGTAACTTAGACCTGATTCCATTATGGTCTATGAACACGGGCTGGAAGTGACACTCTGGTACATCCCCGTCCCCCTTCAATTTGTGAACAATAAAATTGATTAATGACCAGTTCCTCAGATGTTTTTTTTTAATAATTTCTAATAAAGGGACTTTTTAACTCAATCTGGATATTGGATCCGGTGCTGGATATTTTTCTATTTTTTTTCCTGTTTTAATTGATCCGGGGTGTGCCGCTGCCTCCAAGCCGCCATACACCGACGTGGGCTCTAGTCGGCTGAATAGAGTCTTTTTTTCCTTTAACTTCCTCTTGGATGAATTTGGAGATTGCAGAAGCCAATGTGCTTAGATGGACCCCGGCAGCAGGATCTCCCCTCCCCCGTCATATGTGTCGCGTGTTCTACACATTTCTGCGTGTTTTCCATATTACCGCCGACATGTTTGCTCTGTAACATAAGGACATGAATAATATATAACCGCAGCCTCGACTATGTAGATGTGTCAGTGATAAATGGGACGAGCGTGGAGAAATTAATCACACGTGGCTGGAAAATCGGGGTCTCCGCTGATAAAATCAACCCAAATTCACCGGGAATTTCCATCCTATCCGCAATTATTCAGGAGATGCTAATGAAAAGGAAAGCGGCGTAACCTGTGCGTTACCGTCACCCTGTCACCGCTCGCTATTAATATGTATCACATCGAGATATGGATAATAGGAACTAGCGGGATGGAGGAATAATGCCGGAGAGGAGGCCATGGAGGAGTCCGAAAACCAAAAATCTGCGGATTTAACCCTTAGAATCCTGCAATGGGAAATATCGATGTGATTGGCTCGTTTCTCAGTAAAGATTCCACCTATGGACCTTTTCAATCAATATTCCTTATGGAAGTTTCTTCGGACTGTCAGGAGTTTTCTGTCCCTATGATGAGGAGGTGAAGTCACTTTATGGCTTCCCCCCCCACATCGGCGTTTCCTGCACTGAATCTCCCCGGCGTGGGCGTCCAGCATGGCGTCATCGGCTGCGCTGTTTTCTTTGCTTTGTCCGTGGTTACTTTTGTTTCGTTAAATGAGAATGGAAACAATAGAGAACTGATAAGAGGCGACATCGGTAAAAGTTTCCCTGCATCGGGGGTGGGAGAAGGAATAGGGAGGTCACCGGGCGGAATAGAACGGTTCAGCTCTAAGTGGCCTTTACTTGCAAAAGGAAAGAGTTTATTAACTCAATGTAGTGTAATAATGAGGCGAGAAAAATACTGCTATACAGTGCTGGAATAATACTACTGTGTAGTGCTGAAATAATACTGCCATACAGTGCTGGAATAATACTGTCATACAGTGCCGGAATAATACTGCTGTATAATGCTGAAATAACACTGCCATACAGTGCTGGAATAATACTACTGTGTAGTGCTGAAATAATACTGCCATACAGTGCTGGAATAATACTGCCATACAGTGCTGGAATAATACTACTGTGTAGTGCTGAAATAATACTGCCATACAGTGCCGGAATAATACTGCTGTATAATGCTGAAATAACACTGCCATACAGTGCTGGAATAATACTACTGTGTAGTGCTGAAATAATACTGCCATACAGTGCTGGAATAATACTGCCATACAGTGGTGGAATAATACTATTGGGTAGTGCTGAAATAATACTGCCATACAGTGCTGGAATAATACTACAGTGTAGTGCTGAAATAATACTGCCATACAGTGCTGGAATAATACTGCCATACAGTGCTGGAATAATACTACTGTATAATGCTGAAATAATACTGCCATACAGTGCTGGAATAATACTACTGTGTAGTGCTGAAATAATACTGCCATACAGTGCTGGAATAATACTGCCATACATTGCTGGAATAATACTTCCACACAGTGCTGGAATAATACTACTGTATAATGCTGAAATAATACTGCCATACAGTGATGTAATAATACTACTGTATAATACTGGAATAATACTACTGTGTAGTGCTGAAATAATACTGCCATACAGTGCTGGAATAATACTACTGTGTAGTGCTGAAATAATACTGCCATACAGTGCTGTAATAATACTACTGTATAATGCTGAAATAATACTGCCATACAGTGCTGGAATAATACTACTGTGTAGTGCTGAAATAATACTACTGTGTAGTGCTGAAATAATACTGCCATACAGTGCTGTAATAATACTACTGTATAATGCTGAAATAATACTGCCATACAGTGCTGGAATAATACTACTATACAGTGCTGGAATAATACTGATATACAGTGCTGGAATAATACTCCCATATAATGTGGAAATAATGCTACCATACAGTACTGGAATAATACTGCTGTATAATGTTGGAATATTACCGATATATAATGTTGGAATAATACTGCTATATAATGTTGAAATAATATTGCTGTATTATGCTGAATAATACTGCTGTATAATGCTGGAATAATACTGCCATACAGTGCTGGAATAATACTGCTGTATAATGTAGAAATAATATTGCTATATAATGCTGGAATAATACTGTCATACAGTGCTGGAATAATACTGCCATACAGTGCTGGAATAATACTGCTGTATAATGTTGGAATAATACTGCCATACAGTGCTGGAATAATACTACTATGTAGTGCTGAAATAATACTGCTATACAGTGCTGGAATAATACTGCCATATATTGCTGGAATAATACTGCTGTATAATGTTGGAATAATACTGCCATACAGTGCTGGAATAATACTACTATGTAGTGCTGAAATAATACTGCTATAAAGTGCTGGAATAATACTGCTGTATAATGCTGGAATAATACTGCTATACAGTGCTGGAATAATACTACTGTGTAGTGCTGAAATAATACTGCCATACAGTGCCGGAATAATACTACTGTGTAGTGCTGAAATAATACTGCTATAAAGTGCTGGAATAATACTGCTGTATAATGCTGGAATAATACTGCTATACAGTGCTGGAATAATACTACTGTGTAGTGCTGAAATAATACTGCCATACAGTGCTGGAATAATACTGCAATACGGTACTAAAATAATACTACCACATTGTGCTGGTATGGCCTTCTTGCCTCCCTGATCCTGTCTGTACCTTGTACTGTAAGATCTGTAGTGATGTCAGAGTCATGTGATCAGTCACATGTTTGTGACATCATCAAAGAAGGTCCTGTAGGAACTGAAAGAGAGAGGTGAATCGGAGGCGTGCCGGGGAGGGGTTCACAGCATCACGTGAGGCGCCAAGTCACACAGGTCCTGTGGCGCGCAAGCTCACATAACCAGCTGCTCACGTCATGCTGCAGCACCCCACACACACAGCGGTGGACGGATGTAGTAACACGGCACGACCTGGCCAGCGATGTCGGAAGCGATGCGCGGGTGCCCGCTCGGTTCCGACATCGCTGGCCAGCTGTCACACAGCATCGCTGCGGCCGGCATCACCGCAGCGATGCGGGCGGTGACATCGCTCGCTGGGCTGGGCTCAGACCAGCGAGCGATCCGCAGCAACGCTGCGGTATAGGCTGGATCGCTGCCGACATCGCTCTGGCGATGTCACACGCCGCGATCCAGCCTTATCGCAGGTCGCAGGTTGACAGGTTTACGGTTCTTCCCGTAAAGCTGTCAACCTGCGACCGGCGATAAAACATGGTCGCGCCACGCGTTTACACAGCGCGACGTCGCTAGCGACATCGCTGATACGTCATTTTTTCGGCGATGTCGCTAGTGACGTCGCCAGGTGTGAAGCCACCTTAAGCGCTGGAGCGACCGAACAGTGGCAGCGACGGAGGAGGACCCAGCCCCGGGGGTGAGCATCTGTATACGGCCGGCATATTGCCACATCACTTGGGTGTACCAATATGGCAGCCATTTTTTTCTTCTCTGCTGTAGGTGAACCAATCCGGCGGTGGCCACGTGGACCAATCAGATGGTGAAGAAAAGGTGAAATCTAGACTTCTGTCCCAAAGCAATTATGTGAGTAGGTAAGTGGAATGTTGTTAGTAATGAACATTGTATCATTTACAGTATATTGAGGCGGTTTAATATCACAAAACAACATGACAGGTTCCCTTTAAATCATATCAAAGTCAGTGAAAGAAAATAGTATCTATCTATCTATCTATCTATCTATCTATCTATCTATCTATCTATCTATTATCTATCAAATGAAGCCTATCATCTATCTGACTATCTATCTATCTATTTATTATCTATCTATCTATCTATCTATCTATCTATCTATCTATCTATCTATTTATTATCTATCTCTATCTATCTATGGCTGGGGTCACACACACAGATATCTGGGCAGATATTGTTCACAGATCTCTGGTTGCAGTGAAATCATGGACAGATTGCTCCATTTGTACACAGCCACTAAATGGAACTATGTGTCCATGATTTCACTGCAACCAGAGATCTGTGAACAATATCTGCCCAGATATCTGTGTGTGTGACCCCAGCCTATCATCTATCTATCTATCTATCTATCTATCTATCTATCTATCTATCTATCTATGTATCTATGTATTATCTATCTATCTATCTATCTATCTATTTATTATCTATCTATCTATCTATCTATCTATCTATCAATCTATGTATTATCTATCTATCTATCTGTCTGTCTGTCTGTCTGTCTATCTATCTATTTATTATCTATCTCTATCTATCATCTATCTATCTATCTATCTATCTATCTATCTATCTATCTATCTATCATCTATCTATCTATCTATCAATCTATGTATTATCTATCTATCTGTCTGTCTGTCTGTCTATCTATCTATCTATCTATCTATCTATCTATCTATTCTATCTATCTATTCTATCTATCTATCTATCTATCTATCTATCTATCTATCTATTATCTATCTATCTATCTATCTATCTATTATCTATCTATCTATCTATCTATCTATCTATCTATCTATCTATTCTATCCCTCTATCCTCTATCTATCTTATCATCTATCTATCTATCTATCTATCTATCTATCTATCTATCTATCTATCTATCTATCTATTATCTATCTATCTATCTATCTATCTATTCTATCTATCATATCTATCTATCTATTATTATCTATCTATCTATCTATCTATCTATTATACTATCTATCTATCTATCTATCTATCTATCCCTCTATCCCTCTTATCTATCTATCATCTATCTATCTATCTATCTATCTATCTATCTATCATCTATCTATCTATTATCTATCTATCTATCTATCTGTCTGTCTGTCTGTCTATCTACCTATCTATTATGTATTGCTCCATCTCCTGACATTTGCACGTTCTTATAAGCTTCTTTCGGTGTTCCGGGTCTCGGTTCTCCGGTGATTTCCGGCACTGAGCGTCTGTGTGAGATTATATGAACTCATCAATCTCCGATATGAGCCTCTGACACCAGGTCCCCGGTGACATTTCTACCCCACGAGGGGAACATCCAGTTACCGGCGTCCGCGGCGTCCCCCCATCAGAGGCTTGGCTTTATTGTGGAGCCAGAGGTTGATATATATTTTCATCTATTTCGGCTGATCCCCGGTGATCTCCTCGCTGGACGCGGCTCCGGTGCAGTCACTTGTCTCTGGATGTGACACCCGGGACTCGTCCGTGGACTTATTATATTATCATTCGCTCTCTGTGTCACGTTGTTATCGGCTCCGGGTATTGGTGGGGTCTCCGATTGTTACAAGTAACGGTGGATGGAGCGTTTAATAATGTGGAGAGTTACCTTTCTCGCTCGGTGGCCGGGGTTCACGGCTTCTATTCTGCCCTTTTCACGGTGAATAACGGTTTAATCTTTATCTCTGAGTTTCGTGTATTTATTTAGTGGATATTGTGGGGCCCCTGAAGGTGGGAACAGAGCAAATATAGCTTCTACTTTATGTCCCTATATATAAATACAGGTAAAGGGAATGTTCTTCTGCTGGTAACATTGTAACATTTTGGTTTACTATAAATATTTAGATATGCACAGCGTGGAGCATATAGAGTAGAGAGGATGAAGGGTTAAACACGCGCTGCCGTATTCCACCAGACATCAGATTTTCGGAGATAATGAGCAGTGGGTTGATGTCTCTCTGGTTCAGTGGTTAGTTGTATTCCGGACTGGCGTTTTCCATCCACAGTGATATCGGGTCTCGACCTGCCGCAGAGGATCAAAATGACAATTCTTCCTTCTCCGAATGTATTTGTTTGCTTTGGTTTCCTCCTTTCTCGGTGACTTTGGCAGATTCTATTGTGTAATCGTGGCTTTTGATCATGGCTGTTTTCGCCAGCGGTTCTGTCACTTCTGCCTCTCCCCGGTCTAACCTGACGTGTTACCGGTGCTGGTGTCAGGCCGCATCGCCGTCTCCCTTCTTCTTCTCCTTTCATGGAGCAGACAGGGATGCTTTTTTTCTCTTTTTTTTTCCGTGGCTATAATTATCTGAATTTCTTTTTTTCCAGAAGAAGAAGAAGAAGGAGAAGGAGCAACTCCCGGCTTTGACAGTGGAGGGAGAAACCGCTGGAGACGGGAGAAACAAAAGCCGGTGGATGAGACGTTCCTCTGAGCCGTATGATCTCCGTCTTATTTACTAAGCAAAGCTAATGTTTTAATAATGTAGATCCGCCGGCTGCGCGCCGTGCGAGTCAACAAGTGACAACACCGGCTGGAAACGAAAAATGGCAACGGGCGTCGGGATGTTAAGATACATTAGAGTTAAAAAAAAAAAAACTTTTTGTGCCGATGGTGAGTTTTTTGCTGCTTTTTTTGTCACCTTTCGGCTAAGTGACGACTGTGCGTATTATATGTGCTGCGTTTCTGACTGTATAAACAAAGCTGTCTATAACACAAGCAGCACAAAATGTATGCACAAACAAGGGCAGCACACAGGGACAGTAGCACACAGGGACAGAGGGACACACAGGGACAGACACACACAGGGACAGACACACACAGGGACAGACACACACAGGACAGCACACACAGGGACGACACACAGGGACAGACACACACAAGGACAGAACACACAGGACGACCAACAGGGACAGGACACACACAAGGGACAGAACACACAGGGACAGACAACCGCACAGGGACTGAGAAACAGGGAGACGGGAGACACAAAGGGTGAGAGACGTCCGAGCGGACCGTCATACAACAACAAGAACAGGACTGCACTCCAGGGACGAGCAACAAGTGACAACACCGCGAAACAAAAATGGCAACAGGGCGATGTAAGCACAGAGTGACAAAGAAAACACACATGGCGGAGATTTTGCACACCAGGGACAAACAACTGCAAAACAAAGAGCACAAAGGGACGACACAACAAGGACAGACACACACAGGGACAGACCACACAGGGACAGACCACACAGGGACAGACCACACAGACAGACACACAAGGACTGACACACACAGGGACAGAGACACACAGGGACAGACGCACGCAGGGACAGACACACACAGGGACAGACCACACAGGACAGACACACACAGGGACAGACGCAGCAAAGACAGACACACACAGGGACAGACACACACAGGGACAGACACACACAAGGTACAGAGACACACAGGGACAGACACACACGACAGACGCACGCAGAGACAGATGCTACGCAGGGACAGACACACACAGGGACAGACACACACAGGACAGACACATACAGGGACAGACACACACAGGGACAGACACACACAGGGACAGACACACAAAAGGGAAACAGACACACACAAGGACTGACACACACAGGGACAGACCACACAGGGACAGAACACACAGGGACAGACACACACAAGAACAGACACACAAGGGACTGACACACACAGGACAGACACAAGGGACAGACGCACGCAGGGACAGAGACACACAGGACAGACGCACGCAGAGACAGACACACACAGGGACAGACGCACGCAAAGACAGACACACATAGGGACAGACACATACAGGGACAGACACACACAGGGATAGACACACACAGGGACAGCTCTTTTCCTTGAAATTGGTTATTATCAGTGATGAGTGATCACTATCATGCTCAGGTGCTCGGTACGCAAAATGAGCAGGTTGGACGCTCAGACGAGCTCAACAGAGTACCATGGAAGTTAATAGGAAACGGGCACTTTTCCAGAAGGGTCTTCCAGAAAAATGTTTCCCACTGACTTCCATTATTCCCTGTCGATCTCTTCCTAGCATCCAACCTGCTCGTTTCAAGTATCAAACATTTAAAGGGTAACCGATGTTTACATTTTTATTTAATAATAATGTAGAGCAAGTGATTTTAATAAACTTTCTAATATACTTTATCAGAGAATTCTGGTGTTAAAACCATTCATAAAGCTTCTACAAGGTTACCCACTAGACTGTGTCTGAAGCAGACATGTGTCATTATCACTCAGATCCATCTTCACACTGATTACGGGGCATGTAACATATATGGGAAGGGGTGTGGCCTACACTGCTGACTGCAGCTGGTGAGGAAACAATGTATCAGATTATCTCAGCCTATAGCACAGTGTGGGCAATGTCAGGATCACTGCAAACTCCTCATTCCTTGGCACAAGCTTCTGATCTGTCATGTGGCTCCACACAGCTCAGATCTCTGTTGACCCCTAATCTGCTGCCACATCAAACTGCTCCCTATCAGCTGCTCTCAGAAGTGTGGAAATACACATACTGTGCTGGCAGACGCTGGTCACACCCATAAAGCTCAGGATCTCTGTTAACCCCTACTTTGCTGTCACATTGCACTGCTCTCTACCAGCTGCTGGCCATGCCCACACAGCATATAAAATGCAGTTTTTAAAAGAGCACAGAAAAATGTGAGAAAATAAGTCATATGCACAAAAAAGCATTATCGTAGCTGCTATGTGACCCATCATTAACAACTAGTTCACTATTGTTTTTTTTTTTTTTTCAATGAAATGACATTTACACTGGTTTATTATGCAAAGTCAATACGTCCCATCAATATTCAAGGTAAACTGTAGACCGGCTGCAATCTGTATCACAATCACCATGTGACCACATCTTAGACACAACATCAACCTCTCTCAGCAGAGTACCACACAATCTTGTTTATTAAAGCTGCTTCATCATACAAACTATTTATCAAGCACAGAGAAAACCTAAGTAAGGGACACCCCAGAAACGCTCTTCTCATGTCCCCATTGTCATGTTTCACAAGGTCTTGGTGCCGTTTATTTCATGTACGTCATGTGAAAATTCCAGCTAATGGATTTGCATAATTGAAACAAACTAAACCCAAACTCCACAAAACCTCCTTCATGGGTTGTATTTTAATTAATGATGAGCGAACAGTAAAATGCTAGGTGCTTTGATGCTCAGGTCGAGCATATTGAGATGCCCAGGTGCTCGACTCGAGCAAGAGCCCAATGTTATCCTATGGGGAAACCCGAGCATTTTGCCGGCGCACCCCAGGCCACTGCCGAAAGCATAAAACTTGCGATCCCGCTGCTGCTGGCTCCTGCAGCCCCCTGGTGCCATCCGATCACCTTTGTCCCCTGCTGCACAGGTGGCAGGCATGGGGGACAGGGGGTGATCGGATTGCACCAGTGAGCTGCAGGAGCGGCAACTGCTCATTACCCGGTGGTGTCGACGCGGGAGCTTTAAACCAGCTGATCTGACAGCTGATTCAGTCTCGAACCTGTTATTGATCATCATCAGTTTGCGGCCAGCAAACCAATCAATGATATTGGATCGGATTGGACTCGTGGGACCCTCGAACCTTAATACGTCGGAGGGGGTGGGGTTCTTTTCTTTAATAAAATGGAGTCCCTAATTGTGTTCTGTTTTATTTGTAATAAAAATATTTTTTTCTTTTTTCTATCTGATTACTAGAAATTAATGGTGGCCGTGTCTAATATTGGCATGACACCATGAATTTCAGGCATAGGGCCAGCTGATAATACAAAGCTGGCCCTAACCCCATTATTACCCAGTGAACCACCGCACCAGAGCCCTGGATGAGCTGGATACAGCACCAGAAAATGCGTTCTATGATGATCATCTCCCGTGGCGCTCATCTCCCATAGCTGCAATTGTAACAACACCACAGCTTCTCCTTTGAAAGATGTCAGCATAGAAAGAGATTCTATAACAAGCGTCAGGTGGTAGAACATGTGACTACTTATAGAGGAGGGGAGTGGCCAAAAAGCTACACCTGAAATTAAGGCCAAAAGAAACAGCCACCAAGTAAAGCATTGTTAACCTCAGCGGTGCTAAAAGAAAGTAGATACATTTAAACATTAATTAAGACTTTTATTCCCAGGCTCGACAGAGGACTCCCAAGGGTGGGACACACTAAGGACATCAGGGGAGCAAGCCAAAATTGGACCCATGTAACCTGGTAACAGGTCCTTTTCAAAGATGCAGATTTGTCTTGATCAGCTGATAATAGGAGGGATTCTTTGTAAAATAGAATAAATGGCGTTATAATAGTAATAAAAACTTATAATAATAATTAGGAAATTGTAAGTATAATATTAAATGAACAAACCAATCCGTGCACTTTTGTGTTAGAAATTGTAACGTCTTTTATTATAACCCCTCGCTCCTTTAAGTGTTATCATTTCATGGAGTGATGGCACATAATAATCCTCAGCTCTGTGGCCCCCATTCTCAGGATAAGTCGGGGTCCCGATGCTCTGACCTCCTACAATCAAGTAGTACCGGCAGTTCCTGGAAATATGCCAACACATTACAAGATGGGAATGACCCTTTAAGAACTCCATGACCACCTTTGGCCGATACATCTAGATGGACTCCCGGAGTCACTCCGTTCTACATGAATAACCGAACTTAATCATCTGACCCCGGTATACTGAAAATAAAAGGAGAAACACACTTGTCTCGCTCCCCTGAGTTAATCAGTTTCCACATCACTGGTTTCAAGGAGAAATTGGTAAAAAATAAGCGTCCTCACCTTCGCAGAAATTAATTCCATCCCCGGTATATCCGCTGGCGCAGTAGCAGCCGCGCACCCCCTTCTCTTCCTTACATTGAGCATGTTTATGGCACGTCAGCGAGCATTGCTGACCGAGGTCCAGCAGAAGAAATGTGCACACTGCAAAAAAGAAACACAGTAATGCGATAAAACGGAAGAAAAGATGAATACAAATAGTTATGGGGTTAGACGGAGATCAGCGGCGCACGTGCAACGTGGTCAGTGAACACTATGAGCAAAAAATATATGAAAAGAATCAAAAAACATCATAGAAAATAGTAAAAGAATAGAAATGATCCAAATAATCAGAATGAGCTGATATTATTATTATTATTATTATTATTATTATTATTATTAATAATAATAATAATAATAATAATAATGTATCAAAAGCATCCTAAAAAATAAAAAGTAAAATAAAACAAATTATCAAAAAAATTTGAATGAAACTGATCAATAATAATAACAATATTACTAAAGTATCAAAAAATCTAGAAAATAATGAAGTTAAAGAATACAAATGATCAAAATAATTCAAATAAATGATAATAATAAAAAATAATAATAAAATATTAATAATGTATCAAAAGCTTCCTAAAAAATAATCAACTAAAATAACACAAATTATCAAAAAATTTGATGAACTGATCAATAATAATAACAATAATAATAACAATATTATAAAGTATCAAAAAATCTAGAAAATAATGAAGTTAAAAAATACAAATGATCAAAATAATCAAATAAGATTAATAATAATAATAATAATTATTATTATTATTATTATTATTATAATAATAATGTATCAAAAGCATCCTAGAAAATAATGAAGTAAAATAATATAAATTATAAAAAAAATCTGAATGAACAGTTCAATAATAATAATAATAATTTAATAATTATAATAATACTAAAGTATCAAAGTATCCTAAAAAATAATAGAAGTTAAAGAATACAAATTATGCAAATAATAGAATGAAGTTAAAGAATACAAGTGATCAAAAAAATCAGTGTGAGCTGATCAATAAAACTAATTCTAAAGTATCAAAAACATCTTAGAATATAATAAAAGAAAAGAATGGAAATTACCCAAATAATCAGAATGAGCTGATCAATTATAATAATAATAATAATAATAATTAATAATAATATTACTACTAAAGTATCAAATACATGGTAGAAAATAATAACATAGAAATTACCCAAATAATCAGATGAGCTGATTGATCAATAATAATAATAATAACTCATAATAATGTGTAGTTATTCTAAGTACTGTAATTGTAAGGAATGGAAAGTAAAGAATTGAAAAGAATCCATGTGATAGTTAAATAAAAAGATTCATATGTATGTGTATAAAAATGGTAAAAACTGTGCAGATATAGCAACATAAATAATCATGTTCAATTACTGTATAAGAAAAAATATATAAAATATATCTATCTATAAATATTTACATACAGTAATAACATCTGTTATGTTGTTGTATATGTGTTTATGGTGTTACATATGTGTGATATATGCCATGAAAGAGTGAAACCTATGATATTGGCGCATAACACCATGGTGTTATTTTAAGTGTTATTTAGGACAAGTTTTTAAGTTTTAAGCATTTTTATTAGAGGGAATCTGACATCTATGCTCACTGATTGCATGGTGTGTTGTTTACTTGTAATGATTGTTTTAGTACCAGTACCTTATCACTTGGACTTCGCAGTATGTGAGCCCAAACCCAGCATGCCTCCTTCTGTAATTACCAGGTTCTCACTTTTATAAACTTTGCATACAGAGCCTGATGTGGACAGGATTAGCTGTGGTGTGGGCAGGGTTAACTGTGTTTTGTGTGGGATTAGCTGTGGTTGTGGGTGGGGTTAGATGTGGTGTGGTTGGGGTTATCTGTGAGGTGGGCCAGGATAGGTGGTGTTTGCGCGTGGTTAGCTGTAGCGTGGGTAAGGTTAGCTGTGGTGTGGGCAAGGTTAGCTGAGGTGGGGATGGGGTTAGCTGAGGTGTAGGTGGGGTTGGGTGTGGGTAGGGTTAGCTGTGGTGTGGGTGGGGTTAGCTGTTGTGTGGGCATGGTTAGCTGTGGTGTGGTTGGGGTTATCAGTGGTGTGAATGGGATTATCTGTGAGGTGGGCCGGGATAGCAGTGGTTTATGTG
Organism: Allobates femoralis; assembly: GCA_033576535.1. Classification (NCBI taxonomy): domain Eukaryota; kingdom Metazoa; phylum Chordata; class Amphibia; order Anura; family Aromobatidae; genus Allobates; species Allobates femoralis. The sequence goes on from JARQOC010000007.1 coordinate 124,193,781, forward strand.
TGGTTTTCTGTAGTGTGGGCAAGGTTAGCTGTGGTGTGGGCAAGTTAGCTGAGGTGGGGATGGGGTTAGCTGTAGTGTAGGTGGGGTTGGCTGTGGTGTGGGTGGGGTTAGCTGTGGTGTGGGCATGGTTATCTGTGGTGTGAACGAAGTTAGTGAGGTTAGCTGTGGTGTGGTTGGGGTTATCTGTGGTGTGGGTATGGCGCCCCTGCGGTCTGGTCGCCACAGAGGGGTACTGCACCCAATCCATGGGTGTGGTATCCCTGTCTGTGGTAACTGGGTTGATAAGTCCAGACACCCACAAACACACACAACACACCCGGTCCCAGGGAGGGCGGGTGAACCCAGTCAGCGGGACAGCTCAGGCAGCCCGTTGAATGGTGGGGAGAGAAAGGTGGTGGATGGGCAATTTTACGTTTAAGTGGTCAGGGAAAGGAAAGGGACAAAAGGGAAACACCACAGGAAGTGAGAGGCCAGTCAGTTGGAGGAGAGCAGCGAGGGAAGTCAGAGAGGAAGGACCCATACTTGAGCAGAGATGAGGCTCGTCCCAGGTCCCGAGGCAACAGACCGCGGAGAGATAGCGGGAGCCGTAGGGGCATGAGCAATGAGCAATCCACCCGTGCGCCCGAATCTGAAGTTAAAGCAGAGGGGCAGGGCGAGCACCAGGGACCCAGCCCTGAAGGTGGCAAGGATATTTCAAGACATTGTATGGGGCTTGCCGCAAGTGTGCAGCGATCGCGGCCGTTATGCGGTAATCGCGGCAGTTGCGGTTTTTTCACGCTGATGTGAAAGGGGCCTAAGCCCAATTATTGTATATAATAATATACATATAGTATACAATAATATAAAGTATATGATAATTGTATATAATAATAATAATTGTGTATAATAATATATATTTAGTATTTATAATAAATGTAAATAATGCCAAGCGTTCATGAAAAAATCAAGAAATTATACAAAAGACATAGAACAAAAATATATATTAAATAAATGGCTATTTATAAAAATCTGAGAAATTTATGTGGCACCCTGCGACCAGGAGGCCACAGGGTGAACTGCAGTGGGACAGGTAAGACGGTCAGCTCACAAAAACACCCACACACACACTCTGACCCTGAGCCCAAGTCGCTTCATGCCTGGCGAGTGGTGAAAGGAGTAGCTACGTGTGGGTGGGAAGTAGAGAGAACCAGGACAAAGGGGTAGAGGAACTAGACTCCAGATAGGACCTAGAAACACAAGTTGGGCGAGACGACCGATAGCTTCCCATGAGGGAGGAGTAGACGGAGAGATCTCCTGGAGGGTGGAGGAGAAGGGAAAGCATCCCCAAGCCGAGACACCCTTCAGCTGAGTACTGACTAACAAGGACTGAGGACAACGGGGGCAGCTTGCACCACTAATGGCTACCGGGAAACGAAAAAGCTGAGAACTGTGAACGGTAGAAGGAGCCAGGTGAGCCCAACTATGCCCAACTATCAAAATTATGAATTAACACATGTGGAATTATAGACTTAACAAAAAAGTGTGAAACAGCTGAAAATATGTCTTATATTGTAGGTTCTTCACAGTAGCCACCTTTTGCTCTGATTACTGCTTTGCACACTCTTGGCATTCTCTTGATGAGCTTCAAGAGGTAGTCACCGGAAATGGTCTTCCAACAGTCTTGAAGGAGTTCCCAGAGATGCTTAGCACTTGTTGGCCCTTTTGCCTTCACTCTGTGGTCCAGGTCACCCCAAACCATCTCGATTGGGTTCAGGTCTGGTGACTGTGGAGGCCAGGTCATCTGGTGTAGTACCCCATCCTTCTTGGACAAATAGCCCTTACACAGCCTGGAGGTGTGTTTGGGGTCATTGTCCTGTTCAAAAATAAATGATGGTCCAGCTAAACGCAATCCGGATGGAATAGCATGCCGCTGCAAGATGCTGTGGTAGTCATGCTGGTTCAGTATGCCTTCAATTTTGAATAACTCCCCAACAGTTTCACCAGCAAAGCACCCCCACACCATCACACCTCCTCCTCCATGCTTCATGGTGGGAACCAGGCATGTAGAGTCCATCCGTTCACCTTTTCTGTGTCGCACAAACACACTGTGGTTGGAACCAAAGATCTCAAATTTGGACTCATCAACCAAAGCACAGATTTCCACTGGTCTAATGTCCATTCCTTGTGTTCTTTTCCCCAGACAAGTCTCTTCTGCTTGTTGCCTGTCCTTAGCAGTGGTTTCCAGCTATTTTCCATGAAGGCCTGCTGCACAAAGTCTCCTCTTAACAGTTGTTGTAGAGATGTGTCTGCTGCTAGAACTCTGTGTGGCATTGACCTGGTCTCTAACTCTGCGAATGTTTCTGAGGCTGGTGACTCGGATGAACTTATCCTCCGCAGCAAGGGTGGCTTTGGTCTCCCTTTCCTGGGGCAGTTCTCATGTGAGCCAGTTTCTTTGTAGCGCTTGGTGGTTTTTGCAACTGCACTTGGGGATACTTTCAAAGTTTTCCCCATTTTTCGGACTGACTGACCTTCATTTCTTAAGTAATGAATGGCCACTCGTTTTCTTTATTAGCTGCTTTTTTCTTGCCATAAACACATTCTAACAGTCTATTCAGTAGGAACTATCAGCTGTGTTCCACCAGACTCCTGCACACACAAATGATGGTCCCAACCCCATTTATAAGGCAAGAAATCCCACTTATTAACCCTGACAGGGCACCTGTGAAGTGAAGACCATTTCCGGTGACTACCTCTTGAAGCTCAATCAGAGAGTGTGCAAAGCAGTAATCAAAGCAAAAGGTGGCTACTCTGAAGAACCTAGAATATAAGACATATTTCAGTTGTTTCAACCTTTTTGTTAAGTATATAATTCCACATGTGATAATTACATAGTTTTGATGCCTTCAGTGTGAATCTACAATTTTCAATCATGAAAATACAGAAAACTCTTTGAATGAGAAGATGTGTCCAAACCTTTGGTCTGTACTGTATATATATACATACACACACATTTTACAATGCAAATATAGTATGAAAACATTGCAAATATTGACAAGAAAAAATGTCTGCAGTATTATGTACTTTCAATAATTTAATTATTTTTAATAATTGTAACAGATTGTATTCATTTATTATTGCACTTTATTATTAAATTATATATATTATATGTATTATATATATTTATTTAAACATTTTCTATACATTTGATGCAATGTAAGATTTTATTATTGATATTTACATTTTACAATGTATATATATCATAAAAAACTTTGCAAATATAGACAAGAAAAAATGTCTATATATTACGATTGTTTACTTTTAATAAGTAATATTTAATCATTGTAATAAGAGATATTTTTTATTATTTTATTATTATATTATATATCATATTATTATATATTTTTTTCATGTTTTTTTTTCAATGTTAATATTTAATGTTTTTTCAATATTTTTTTATTTTTTTTTATATTAATTCTGTATATTATATTAACATTATATATTTATAATATTTAATATTTTAATATATTTTTATATATATACACAATGCATTTATATATATACATGTTAAATGTTATATTTATATATAATAATATTACATTTTACAATGTAAATATATCATAAAAACATTTGATTATAAGCGCAAAAAAATTGCAGATTTACAATTAGGGTTAAAGAGATAACATGAAAATATAATACATATATAATTAATTATAGAAATATAAAGTACAATAATGATCAAACATAGGCAATATATCAATTAACTAAAGAAAATATCAATAAATTTAAAGATATATATTAATACTGCTCAAGAATGCATTACATATTATATGTATATATATATATATATAACATATATATATATACATATATAATATATATACGTATATACATTTAATAAAATGTTATATTTTATTATTAATATTTACATTTTACAATGTAAATATATCATTAAAACATTGTGAACATAGGCAAGAAAAAAATGTTAGATATTATATTATTTGGATAAAGAGATAACAACAGTGAAAATTGTAAAAAAATACTATGTGAATTCAATGGCAAATTATTATTATTTATTATTATTGCACCAATTATTCCTTGGGCACCAAGGTTACAATATGAAAAGTAGAATGAAACTGCACATTGTATTGTTGTCAATTATATTATGTTACCAAATTTTTAATAAAATACAGGTTTTTTGCCTGGAGCTGGAATGACCATACAGTGTAAACAGTTGTGTAAACAGTAATTAAAGTTACAATATAGATAAAGTAACATTGTAACATTGTGCAAAGTGTAAAATTAGCTTCATTGTGGACCTGTGTGATACAAGACGGCAGGTACAAGGCAGTGGTGTAACCTGAAGCTCATGGCCTGATGCGAAAGCTCCAAGGGGCCCCCAATTATGGCTAATCTTTAATAGCAATTAGATTGGGGCCCCCTAGGCTCCAGGGCCCAGGTAGATTGTAACCCCTCACTATTTGTAGTTACCCCCCTGGTACGAGGTATACCCTCACCCGTTCCCGAATTTCTTACCTATGAGAAGAGACGTTTCATTTGAGGCGGCCGTGGAGGTCTCCGTCTTTGGGACAGTATAGCAGTGACCGGGAACCTCGTCCCTGTGACCACTCTTTTCCTCTGCAGATTTTCCTGTTTTCTTTCTTCGCTCAGGAATTCTACTTCCTCCACTTTCATCAGCTCGGAGTCCACTCTGATATAACGTGACCTACGTGGACAGAACGCCTCCCGTTTGGCTTCTACAACTTAACTTGGTTTCAGAAAGTTTTTATGAAGTTTTCGCACTTTTTTATATTACTATGATTTTTTTTTCATAAATAGAGATTTTCAGTTTCCAGGGAGGAGGCAGAAGTAGTGATGTCACGCCTTTGTCCTACAGATCTTGAGAAAGATTTACTTAGAATGCTGTTGTGTCTATGACAGGATGGGAAAAGTTACTCAGAACCATTAACACTTCCTGGAACAAGCGGGAGGGAAACAAAATGTACTGGAGTGGCGGGGGATCTCCCGAAAAGTCACATCATTATATACTGTGTGTGTCCCATGTTATATACTGTGTACGCCCCATGTTATATACAATGTGTGTCCGTGTTATATACTATGCAAGTCCCCTGCTATATACCAAGTGTATCTGTGTTATATACTATGTATGTCCCATGTTATATACTATGTATGTCCCATGTTATATACCATTCCTGTCCATGTTATATGCAATGTTTTTCCCGTATTATATACTGTGTGTGTCCGTGTTATATACTATGCGTGTACCCTGGTATATGCTGTGTGTGTCCTCATTATATACTATGTGTTTCCCATATTATATACCATATGTGTCCATGTTATATATTGTGTGTCTCCCATGTTATATACTGCATGTGTCTGTGTTATATATTAAGTGTATCTATATTATATACTAAGTGTGTTCCCTGGTATATACTACTAGATGAAAGCCTGATGCTATCGCATCGGGTGGGTGGTGACATGACGATGGGAGGCGGGCTCTATGGCGCTAAGAGTGGCAGGCGTCTCTCTAGCTACCCATCTGTGCTGTCTCTCAGCCCCTCCACCTGTGGTTGCTTCCTGGTCCCCCTTTGTTGTCTCTCTGCTGATCGCTCCCATGCTGCGAGTTAGAGAGGGGCAGAACAGAAGCAGAGTGGGGCAGAGCATAGTGGGGCCAAATGGGGCAGTGCAGAGTGGGGTAAAGCAGGGCAAAGAAGGGGCAGAGCAGCAGAGAGCTGGGAAAAGCAGGGGCAGAGCAGGGAAGAACAGAGCAGGGGGAGAGCAGGTGGATAGCAGGGGGCAGAATGGGAGTGTGTGTGTGGCAGAGTGTAGAGTGTGGCAGTGTGTGGCAGTGTGTAGTGTGTGGCAATGTGTAGTGTGTGGCAGAGTGTAGTGTGTGGCAGTGTGTAGTGTGTGGCAGTGTATAGAGTGTGGCAGAGTGTAGTGTGTGGCAGAGTGTAGTGTGTGGCAGAGTGTAGTGTGTGGCAGTGTGTAGTGTGTGGCAGTGTATAGAGTGTGGCAGAGTGTAGTGTGTGGCAGTGTGTAGTGGGTGGCAGAGTGTAGTGGGTGGCAGAGTGTAGTGGGTGGCAGAGTGTAGTATGTGCCAGAGTGTAGTGTGTGGCAGAGTGTAGTGTGTGTGGCAGTGTATAGAGTGTAGTATGTGGTAGTGTGTAGTGTGTGTGTCAGTCAGGGCAGAGGACAGGCTGCGTTACCTGGTTGTTCTCTGTGTGTGGACAGGGCCTGTGATGATGTCATAGTCATGTGATGTAGCTCCGCCCATGATACTGATGTCATCGCAGGTCCTGTAAGCCCCAACGGATCGGCAGTGGGGAGGATAGCTGGGGGTGTGCGGTGTTGGGTGAGTGTGGGGGGGCTGCAGTGTCGGATGAGTGGGGGGGAATGGCTGCAGCGACCTACAGCTGGCATGGTGAGTGTGCAGTGGGCGCCATATTAAAATACCCATCACTTGGTTGTGGAAATATGGCGGCCGGAAGTGACATAGGCGTCATCCAGACGGAAGTGGATGAGCCATAAGGCAATTATATATATAGACTAGATGGGAGCCCGATGCTATCGCATCAGGAGGGCAGTGACATGACAATGGGGTGGGCTCTGTGGCACTGGGGGCAGGCGTTACTCTTCCCGTGCGGTTTCTCCCATGCGCACTCCGTGCCCTCCTGGTTTGGAATCCAATATGTAAATAACCTGTGATCTGTAATGTGCAAATCTTTTCATTTTGTGCTAATTTATTTGTATTGAGGTATACATGATGAATTTTACCATGATCTTATGTTATTTGACATAACAAATAATACAGGAATGCTTGTATTCCTCTGTATACATAACCTTTCTGATATCACACACATTCTGTTACTATATCTATGTTAACTCCCATTCATAACTAACCAACTACTGCATTCTCCCCATTTTACAAATTTTCACTCAAGAGTGAGGTGACACAACAACCTCCCTATAATGAGGCATACCGCTATCAAATAATTGTAAAATAATATAGATTTAAGCGCTAAACACGGTAGATCACCGTGACAATGCTTACAACAAAACAGCGCTATGTCACTTCCGGTCCGGGTGCCTGCGCTACTGCGCATGTCTGCCCGATCGCGCGTCATTTCCGGTCACATGACCGGCCGGCGCAGATAAAGTATCACTCATTGCTCTTTATATTTTTTCCAGTGACACCATCATCTTACCCATTGTACTTAAGAGGACATTTAAGCACCTTATAAAGGGTAAATCCAAGGTTACAACCTGTGGACTAATAGGTAATTACCTACTAACTCATACATACACTATATACCAACAAGACCCTAGTATATATCTATAGCTATATCATTTCAGATATAACCAGTGATCCTCTTCCTGAGATCTTACAAAGGGTTAACCGCGCAACCACTCACTGGATTCCAGAACCCCTGGGACTACACACTTATTGTACATAGTCCAGCCTGGCCAAAGTACCCCGTGATCTTATACAGCTGTGATCCAGGTATATAGAGCATAAATAGCAATATAACATGATATAATGGGGGATTCATATTTTCCTCTTACCATAGGTCAAGCTGTTATACCTATACTCCACATTTCAGCTAAACATCCCTTGGATAATCCCTTTATAAACAGCGACGGCAGGTAATAGGTTGACCAATGTTATTCCTCTATCCTGCCACACTCTCCATGACTCTTCCACTTCTATGTTCTGTTTTCCTGGCTCCACCGTACTCAATCAACAAGTCTCCTAATTGCATATAACTCTGAATGAGAGCGGACATTGGTTCTTAATGTATATTTTGTACAAACTTGTATATATTGGCTTTTTCTTTTTACACTTGTATATACTTCACAAAACAACATTGTAAAAAGTTCTTTTGTTTTATCTATAGTGACGTTGTGATCAAGGCCTGTAGTGGGCCGCAACGTTAAAACCTGCTAAGTCACTACCTTCACCTCGATTGAAATAAATTCACTTTAAGCAACCAAGAAACTGTGCGAGTGCATTGATTTTATATTACACTGCATTACGAGGTCATCAGATCCTTTCCAATAGCACCGCCAAAAGACCACAAAACTGAGTGCTGGTCATTATACGTACTGACTGGAGTGTAATGTATGACAGTGTACTGTGTGGCAGAGTGTAGTGTGCGGCAGTGTGTAGTGTGTTACAGTGTGTACAGTGTAGTGTGTGGCAAAGTGTAGAGTGTAGTGTGCGTCAGTGTGTAGAGAGTAGTATGTGGCAGTGTGTAGAGTGTAGTGTGTGGGTGTGTGCAGTGTATGGCAGAGTGTAGTGGGTGGCAGAGTGCAAAGGGTAGTGTGTGGCAGTATGGAGTGTGCGGCAGTGTGTAGAGTGTAGTGTATGGCAGCGTGTAGTGTGTGGCAGAGTGTAGAGTCTAGTGTGTGGCAGTATGTAAAGGGTAATGTGTGGTAGTGTGCAGAGTGTAATGTGTGACAGAGTGTAGTGTGTGACAGAGTGTAGTGTGTGGCAGAGTGTAGTGTGTGGCAGTGTGTAGTGTGCAGAGTGTAATGCGTGGCAGAGTGTAGTGTGTGACAGAGTGTAGTGTGTGGCAGAGTGTAGTGTGTGGCAGTGTGTAGAGTGTAGTGTGTGGCACAGTGTGTAGTTCGTGGCAGAGTGTAGTGTGTGGCAGTGTGTAGAGTGTAGTGTGTGGCAGTGTGTAGTGTGTGGCAGTGTGTAGAATGTAGTGTGTGGGTGTGTGCAGTGTATGGCAGAGTGTATTGTGTGGCAGAGTGTAAAGGGTAGTGTGTGGCAGTGTGTAGTGTGTGGCAGTATGTAGAGTGTAGTGTGTGGCAGTGTGTAGAGTGTAGTGTGTGGCACAGTGTGTAGTGTGTGGCAGAGTGTAGTGTGTGGCAGTGTGTAGTGTATGGCAGTGTGTAGAGTGTGGCAGTGTGTAGAATGTAGTGTGTGGGTGCATATAATGTATGGCAGAGTGTAGTGTGTGGCAGAGTGTAAAGGGTAGTGTGTGGCAGTGTGTAGTGTGTGGCAGTATGTAGAGTGTAGTGTGTGGCAGTGTGTAGAGTGTAGTGTGTGGCAGTATGTAGAGTGTAGTGTGTGGCAGTGTGTAGAGTGTAGTGTGTGGCAGTGTGTAGTGTGTGGCAGTGTGTAGAATGTAATGTGTGGGTGCGTGTAATGTATAGCAGAGTGTATTGTGTGGCAGAGTGTAAAGGGTAGTGTGTGGCAGTATGTAGAGTGTAGTGTGTGGCAGTGTGTAGAGTGTAGTGTGGCACAGTGTGTAGTGTGGCACAGTGTGTAGTGTGTGGCAGAGTGTAGTGTGTGGCAGTGTGTAGTGTGTGGCAGTGTGTAGAATGTAGTGTGTGGGTGCATGTAATGTATGGCAGAGTGTAGTGTGTGGCAGAGTGTAAAGGGTAGTGTGTGGCAGTGTGTAGTGTGTGGCAGTATGTAGAGTGTAGTGTGTGGCAGTGTGTAGAGTGTAGTGTGTGGCAGTATGTAGAGTGTAGTGTGTGGCAGTGTGTAGAGTGTAGTGTGTGGCAGTGTGTAGTGTGTGGCAGTATGTAGAGTGTGGTGTCTGGCAGTGTGTAGTGTGTGGCAGTATGCAGAGTGTGGTGTGTGGCAGTGTTTAGTATGTAGTGTGTGTGTGTGGCAGAGTGTAGTGTGTGGCAGTGTGTAGAGTGTAGTGTGTGTGTGTGTGTGGCAGTGTGTAGAGTGTAGTGTGTGGCAGTGTTTCGAGTGTATTGTGTGTTGCAGAATGTAGTGTGTGTGGCAGTGTGTAGAGTGTAGTGTGTGGCAGAGTGGAGGACGGGCTGCATTACCTGGTTGTTCTCTGTGTGTGGACAGGGCCTGTGATGACATCACAGTCATGTGATGTAGCTCCGCTGATATTAGTGATGTCATCACAGGTCCTGTAAGTCCAGCTGATCGGCGGCAGCGGTATCACGCTGGGGGGCCCGGGGGTCCAGAAGTAGGATAGAGCTGGGCGTAGGGAGTCAGGGAAGCCTGCTCAGGCCCTGATACTGGGGTCCTTGACTCGCCATGATCTCGGAGGTACCACTAAAGAAGAAGAGGTCCAAGCCACCAGCCTAAGTCCCTAATTCCTGAGAAGCCCTAGGCATAAGCCCCTACCTCCACCCACGAACCACAGAACCCAGCAACTTCCAATGGAGAGAAAAGCAGCAGCTTCGGATCAGCATCCACTCACAACAGGTCACAGTCCTGAAGTGAACTGAATCTGTAACTTTGGGTGGATGTGAGCTGACCCATTTATGGCCGAGGGGTGGGGAGCAACCAGCCCAGGCACGCCCCTCAGCTCACCTAAGCATAAGTCATAACCATCACTCACACCTGCAGCAACCTCACCTGTAGAGCCGCACACTGCATAGCAGAGAAAGAAAAGGCTTAGTATAAACCACAGCAGTACTTCTAGACTGCAAGGCAGTCAATTCGTGACAGGCGGCAGGATAGCTGGGGGTTCGGCGGTGTCAGGTTAGTGGGGGGGGCCTGCGGGGACTGGGCAGACTGTTGGCAGTAGGCGGGGACAGCATGCAGCGTGTAGCGGCTGCCATATTGCCATACCCATCACTTGGGTGTGGAAATATGGTCAGGCGGAAGTGACATAGGTGGACATCCAGGAAGTGGAGGAGCCAACTTGCAATTACATAGAGATGTGTGCTGTTGTTGTCTGGGCCACATGGAGAATGTTGCTTGTTTTTGAAGTCAAGAACGAACATCACACCCGGAATTTCTCACTATCAGCTATCCATGACCCTGAAGAGGTCGGAGGAGCGGACGGCAGCCGGACAGCTATGGGGAGGGCTTTGGAGCATTGGGTATAACTGTTTGTTCTTTTGCTTCATTTTTTTGGAGATACAAATTGATTCCTTCCTTTCCCACCTTCTCCCTGAATAGAGCAAATCAGCCCAAGCTGAATTTCAAGAGATTCACTTAAATCCAGTGAACACATACTGTCACACCTGGATGAGGGAACACCCACCATGTGGCGCAATATAGACCAGAGCACCAGGGAAGATAACAGAAGGCCCTGGAAGAGAGAGGGGTTGACGGGTCACCTCCTAACACTCACCTGAGGCTGAGCCCTGTGTGACGACACTGCCTTTTTCAATGTGTGTTGTGGGTTAACGTTCTTAGTTTGGCCAGACTTTTGTTCTTTTGTTTGTTGACTTACGCAAAGTGGGTCATTGCTCCTTACCTAGACTCCTAAGATTCAGCTGAGAGATACCCAGGTTGAGACACTTCGGTCACCTGGCTACAGACTGTGCTGTGCTCGGCTAGCTTCCTAAGCTTGATACTATCACTTTTCAGTTGGTGCCCACCATAAGCGGGGTGCTGCTGGACTGGAGTAGTTGGCCCTGGTGAACCAACAGAAGAGTGAGACTCTGTTACATTGTGTTTTTATGTTCGGTATGTGGTATATGCTTTTGACTGTTGGGGATCCAATAAAGTCTAACTAATGTATGGTTCCCTCACCCTGTGTTGTCTAAGTAGTGTTCTACCCACAGATAAGAAGTTCAGGCATTCAGTGGGATGAGCCCTGGTCCATGCGGTCTTTCTAAAGGTGGCTGGACCTGCAGAAAAGAGCACCCACTGACCCCTGTGTCTCTATACCTTGCACTCCCCTATCGTCCCTATACGGGTCCTTACACCCCATTACTGTCACATGCCTAGGCCTTTGGTGGCCCTTGACTCACCTTTACTAGTGTGCAGGCCAGCGAGGCACTAGATTCTCCACTAAAATAAGACAGACAGGTGGGCAAATACACAGCAAACAACAATATTTAGAACCTTCAGTAGGAACTTTGCTTTAGCAACAGCAACAAACTCCCAAAGCTTCTCCAGAGAGAGGCTCCTTCAAAGTGGTCAGCATAAGGAATATAATCAACCAGGTTATAACCAGGAGTGTGTATACATAGCTGAAGGGTGTGGTGCAAAAGAGCTGCAGCTGAAATAAAGGCCAGAAGGGAGAGAGTCCTTAACCCTTTGAGCACTAAAAGATAGTAAAATCAGTCCACTACATGGTAACAGTCAAGCGGGCAGCAACGAGGGTCTGTGATCCATTATGCATTGTGACCTTCTGATCTCAGATCTCCTAGAGGTCACATACGCGCAGACTTGGGTATCTATCTTACTCTCATTCCGGAGCACCACGATTTCCGGAGCAATGAGCGCCAAATTAATGGAACATCATAGCTTTCTATTATAATATTTAACAATGACATCTTCGCAGCTTGGTTTCTTCCTCTCGTTTCCAATTTTTCCGCTGTTTTTTTCTTAATAAAGTGTTCCCTCGTCTACTATTTTATTATCTGAACGTCTTGAAGCTTGACGGAGATCTTCTTGTTAAAACTTCCTCACGGCTGAAGCTGCCGAGGGAGCAAATCGCATGAAAGACCCAACTGTTATCACAAGTGATATAATGAAAGAAGCAGGAGCGGATACATCAGCGGCGCACGCTGCGGGATCCAGAGGAATGTACTTAACTTTACTCGGAACCATTCAAAACCGCGGTGTTAAATATATCCGACGTATAAAAGTCCTCCCCACAGAGACGCTCGCGGACGTGCCGACACGATGACGGATTTCTGACGATTTCATCCAGACAGGAATGTCTTCTACCGACACCGTCTGCCTCTCATCTGCTAGCGACTCCTCTCACGAGGTGACGTCTGCGCTCTTTTCTGTTTCCTGCGCGCGCTTTGTCTTTTAATAGCGGATATTACCTTTTGTTATCAAATATTGAAAGTAATATCCTAGTGTCAGAAAATTTTTATATTCTTTGTGTCATTTTTTTGTTTTTAAACTACTACAGAATTACAGTTTTACGGATCTCTGCTTGCGCTTAGTAAATGGTAACAAATTTGTATTACTCAATAGAACAAGTCAATACAAGAAACTCTGTAATATAGTTGTCACTAGTGAGACATCCAGTGCAGGACGACGAGGGGGAAAAAAGTCCCTGACGCTAAGGGCAAAGGGGAGATGGTGACCCCTAGAAACACTAGCGCTGACTCCTGGCTCCCCCAACAACCCTATACAGTCTCCACAATTGTCGCCGATCAGGATACCTCATCCCTGTCTGTCCCTTAAACTAAAACGATTTAAGTATCAGATAGCTGGGTTGACCAGTGTCCATCCTAACAGCTAAACAAAAAACACAAGGGAAACAAACAAAAGGGAGAGAGGAAAAAACAGCTGTAAGGAGAGTCAGAGAGCAATCAACACGGGAAGTCCACAGTTCACTGCTGAGCCAAGAAGCAAAACCAACTCCAAACACGCTATCACCAGCAATGCATCATGGGAGCTAAGGGGTATAAATAGAGACAGCTGAAAGGTAGGCAGGTAGCAGACCTCCAGCTATTTCTCTACCAAGCAGAGAAATACCTTTTAAAGGGACAGAATCACAATTCAGGATTTTTACTGTTTGGCCAGACACTACGACCTTCTTCATGTGGCCTAAATAGCCTCGTCTGTGTTTCCTGATACTCCCGTGAGTGACAATATCCTATATGAGACTGTGGTTGTGATTGTGTATTAATGTATTAACGGTGATTCTACGTATTACTGTATTGATGGGTTTTGGTGATGTATTACTGTGTTGACAGTGGTTCTGGTGATGTACTGACTGGTTCTGGTGAGGTATTGTTGTATTGACAGTGGTTCTGGTGATATACTGATGTGTTCTGGTGAGGTATTGTTGTATTGACAATGGTTCTGGTGATGTATTGACAGTGGTTCTGGTAAGGTATGACTATATTGACGATGGTTCTGGTGATGTAGTCATGTGGATGTTGTGATCTTTACCTTCACAGGCTTGATCCTAAAACATTATAGGTTCAGTGTGCTGGACTAAAAATACAGCTGAATGTCAGACAAACTATTAATTGACTAAAGCCCCTAAACACTATAGATAGGTGTCCAATCTGACTGCGAGCTTGCTCGTCTCTCCTATATACAGGAGCGCTCATTCTTCTCAGTGTTCCTATATACTGTATGGAAGCTGATGCTAGACATCTCTGGCAAATGTTTATTATCACTTAGGCTGGGGTCACAGTTGACATGAGTTTTTTTTTTTTTGTGATTTAACACAACTCATGCGTTTTTTCATGTCAGCATGAGTTTTTTAAGATGTGTGATTGGTCCCTGCGTTTTTGGCTGCGTTTTTAAATCTGCACCAAAAAATAGTGCATGTACTATTTTTTTGGTGCGTTTTGAAAAACGCATGCGTTTTTGTAGAAAACCCCTTCCTTTTTTTTAACATGGGCCCCTATGGAAAACGCATGCAAAAACGCATGTACAATTAGTACCTTTTAGTGCCATTCAAAAACGCATGCGTTTTCTAAAACGCTTGCGTTTTTTTTAACATGGGCTCCTATGGAAAACGCATGCGTTTTTGAATGGCACTAATTGTAAATGCGTTTGTGCATGCGTTTCCCATAAGGCCCCATATTAAAAAACGCATGCGTTTTTGGAAATGCACCAAAAACGCATTGTACAGTCACACATGCGTTTTTGCTATTAGGGCATGCGTTTTTTAACATGGGGGCCTATGGGTGCGTTTTTTACATGCGTTTTTGAAAACGCAGGTCTCCAAAAACGCTTGTAAAAAATGCAACTGTGACCCCAGCCTTAGAGGACAAAAGGATCTACAGCCTCTAATTGGACATGCTGGATCCTAATTTCGCTCGATCAATCATCAGTTAGGCTACGTTCACACGCAGCGTGTTTCTGGATTTACGCAGCTTTTTTTTGGATGTGCAAATGCAGCACCGTTTTACTCTCCAGCACAGGCAATGCATTTCACTTCTTTGCCTTCACACGATCCATATTTTTGAGGATGTGCTTTCAATGCGCATTTCCATAGCCCACATTGTAGAATGGGCTCAAAAACGGGGCATCTGAAAAAGCGCAATGTGTGAAATAGAACGCGCTTTTTTTGCGCGAAGCGCATCCGTTGTTTCCATGTTCAAAACAAAAAAATATGCAGCGTGTGAACGTAGCCTTAGGGCCCCCGCACATATTACTGTCCTTGCTGGTTTAATTAATGCTATGTTCCCACATCTGCGTTTTTTGCAGATCAGGCACACTTGAACTTTTGATCTTCAGGTTTCCCTGATCTGACGTTTTTCAAATCCAGTGGATTCCTGCCTCTTTTTAAAAAAAAACAAAAGCCGCACAGTTGCAACCAGATTGTGTTTTTTGCTAATGCATGTCTATAGGACTGCTGTAATTGTGTGGACACTTGTGATTTTAGCCAGATCTCGCAAATCCGCCCCTTGCGGCAAAGGAAAAAGGGGGGTGGGGGGGGCTACAACTGAAAGTGCCTAGGGCGGCAGGAACTCTAAATACGGCCTTGTTGATGGGTGTCTCAGACTTACCGTCTTGTTTCCCTGAGAACAGGGATACCACACCCGTGGAGTGGGTGCAGTAACCCTTGTAGCGACCGGTCCGCAGGGGCGCCACACAGCCACTTTCTAATAAGTGTCCTTCCTAACTTACCCTAATGCTTAGTCACAGCTGCAATGCTGAGTACTCAGTACGTCTAAGGTGGTAGCCGAAACGCGTGTCGGGACCAGGCGGCATTCCAGCAGGAGAGGTCTACAGGTCAGTTACTTCATTTATCTATATAATAATATATTAATATCTTCATCCCATGACGGGTGAGAGTAAGCTCTTTTGTTTTACCGGGGGGAAAGGGATAAGTGGTATTAAAAGGGGTTGTCCTAGTGGTGGAAAAACGCTTTAACAGGTCCTCAGCAATGTGGTCACGTCCCCCCTGTATGCAGTAGTCTCTTCCAAATATAGACAGACGGGACAGTTATGGAAAAGACCACTGTGCACAGATAATAGGGGGAACCTGTCACCTTGTACAGCAACAATGAAAAGATGAAAGTTTACAACGAAAACTTTCCTGTTTCTCTGTATTTATAAAGGTGAAATCTCTGTAAAATAGACGTCTCCTCTGCCTGCGCTAAGTCTCTGTGCGCCTGACTCTCGGCACTCACTAAAGACATTTCTTCCTTTCTTCTCCTTCCCTGAGCCTATTGTCATTTAAATGAAACCTCCATCATGTAAATATCACTAATCCGGCTCTATAATGCCGCTTTAATTCTGAAGAAACTTGTTTCGCTATTTCTTAAGATTTCCTGAAGCAGCTATGGAAACCTTAATGCTCCATGTCTCCATTTAAATAAATAGTTTAATCTGACAAATTCCTTGTCCACCACTGACAAAAAATATTTAATATCCCATAAAAGAAAAAGAATTATGACCAAAGTAATAATAATGTAGTAGAGCACAAAAAGGGATTTCTAATTACTGTAATATAGGCTGGATGTGAGCTCCGAGTGTCTCTCCCAGAATTATAGGCTGAATGTGAGATCTGTGTGTCTCTCCAGTAATATAGGCTGGATGTGAGCTCTGTGTGTCTCTCCAGTAATATACGCTGGATGTGAGGACTGTGTGTCTCTCCCAGTAATATAGGCTGGATGTGAGGTCTGTGTGTCTCTCCAGTAATATAGGCTGGATGTGATCTCTGTGTGTCTCTCCACTAATATAGGCTGGATGTGAGCTCTGTGTGTCTCTCCAGTAATATAGGCTGGATGTGAGATCTGTGTGTCTCTCCAGTAATATAGGCTGGATGTGAGGTCTGTGTGTCTCTCCAGTAATATAGGCTGGATGTGAGATCTGTGTGTCTCTCCAGTAATATAGGCTGGATGTGAGCTCTGTGTGTCTCTCCAGTAATATAGGCTGAATGTGAGGTCTGTGTGTCTCTCCAGTAATATAGGCTGGATGTGAGCTCTGTGTGTGTCTCCAGTAATATAGGCTGGATGTGAGGTCTGTGTGTCTCTCCAGTAATATAGGCTGGATGTGAGCTCCGAGTGTCTCTCCCAGAATTATAGGCTGGATGTGAGATCTGTGTGTCTCTCCAGTAATATAGGCTGGATGTGAGCTCTGTGTGTGTCTCCAGTAATATAGGCTGGATGTGAGGTCTGTGTGTCTTCTTCAGTAATATAGGCTGGATGTGAGGTCTGTGTGTCTCTCCAGTAATATAGGCTGGATGTGAGGTCTATGTGTCTCTCCAGTAATATAGGCTGGATATAAGCTCTGTGTGTCTCTCCAGTAATATAGGCTGGATGTGAGGTCTGTGTGTCTCTCCAGTAATATAGGCTGGATGTGAGGTCTGTGTGTCTTCTTCAGTAATATAGGCTGGATGTGAGGTCTGTGTGTCTCTCCAGTAATATAGGCTGGAAGTGAGCTCTGTGTGTCTCTCCAGTAATATAGGCTGGATGTGAGCTCTGTGTGTCTCTCCAGTAATATAGGCTGGATGTGAGGTCTGTGTGTCTTCTCCAGTAATATAGGCTGGATGTGAGGTCTGTGTGTCTTCTCCAGTAATATAGGCTCGATGTGAGGTCTGTGTCTTCTTCAGTAATATAGGCTGGATGTGAGGTCTGTGTGTCTCTCCAGTAATATAGGCTGGATGTGAGCTCTGTGTGTCTCTCCAGTAATATAGGCTGGATGTGAGGTCTGTGTGTCTCTCCAGTAATATAGGCTCGATGTGAGGTCTGTGTCTTCTTCAGTAATATAGGCTGGATGTGAGGTCTGTGTCTTCTTCAGTAATATAGGCTGGATGTGAGGTCTGTGTGTGTCTCTCCAGTAATATAGGCTCGATGTGAGGTCTGTGTCTTCTTCAGTAATATAGGCTGGATGTGAGCTCTGTGTCTCTCTCCAGTAATATAGGCTGGATGTGAGCTCTGTGTGTCTCTCCAGTAATATAGGCTGGATGTGAGCTCTGTGTGTCTCTCCAGTAATATAGGCTGGATGTGAGGTCTGTGTCTTCTTCAGTAATATAGGCTGGATGTGAGGTCTGTGTCTCTTCAGTAATATAGGCTGGATGTGAGGTCTGTGTGTCTCTCCAGTAATATAGAGTGGATGTGAGGTCTGTGTGTCTCTCCAGTAATATAGGCTGGATGTGAGGTCTGTGTGTCTCTCCAGTAATATAGGCTGGATGTGAGGTCTGTGTGTCTCTCCAGTAATATAGGCTGGATGTGAGCTCTGTGTGTCTCTCCAGTAATATAGGCTGGATGTGAGGTCTGTGTGTCTCTCCAGTAATATAGGCTGGATGTGAGCTCCGAGTGTCTCTCCCAGAATTATAGGCTGAATGTGAGATCTGTGTGTCTCTCCAGTAATATAGGCTGGATGTGAGCTCTGTGTGTGTCTCCAGTAATATACGCTGGATGTGAGGACTGTGTGTCTCTCCAGTAATATAGGCTGGATGTGAGATCTGTGTGTCTCTCCAGTAATATAGGCTGGATGTGAGGTCTGTGTGTCTCTCCAGTAATATAGGCTGAATGTGAGGTCTGTGTGTCTCTCCAGTAATATAGGCTGGATGTGAGCTCTGTGTGTGTCTCCAGTAATATAGGCTGGATGTGAGGTCTGTGTGTCTCTCCAGTAATATAGGCTGGATGTGAGCTCCGAGTGTCTCTCCCAGAATTATAGGCTGGATGTGAGATCTGTGTGTCTCTCCAGTAATATAGGCTGGATGTGAGCTCTGTGTGTGTCTCCAGTAATATAGGCTGGATGTGAGGTCTGTGTGTCTTCTTCAGTAATATAGGCTGGATGTGAGGTCTGTGTGTCTCTCCAGTAATATAGGCTGGATGTGAGGTCTATGTGTCTCTCCAGTAATATAGGCTGGATATAAGCTCTGTGTGTCTCTCCAGTAATATAGGCTGGATGTGAGGTCTGTGTGTCTCTCCAGTAATATAGGCTGGATGTGAGGTCTGTGTGTCTCTCCAGTAATATAGGCTGGATGTGAGCTCTGTGTGTCTCTCCAGTAATATAGGCTGGATGTGAGGTCTGTGTGTCTCTCCAGTAATATAGGCTGGATGTGAGGTCTGTGTGTCTCTCCAGTAATATAGGCTGGATGTGAGGTCTGGTGTCTTTTCCAGTAATATAGGCTGGATGTGAGGTCTGTGTGTCTCTCCAGTAATATAGGCTGGATGTGAGGTCTGTGTGTCTCTCCAGTAATATAGGCTGGATGTGAGGTCTGTGTGTCTCTCCAGTAATATAGGCTGGATGTGAGGTCTGTGTGTCTCTCCAGTAATATAGGCTGGATGTGAGGTCTGTGTGTCTCTCCAGTAATATAGGCTGGATGTGAGGTCTGTGTGTCTCTCCAGTAATATAGGCTGGATGTGAGCTCTGTGTGTCTCTCCAGTAATATAGGCTGGATGTGAGGTCTGTGTGTCTCTCCAGTAATATAGGCTGGATGTGAGGTCTGTGTGTCTCTCCAGTAATATAGGTGGATGTGAGAAGTCTGTGTGTCTCTCCAGTAATATAGGCTGGATGTGAGGTCTGTGTGTCTCTCCAGTAATATAGGCTGGATGTGAGGTCTGTGTGTCTCTCCAGTAATATAGGCTGGATGTGAGATCTGTGTGTCTCTCCAGTAATATAGGCTGGATGTGAGTGTGTGTGTCTCTCCAGTAATATAGCTGGATGTGAGGTCTGTGTGTCTCTCCAGTAATATAGGCTGGATGTGAGCTCTGTGGTCTCCCAGTAATATAGGCTGGATGTGAGGTCTGTGTGTCTCTCCAGTAATATAGGCTGGATGTGAGGTCTATGTGTCTCTTCAGTAATATACTAAAACAAAGAGAGAAGGGAGCGCACATAGGGTCTTATCTATGATGATAATTCAATGCCCCCCCGATTAGTGTGACTCACCTTTTTGGGTTGTGTGAGTCACAACAAACTGCAAGAGCCTTGTTATCCTGGTCGCTGCAGACACCTGGTGAGGGAGAATTCCGTTTGTGTAGAAAAAAAGCCCAGGTTTAGATTCCGCGCAGACCACAAAGCTGGAAGGGTAGGTTTGATGTCCGTTTATTGAGCCAACGCGTTTCACAGCAGGACCTGCTGCTTCCTCAGGGTTTTGCCTGAGGACCCTGAGATGCTTCTTGCGTTGTCTATTGGTCATGAGTGACTTGACACAAGGAATATAACAGTTGTAGCCCTTGTTCTGGATACGTCTGTGTGTGGCGGCTCTGGAAGCTCTGACTCCAGCAGTGTCCGCTCCTTGTGAATCTCCCCCAATTTTTGAGTGGCGTTTTCTTAACCATCCTTTCAAGGCTGAGATTATCCCGGTTGCTCGTGCACCTTTTTCTACCACACTTTTTCCTTCCACTCAACTTTCTATTAATATGCTTGGATACAGCACTCTGTGAACAGTCAGATTCTTCAGCCATGACCTTTTATGGCTTACCCTCCTTGTGGAGTGTGTCAGTGACTGCCTTCTAGATATCTGTCATGTCAGCAGTCTTCCCCATGATTGTCTAGCCTACTGATCCAGACTAAAAGACCATTTTAAATACTTAGTAAGTCTTTGCAGGTGTTTTGTGTTAATTATTCTAATTTTCTCAGATAATGCATTTTGGGTTTTCATTGGCTGTAAGCCATAATCATCAACATCAACAGAAATAAACACTCTGTGTGTAATGACTCTATATAATATATGCATTTAACGTTATGTACTGCATTACTGAAATAAATTGACTTTTTGATTATTTTCTAATTCATTGAGAGGCTCCTGTATAATATTAAGAATAGGTAGGTACAGAGCAGATATAGCCGTCCAGACAAGAAGCGCGAGCTCTGATGGATTTGTAACATTTTTTCACAATGATCTAGCACTCGGCTAGGCAATGATCTTACAGACACGGTGCAGTAGCAAAATAACAGAGATCTTTAAATGATGGCTATTTACTTAGTGACGGATGCTGTCAGCAGCTGTAAAAGCGAATGAAATCATAAAATGCATGAAAAGGAAAGTGGAAGCACAAGACAAGAGCTTTGGTTTTCTTCTATACAAATCACTGACAATAGTTATGGTTATTATGGCGCTTACAATGCTAAGGAAGGTTTCTTAGCGGGGGTCTCCATAGGAAACTCTCCTGATCCCTCTGCACAACGAGTCTAGGGCGCTATAGAGATTATGCTGTGACTGGTACCTGAGTGTGCTGAGCTGTCAGAATGCTCATATTCAGTAAAGTCCTGGGATACTCAGATGTTCCATCTTTCCAGTGATTGCTCTGCTGCTTTACTGAGCAGCTTCTCCCAAAATCCTGCCAGTTGTACATTCTATGTGAGTGGAGCTGTGATTCCTGCACTCCTGTGTCTGTCTACCTCTGATCATTGTTTACGGACCCCTCTGCTTGCTCCCATACGTGACATGATCTCCTGGTATTTCGACCCCGGACCGTTAGATGAGCACATTTCAATTGACTGCCTTTAAACATTACATGCCTTCCTGGAAACTTGATCCCTTAACATTACCTGGGCACACCTTAGTCGACTCCCTTTATTCACTATGTGCCTTCCTGAAAACCAGACCTTGGACTGTTACCTGACCTCATCTCAGTTGACTCCATTTATCCACTACATGCCTTCCTGGAAACCGGACCCCATCTCAGTTGACTCTCTTTATTCACTATGTGGCTTCCAGAAAACCTGACCCTGGATCATTACCTGACTGTATCTCAGTTGACTCCCTTTATTCATTACTAGCTGTAGTACCCGGCTACGCCCGGGTTAATAAATAACTGCTGTTAGCTATAACAAAATAGAATTTGAATATGTCATATTAATGACCTGTAGGAAAATAGAAGCTGAGCTGTGTGTGATTGGTTGCTATAGGCAGCCTAATAAATCTCCAGCCAATAGTAAACCCTCCCCCTGGCCGGGCAGTATATGTTACCTCACACATACACATAATAGACAGCTCATGTGACTGACATCTGCCTTAATTCCCTATATGGCACATGTGTTGCACATTGGCTGTTTTTAATCAGATGTTTGGAAAATAAAGATACCAGACGTATGAGGCGAGTTGTGTGAGGTGATTTGTGCACATCTGTGTCTGTCTGTGTGTCCCTGGGGTGTGTGTGGGTGTGTCCCTGTGGGATGGGGTCTGTGTGGTGTGTGTCTCTTTGTGGTGTGTGTGTGCGTGTCCCTGTGGGGTGAGTGCATGTGTTCCTATAGGGTGTGTATGTGTGTGTGCCCCTGTGTGGGGGTCTGTTGTGTGTGTCTCTTTGTGGTTGTGTGTGTGTGTGTGTCCCTGTGGGGTGAGTGCATGTGTCCCTATAGGTGTGTGTGTCCCTGTGGGGTGGTGTCTGTGTGAGGTGTGTGTGTCTCTGTGTGGTGTGTGTCTCTGTTGTGTGTGTCTCTTTGTGTGTGTGTGTGTGTGTGTCCCTGTGGGGTGAGTGCATCTGTCCCTATAGGGTGTGTATGTGTGTGTCCCTGTGGGGGGTCTGTGTGGTGTGTGTGTGTGTGTCTCTTTGTGGTGTGTGTCCCTGTGGGGTGAGTGCATGTGTCCCTATAGGGTGGCTATGTGTGTGTCCCTGTGGGGGGGGGGTCTGTGTGGTGTGTGTCTGTGTTATGTGTGTCTCTTTGTGGTGTGTGTGTCTCGTGGGGTGAGTGCATGTGTCGCTATAGAGTGTGTGTGCGTCCCCTTGAGGGTGTGGGAGTGTCTCTGTGTTGTGTGTGTCTCTTTGTGGTGTGTGTTTGTTCGGGTGCGTGGCGATTATCCAATGTTGGGGCTCCACCTTAGCTGTTACTCTTTGTGTGCGTGTGGTGTGTATACATGTCCCCGTGTGTGGTGAATATCCCATGTCAGGGCCCCACCTTAGTGACTATATGCTGGTATGTGCTGTTAGTCTTTGGCGCTATCATTAATCCCTTCTCATTCACAACTGTCAACTGGTAACTGTCACTTTTTCCCCATTATGTAGATCGGGGCAAAATTGTTTGGTGAATTGGAATGCGCGGGGTTAAAATTTCGCCTAACATAGCCTATGACGCTCCTGGGGTCCAGATGTGTGACTGTGCAAAATTTTGTCTCTATAGCTGATAGCTGTCGATTTTCCTCCCACGTTTCCTTTCCCTTTTTTCCCATTATGTAGATAGGGGCAAAATTGTTTGGTGAACTGGAACGCGCGGGTTAAAATTTTGCCTCACAACATAGCCTATGGTGCTCCCGGGGTCCAGACGTGTGACTCTGCAAAATTTTGCGGCTGTAGTTGCGACGGTGTAGATGCCAATCCCGGATATACACACATACACACATTCAGCTTTATATATTAGATGTGCCCATGTAAACTTCTGGAGTCCTCCTGCTACCTGACTTTGGCTTATCTGACTTCTGAACTACCCGTAGGTAGTGACGAGCGTCACACAGTCACGCTGCTCCTGTCTTCTGCCCCTTTCAATCTTTTAATGTTTTTTTTCCTAATTTTTCCTTAATCTGTTTGCAAAAAAGAAGAAAGTGCGCCTCCCTCTGTGCCGTCCCTGGCCCGCCGGCCGCGGGGTGCCGGAGCCTCCAGGAGAGGCTGTAAATGTCTTTTACAATCTACTTCTCCGATGTCATTTGGATTTAAGCTCCAAACCTTGTTATGATTTCGTTTCATCGTTGGCTTTTATTATTTTGGCATTTCCAGTAAGAAATTGTGATTGGTGTCTGGGCCGCGGATTCCTCGTTATAAATGTCAGCGTCTGAGATCAGACAATGGTAATAATGCATCTGAAGACGAGTCACTTCTATAAAACAAAGCGGAAGACTATGCGCAGCGTGTAAAGCCAACGTCGCTACAATGTGTCTCTCTATAGACTGTCACAACCTTGAGAGATAAGAAGTGTAAAATGTTTCTATTGTCAAATATGTAATTACATCAGTGATAGATACCGAGAAAAGAAAACATCTTACTGTATGTAAAGTCTCCATACATCAAAGAAGAACGAGAGTGATTACAGGAGCGTCTCACTGAATTAGAATATCACCAGAAAGTGACTTTATTTCAGTAATTCAATACATAAAGTGACACACATATATTATATAGAGTCATTACACACAGAGGGAGCTATTTCATGTGTTTATTTCTGTTAATGTTGATGATTAAGAAAAGCCAAAGGTCGTTATCTCAGAGAATTAAAGTAGAGAGGATGAAGGGTTGAAAACCGCGCTGCTGTATTCCACTACACACCAAAGGGTGATGTCACAGGTGTGTTAGGAGGCACAGATGAGGCGGTAGAGGCCACTCGCAGAAGGTCCCAAACAGTCAAAATCCTAAGAAAATGTCTCTGTCGCTTTAAGAGGCATTCCCCTTTTAGTTAAAGCTGGAGGTCACTAGGACCCAGTTGATTCCTTACCTTGAGCTGCCTATATATTCCCCTAAACTCCCAGGATGCACTGCTGGTGATAGCTGTTCAGGTGATTTCTCCCCTCTTGTATCTGTACGACCGAATTGTCCACATTTATTGTTACTTGTATTGTTACTATGTTACTTGTCCTAGTCTGCCCTCTTAACATGTAAAGCGCCATGGAATATAATGGCGCTATATAAATAAATAAATAAATAATAATAATAATAATAATTGTATCTTAGCTCAAAGCAGTGTTTCCTGGAGTCTGCTGGTTTGCTGCTTGGATCTGCTGAAGCTAAGTGTATCTCTTCCCTCTTTGTTTGTTTCCCTTGTGTGTTTCCCTCGTTGCTAGCCGGGCTGACTAGTGATCACCTGCTCTGATCCCTGTGTAGTGGTAGTCCAGGGACAGTCAGGGAATAGGTATCCTGGCAGTGACAGTTGCAGAAACTGTATAAGGACGTTAGGGGAGCCAGGTGTCAGTGCTAGTTTATCTAGGGGTCACCTCCCCCCCTTTTTGCCCTTTCCCCCTCCCTGTCGTTGCCCAGCGCTGGATGTCTCTGTACACCCAGCGTGACAGGTGAATATAATATTGATTTATTAGTCAACGCATTTCAGGGCTCCCTAGCCTCTTCCTCAGGACAAATCAATGTCATATTGCCATGTCTCATGGAGCCCTGAAACACATTGACTAATAAATCAATACTATATTCACTCTTTGATGTCTGGTGGAATACAGCAGCGTGGTGATTAACCCTTCATCCTCCCTACTCTATATGCACCACGCTGGGGGACTGCAGCATGGTGCCTGTAGCCTTATTGCGTAAATACGATATATATGAACAATTAAAATAAATAAATAGTTCACATAAATTGTATCATTGTCCTAGTTACATTCCAAACTATAAAGTGACCCCATCACTTATCCCACATTGTAAATGATGCAAAATAAATAAAAGACGGCAGTTTTTTTCATCCCTCCTTGCAAAGAAAAACAATAAAAAGTCATCAAAAAACTTTATGTATCTTGAAATGACAACAATGAAAATATGAAAAAAAATGATTTAGCAAAGAAAATGCAGAGAGGATGAAACACAACTTTGCAATTGGTTTTTCGATACATTTTATGGATCCTAAAATCATGTTGTTAAAAATTAAGATTTACAATGGAAAACAAGCCCTGATAGGTAGTGGTGGTGTGTGAATGCCAGAACCCAGGGCAGGGGATAGCCCCATCCACCAGATCCATGGACCACCAGCACCTGCTGAGTCCCTTCCACCACTCCAGTATTGAACCCTTTATCTCCCAAGCACATAGATTGTGTTTAAGAAAATACTGATGTAATTATCGTTTATCTTACCCATTTTTGTGCTTTTTGTGCTTTTTGCTTAAAGGGAACCTGTCAGCTGCTTTATGCCCCTCCTCCAGCTATCACTATCTGTCCCTGCAGCTTCATAATATCAGCCTAATCATCCCTGTCTGAGCTCATGCTGTAATGTGAAAGGTGAAATAAAAGCATTTATACACTTACATTTCCTTATGTAATGAGCAGTCAGTCTCCAGCTTGGAGGACGGGGACTGTTTGGCAGGTTAATTATGTTAGAACCTGTTGGGAGACCTGATGTGATGTAATAACCATGTAACTACAATAGGCGGAGCTAAATTCCCATAGGACATACATTTGCTCGCTTAGCTCCGCCCACTATGGTCACATGATCGTTACATCACACAGGTCCTTTAGCCATGCAAGTTAATAGTGAGTTAACTATTCTCCTGCCAGACAGTCCCCTCCTCCAAGGTGGGGACTGAAATGTCAGTGTATAAATGCTTATTTTCACCTTTCACATTACACTTGAGCTCAGACAGGGATGATTAGAATAGTATTATGAAGCTGCAGGTGCAGATAGTGATTGCTGGGGGGAAGACATAAACCACCTGACAGGTTCACTTTAAATACACCATAAAAAGTTATATTAAAATATATTCTTAATTACACTTTTTTATTTTTCCATGTAGCTATTTTAATATGCAAGCCATTAACCTAACCCTAGCACTATTATCTCTAAGCCTAGCACTATCTCTAAGCCTAGCACTATCTCTAGTAAGAATATGATATAGCGTCTTGTAGAAGCAGCTACTAAAGCTCAGGCACCAGATGATAAGGTTTATGAACAGCAATCTTTATATCCCCTCACAGTCTCCACTGGCACTATCTCTAAGCCTAGCACTATCTCTAACCTAGCAATATCTCTAAGCCTAGCACTATCTCTAGCACTATCATTATCCCTAGCACTATTCTCTAGTACTATCATTAACCCTAGTACTATCTACTAGCACTATCATTAACCCTAGCACAATCTCTAGCACTATCATTAACCCTAGCACAATCTTAGCACTATCCCTAGCTCTAGCACCATCTCTAACCAAGCAGTATCTAAAAAGCATTGTCTCTAACCCTAGTACTATATCTCTACCCCTAGCACAGTCTCTTGCACTATGTCTAACCCTAGCACTATCTTTCTCTAACCCTAGCAGTATCTTTAACCATAGCACTACACTCTAATCCAAGCACTGTCTCTACCCTAGCACTATCTCTACCCTAGCATTTACATCTAACCCTTGCACTATCTCTAACTCAAGCAGTATCTTTAAACTTAGCAGTACTCTGATTCCAACACTGATCTCTAACCTAGCAAATTCTCAACCCTAGCACAATCTTAACCTTGCACAATTACTAATCCTAACATAATCTCTCATTCAGCACATTCTAATCCTAACTAATCTCTAACTCTAGCACATTACTAATCCTAACATTATCTCTAACCCTAGCACTGTCTTGAGCACTAAAGGCCCTGTCACACATAACTAGATCGCTAACAAGATTGTTGTAACGTCACAGATTTTGTGACGCAACAACGATCCCGCTAATGATGTCGTTAAGTGTGACACGTACCAATGATCTGGCCCCTGCTGTGAGATTGTTCATCGTTACACACTGCTCTGGGTCATTTATACATCATTGCGCTCCCGCTGGGAACGCTACATCACTGTGTTTGAAAGGGACAATGACCAATGACCTCAACGCTACACTATGGAGTGACAATTCCCAACGATCTCTGTATAATTCTGGATCGCTGGTGCATCGTTTTTCACATCATGGTGAGATACCTGTTTGACATCTTACCAGTGATGTGAAAAACGACGCATCAGCGATCCTGGCCAGGTCATATCGTTATCGGTATCGCTGGTGCGTCGTTTTGTGTGATGGGGCCTTAACTCTAATACTAGCAGTATCTCTACCACTATCTCTAATACTAGCAGTAGCACTATCTTTAGCATTATCTCTAACCCTAGCACTGTCTCAACCCCTAGCACTGTCTCTACCCCTAGACCTATGTCTAACTCTAACATTATCCCAAACCACAGCTCTAACCCTGGTTCTTGCTCCATCCCTTCCCTTGTCTTAACACTACCCCAAGCTCTAAATCTATTTAGGATTGTAAAACGTATCTTAATCCTATTGCAGTATTAGTGTTTATTTTCTAACAACGGACATTTTTT
Organism: Allobates femoralis; assembly: GCA_033576535.1. Lineage (NCBI taxonomy): Eukaryota > Metazoa > Chordata > Amphibia > Anura > Aromobatidae > Allobates > Allobates femoralis. The sequence continues at coordinate 124,221,518 of JARQOC010000007.1, forward strand.
CATTTGGGATGGCAGTTCTCTGTCTCTTCTCCCACAATATTACAAGTAAGAGAGGAGAGGCGTGGAGCTGTGGAAGGGCACAGCACAGCCTTCGTCATTTCACTTGCTGGCTATGCAGAGCACAGTAGCTGATGAAAATCTCCTCTCGACTATTGAACTCTGCTTTACTCATCAAGGTTACTGGATGGACATCCCTGTGCTCTTGTACCTGTCTTGGAAGAAGTGTCATTGGTTGCGAGATTCAATGTTTTGTGCTCCCTTCCAATTTGATGCCCCTTTAGATCTTTACCCAAACTAATACTGATAAGTCTAAGTCAATGGAAAAATCAAAATGTTGTGTTTTCAAAACAAACAAAAAAGCCTCCTGTAAAGACAAAGGGATTCATTCTGGCTTGGACAAAACCAGGCAGAATTTCGGGTGTCAAGGGCGGACACATTGGTTCAGACCAGTGGCGGACCTTGACCCCAGGGGGCCCTGGTGCATCCGTGATGAGGAGTGATGGAGGGGGGGTCATGGCGGCCGGTGGCAAGGTGCGGCGGCATTTGGTAGTGCTGCGGCTCTCATACCTGCTGAGCCGCACATTCCTGGGAGCCGGGGAGGGGGCAGAGGAGAGCTTCCTGCATCCCTTGCCTGACCCTCCTCTCCTCTGTCATTGGGTTACAGGGGTTGGCTGAGATCCCCCCTGCTGGCCTGAGGGCCCCCCTAGCTGGTCGGGGCCCTGGTGCAGCTGAACCAGCTGCACCATGGTAGGTTCGCCCCTGTTTCACACTATGTGGCTGCACAGGGGCCCGAGAGGTAAGGGGGCCCATTTACACATAAAAATCAGGTGAAATTGAGCATTTTGATGCAAAGGGCCCATATATTGTTCTTGCACAGGGGTCCCATCCTGTATGTGTCCTGATATATCATGGAGCAGCCAGGTACACGTCACCTTTACCCTCCCGCTTTGATTTCCGCGACATTTCCATTTAATCTGAGACTTTGAGAAATGCTCTTTTTTTTTATTAGTTGAATTTACATCCAAATGGAGCGACGCCGTAACCATCAATCTAGAACCGTTTCACGTTTTATAGCGAGACATAAGGACTGGTAAAATATGACATTTTATGACAAATTTACTTTTCGGCAGATGTTATGAACAGTAATCTGGTGACAAATGATCTGAGAGCGATGAGATGACGAGTTCCCTCTGCAACAGGGGAACAACCTGAGGATGAAACGCGTCGTGCGACATGATCAATCTCATCGTAGGGTTAGTTGGATCCACCAGATTCACTCAAACGTTTGCCAGTGAATTTGATTAGTGTACAAGTTGTCTAGAGATCTCTCCAGATCCCATATCATAAACAATGGAGGCGTTAAAAGCTAAAACAACCATTCTCACCTTGCCTTGCACCGCCCGGTCCTTCCTCTGACTCCATTACCTTAATGAAGTGATGAATCAACCCCTTCAAGACCAAGGACGTATATGTACACCATTGGCCGCCCTCCACTCTTTGATGCGAGCTCACGCACTGAGCTCGCATCATCCCTGCACATGTCAGCTGATCCGATCAGCTGACATGTGCAGCTAACAGCACCGATCGGATCAGCGATGGGCACGGCACCGTTACCCTTTAGATCGCGTTGTCAAGCACTGACAGCGTCATCCAAAGCACCGCGGCAGGGATCACACGGTTTTCCACCCGCTTTGGCAGCCCTGTGATGTCATTGCGGGGCCTCGACGCATTGTCATGACAGCGCAAGGTCAGCTGATGACCCCGGATGATGTCATGAATCTTGTTGTGGGGCGATGCCCAAATGGCGTCACTGGCAGAAAGTAATAATTTGTGCTGTGATGGTGAAGCATCTGTCTGTATAACAGAAGAGATTGCACACTACATGGCCCTAAAGGGCAGTGTAAACTAAAGGAAAAGTTAAAAAAGGTTTTTAAAAAATAAGTAACTTTTATTTATTTTTTAATTTTTAAATCACCCCCCTTTTGCCCCATAGAAAATACACATATTTGGTATCGCCACGTCCAGATATGTCCGATCTATCAACATATAAAACAAATTAATCAGATCTGTAAAGTACATAACGGAAAAAAAAGTCCAAACACCAAAATTACATTTTCTTGGTCACCGCAACATTACAACAAAATGTAAAAACAGGAGATCAAAACATCACATCTATCCAAAAATGGTATCTTTAGAAACGTCAGCTCAAGACGCAAAAAATAAGCCATCACACAGCCCCAGATACCGGAAAATGAGAGACTACGGGTCATGGAAGTTGGCGACAGAAGCGTAATTCTTTTTCTTTAAAAACTTCAGAATTTTTTTTCACAACTTAAATAAAAGTAACATGTTCAGTATCTACGAACTCGTACCGAACCAAGGTATCATACCGACACATCAGTGTTACCATATAGTACTGACCCCAGACATCATACCGACACCTATCATGTTACCATATATACTGACCCCAGACATTCATAACCGACACATCCAGTGTACATCGACACAGTTGACCCATATCATCATACCGACAATCAGTATACACATATAGTATGACCCCAAAATCATACCGCACCATCATAGTACACTATAGTATGACCCCAGACTACATACCGACCTCAGTGTTACCATATAGTACGACCCCAGACATTTACCATAGTACGACCACTCATAGCTTACCATATGTACTACCAAGACATCATGACCCGACATCATGTTACCATACAGTACTGCCCAGTCATCATACCGACACCCCAGATTTACCATATAGTTACCAGACATCATACCGACCAGACATTCATACCGTAACCTCGTCGTTACCATTCATACTGACCCGAGACATCATACGACATTCAGTGTTACCATTAGTACTGACCCCAGACATCATACCGACACTTTAGTGTTACCATATAGTACTGACCCGAGACATCATACCGACACATCAGTGTTACCATATAGTACTGACCCCAGACATCATACCGACATGTCAGTGTTACCAATAGTACTGACTTGAGACCATATACAGACACCTTAGTGTACCATATAGTACTGACCCAGACATCATACCGACATTCAGTGTTACCGTATAGTACTGACTTGAGACATCATACAGACACCTCAGTGTTACCATATAGTACTGACCCCAGACATCATACTGACATTCAGTGTTACCATATAGTACTGACCCGAGGCATCATATCGACACTCAGTGTTACCATATAGTACTGACCCCAGCCATCCTACGACAGATCAGTGTTACCATATAGTACTGACCCAGACATCATACCGACACCTCAGTGTTACCATATAGTATGACCCCAGACATCATACCGACACCTCAGTGTTACCATATATACTGACCCCAGACATCATACTGACACATCAGTGTTACCATATAGTACTGACCCGAGGCATCATACCGACACATCAGTGTTACCATATAGTACTGACTCCAGACATCATACCGACACGTCAGTGTTACCATATAGTACTGACCCCAGACATCATACGACACCTCAGTGTACCATATAGTACTGACCCCAGACATCATACCGACCACCTCAGTGTTACCATATAGTACTGACCCCAGACATCATACCACACTCAGTGTTACCATATAGTACTGACCCGAGACATCATACCGACACTCAGTGTTACCATATAGTACTGACCCCAGACATCATACCGACACTCAGTGTTACCATATAGTACTGACCCCAGACATCATACGACACCTCAGTGTTACCATATAGTACTGACCCAGACATCATACCGACACCTCGTGTTACCATATAGTACTGACCCAGATCATACCGACACTCAGTGTTACCATATAGTGACTGACCCAGACATCATACCGACACCTCAGTGTTACCATATAGTACTGACCCCAGACATCATACCGACACCTCAGTGTTACCATATAGTACTGACCCAGACATCATACGACACTCAGTGTTACCATATAGTACTGACCCGAGCATCATACCGACACCTCAGTGTTACCATATAGTACTGACCCCAGACATCATACCGACACCTCAGTGTTACCATATAGTACTGACCCAGACATCATACGACACCTCAGTGTTACCATATAGTACTGACCCCAGACATCATACGACACCTCAGTGTTACCATATAGTACTGACCCGAGGACATTATACCGACACCTCAGTGTTACCATATAGTACTGACCCCAGACATCATACCGACACTCAGTGTTACCATATAGTACTGACCGAGGCATCATACCGACACTCAGTGTTACAATATAAGCTACTTGACCTAGACACTACATATACCGACACTCAGTGTTACCATATAGTACTGACCCAGACATCATACCGACACCTCAGTGTTACCATATAGTACTGACCCGAGACATCATACCGACACCTCAGTGTTACCATATAGTACTGACCAGACATCATACCGACACTCAGTGTTACCATATAGTACTGACCCGACATCATACCGACACTCAGTGTTACCATATAGTACTGACCTGAGCATCATACCGACACTCAGTGTTACCATATAGTACTGACCCGAGACATCATACCGACACCTCAGTGTTACCATATAGTACTGACCCGAGGCATTATACCGACACCTCAGTGTTACCATATAGTACTGACCCAGACATCATTACGACACTCAGTGTTACCATATAGTACTGACCTGAGGCATCATATCCGACACCTCAGTGTTACCATATAGTACTGACCCAGACATCATACCGACACTCAGTGTTACCATATAGTACTGACCCGAGACATCATACCGACACCTCAGTGTTACCATATAGTACTGACCCAGACATCATACCGACACTCAGTGTTACCATATAGTACTGACCTAGACATCATACCGACACTCAGTGTTACCATATAGTACTGACCCGAGCATCATACCGACACTCAGTGTTACCATATAGTACTGACCCAGACATCATACCGACACGTCAGTGTTACCATATAGTACTGACCTGAGACATCATACGACACCTCAGTGTTACCATATAGTACTGACCCAGACATCATACCGACATCTCAGTGTTACCATATAGTACTGACCGAGACATCATACCGACACCTCAGTGTTACCATATAGTACTGACCCGAGACATCATACGACACGTCAGTGTTACCATATAGTACTGACCCGAGACATCATACGACACCTCAGTGTTACCATATAGTACTGACCCCAGACATCATACCGACACCTCAGTGTTACCATATAGTACTGACCCGAGACATCATACCGACACCTCAGTGTTACCATATAGTACTGACCCGAGACATCATACCGACACTCAGTGTTACCATATAGTACTGACCCCAGACATCATACCGACACCTCAGTGTTACCATATAGTACTGACCCCGAGACATCATACCGACACACTCAGTGTTACCATATAGTACTAACCGAGGCATCATACCGACACCTCAGTGTTACCATATAGTACTGACCCCAGACATCATACCGACACCTCAGTGTTACCATATAGTACTGACCCCAGACATCATACTGACACCTCAGTGTTACCATATAGTACTGACCCCAGACATCATACCGACAACTCAGTGTTACCATATAGTGCTGACCCCAGACATCATACCGACACCTCAGTGTTACCATATAGTACTGACCCGAGACATCATACCGACACGTCAGTGTTACCATATAGTACTGACCCCAGACATCATACCGACATCTCAGTGTTACCATATAGTACTGATCCAGACATCATACCGACTCGTCAGTGTTACCATATAGTACTGACCCGAGGCATCATACTGACACGTCAGTGTTACCATATAGTACTGACCCCAGACATCATACCGACACCTCAGTGTTACCATATAGTACTGACCCCAGACATCATACCGACACCTCAGTGTTACCATATAGTACTGACCCGAGGCATCATACTGACACGTCAGTGTTACCATATAGTACTGACCCTAGACATCATACCGACACGTCAGTGTTACCATATAGTACTGACCCCAGATATCATACCGACACGTCAGTGTTACCATATAGTACTGACCCCAGACATCATACCGACACGTCAGTGTTACCATATAGTACTGACCCGAGACATCATAACGACACCTCAGTGCTTCCATATAGTACTGACCTGAGGCATTATACCGACACCTCAGTGTTACCATATAGTACTGACCCCAGACATCATACCGACACCTCAGTGTTACCATATAGTACTGACCCCAGACATCATACCGACACCTCAGTGTTACCATATAGTACTGACCTGAGACATCATACCGACACCTCAGTGTTACCATATGGTACTGACCCAGACATCATACCGACACCTCAGTGTTACCATATAGTACTGACCCCAGACATCATACCGACACATCAGTGTTACCATATAGTACTAACCTGAGACATCATACCGACACCTCAGTGTTACCATATAGTACTGACCCGAGACACATACCGACACCTCAGTGTTACCATATAGTACTGACCCCAGACATCATACCGACACCTCAGTGTTACCATATAGTACAGACCCCAGACATCATACTGACACATCAGTGTTACCATATAGTACTGACCCCAGACATCATACCGACACCTCAGTGTTACCATATAGTACTGACCCCAGACATCATACCGACACATCAGTGTTACCATATAGTGCTGACCCAAGGCATCATACCGACACCTCAGTGTTACCATATAGTACTGACCCCAGACATCATACCGACACCTCAGTGTTACCATATAGTACTGACCTGAGGCATTATACCGACACCTCAGTGTTACCATATAGTACTGACCTGAGGCATCTCTCTCTCTCTCTCCTCTATGCTACAATGCAGATGTAATAAATAAATACACATTAGTGTAACTGCAAAACATAGAGCACAAAGCCTTTAACATGTTCAGCACACTTTTCTGATCCTACAGGTGAATGAATTAGAATTTCATCAAAATGTTACTTTATTTCTGTCATTCATAAAGTGACACACATATATTCTATAGTCATTACACACAGAGGGATCTATTTCATGTGTTTATTTATGTTAATGTTGATGATTATGGCTTACAGCCAATGAAAACCCAAAGGTCATTATGTCAGAAAATTAAAGTAGGGATAATGAAGGGTTAAACACTGCTCTGCCGTATTCCAGGAGACATCACTGGGTGAATATAATATTGATTTATTAGTCAATGCGTTTCAGGTCAACCCGACCTCTTCCTCAGGACAAATCAATATCATATTGCTGTGTATCAGGGAGCCCTGAAACGCGTTGTCTAATAAATCGATATTATAATCACCCTTTGATGTCTCATGGAATACGGCAGCGCAGTTTTTAACCCTTCACCCTCCCTAACCTTAATTTTCTGAGATAATGACCTTTGGGTTTTCATGAATCATCAACATTAACAGAAATAAACACCTGAAATAGATCCCTCTGTGTGTAATGACTCTATATAATAGATGTGGTCACTTTATGTATTGAATTACTGAAATAAAGTAACGTTTTGATGATCTTCTAATCCATTGAGATGCTCCTGTATATCTACCCTTGTATGTTCTATGACATAAATCATTTATTCATATATTGTGCCATTTGCATTCTATTTTCCTTTGGATTTTACCTTGGTAAATTCATCAGTTCCCATTATTGGCCCCTTTTTGTTTTAAGGAATATTTAATTAACCCATTGAGTTACGCCCTTTCGCCCATGGATGGATATTTCATTCTTGCAGAGGATCTCATCACTATTCAGGTCCGGATAATGGAGTTCTAGAATGAGAGAGCAGAGTCGGTCTGTCTGTCCATCGTCTCCGGAGACCACAGACGTTTCCCCCGGGATGCTTTTCCATGTCTTTGCACTTTTCTCTGTGGCTCGGGATTTGCATACGACCAATTAACAATTGTGATGTCATTGTATCCTCCGCGCTTACACTATGGCTCATGTTGATAGCTGACTTAAATGTAACAATTTGTTTCTGTGGATTTATGATTCTCATGAATGTGTGATAAATTCCATAAGAGATAATTAGCAGAAAATATTGACGTGGTAATTAATGTGTGATATTTATGAAGTGTATGTGTGGGTGCGTATGTGCAAGCTGATAGTGTAAATACAGATGTAGCAGAGCTGAGCTCTTATACTGATATCACTAAGTTAAAGGAACAGTGCGAGCAAAGCTGAATGTCTGCTCTAATTACAGGGGAATTTCCACTTTGAGGAAAGTGGACCCCAAATGCTCAAAAATACCTAAAATCACAAATAGAGCATTAATCACCCTCCCCGGGTCCAGCATCTACAGGTATCGGGTCAACAGTGTCTTCACCACTGAAGTACATGGTCCCTGAAGAGTACTGGTGAGCTGGTAATGGATCTACGGAGGGGGAGTATCTCCAACCTTGGCCGTGTCTCTGAGCACTGAACACCTTGTTCTTCTGTGTCTTGCTCAGTGGTGGTCGGGCTCAGCCTCCTCACCTCGGCCGTGTCTCTGAGCACTGAACACCTTGTTCTTCTGTGTCTTGCTCAGTGGTGGTTGGGCTCAGCCTGCTCACCTCGGCCGTGTCTCTGAGCTCTGAACACCTTGTTCTTCTCTTGCTCAGTGGTGGTCGGGCTCAGCCTCCTCACCTCGGCTGTGTCTCTGAGCACTGAACACCTTGTTCTCCTGTGTTTTGTCAGTGGTGGTCGGGCTCAGCCTGCTCACCTCGGCTGTGTCTCTGAGCTCTGAACACCTTGTTCTTCTGTGTCTTGCTCAGTGGTGGTCGGGCTCAGCCTCCTCACCTCGGCTGTGTCTCTGAGCACTGAACACCTTGTTCCTTTGTGTGTTGCTCAGTGGTGGTCGGGCTCAGCCTCCTCACCTCGGCTGTGTCTCTGAGCTCTGAACACCTTGTTCTTCTGTGTCTTGCTCAGTGGTGGTCGGGCTCAGCCTCCTCACCTCGGCCGTGTCTCTGAGCTCTGAACACCTTGTTCTTCTGTGTCCTCCTCAGTGGTGGTCGGGCTCAGTCTCCTCACCTCGGCTGTGTCTCTGAGCACTGAACACCTTGTTCTTCTGTGTCTTGCTCAGTGGTGGTCGGGCTCAGCCTCCTCACCTCGGCTGTGCCTCTGAGCACTGAACACCTTGTTCTTCTGTGTCCTCCTCAGTGGTGGTCGGGCTCAGTCTCCTCACCTCGGCTGTGTCTCTGAGCACTGAACACCTTGTTCTTCTGTGTGTTGCTCAGTGGTGGTCGGGCTCAGCCTCCTCACCTCGGCTGTGTCTCTGAGCTCTGAACACCTTGTTCTTCTGTGTCTTGCTCAGTGGTGGTCGGGCTCAGCCTCCTCACCTCGGCTGTGTCTCTGAGCACTGAACACCTTGTTCTTCTGTGTCTTGCTCAGTGGTGGTCGGGCTCAGCCTCCTCACCTCGGCCGTGTATCTCAGCACTGAACACCTTGTTCTTCTGTGTCTTGCTCAGTGGTGGTCGGGCTCAGCCTCCTCACCTCGGCCGTGTCTCTGAGCTCTGAACACATTGTTCTTCTGTGTCTCTCAGTGGTGGTCGGGCAGCCTCCTCACCTCGGCCGTGTCTCTGAGCACTGAACACCTTGTTCTCCTGTGTCTCGCTCAGTGGTGGTCGGGCTCAGCCTCCTCACCTCGGCCATGTCTCTGAGCACTGAACACCTTGTTCTTCTGTGTCCTCTCAGTGGTGGTCGGGCTCAGCCTCCTCACCTCGGCTGTGTCTCTGAGCATCTGAACACCTTGTTCTTCTGTGTCTTGCTCAGTGGTGGTCGGGCTCAGCCTCCTCACCTCGGCCGTGTCTCTGAGCACTGAACACCTTGTTCTTCTGTGTTCTTGCCTCAGTGGTGGTCGTGCTCAGCCTCCTCACCTCGGCTGTGTTCTCTGAGCACTGAACACCTTGTTCTTCTGTGGTCTTGCTCAGTGGTGGTCGGGTTCAGCCTCCTCACCTCGGCGTGTCTCTGAGCACTGAACACCTTGTTCTTCTGTGTCTTGCTCAGTGGTGGTCGGGCTCAGCCTCCTCACCTCGGCTGTGTCTCTGAGCACTGAACACCTTGTTCTTCTGTGTCTGCTCAGTGGTGGTCGGGTTCAGCCTCCTCACCTCAGTCTGTGTCTCTGAGCACTGAACACCTTGTTCTTCTGTGTCCTTGCTCAGTGGTGGTCGGGCTCAGCCTCCTCACCTCGGCCGTGTCTCTGAGCACTGAACACCTTGTTCTTCTGTGTCTTGCTCAGTGGTGGTCGGGCTCAGCCTCCTCACCTCGCTGTGTCTCTGAGCACTGAACACCTTGTTCTTCTGTGTCTCCTCAGTGGTGGTCGGGCTCAGCCTCCTCACCTCGGCCGTGTCTCTGAGCACTGAACACCTTGTTCTTCTGTGTCTTCTCAGTGGTGGTCGGGTTCAGCCTCCTCACCTCGGCTGTGTCTCTGAGCACTGAACACCTTGTTCTTCTGTGTTGTTCTCAGTGGTGGTCGGGCTCAGCCTCCTCACCTCGGCTGTGTCTCTGAGCACTGAACACCTTGTTCTTCTGTGTCTTGCTCAGTGGTGGTCGGGTCAGCCTCCTCACCTCGGCTGTGTCTCTGAGCCTGAACACCTTGTTCTTCTGTGTCTTGCTCAGTGGTGGTCGGGCTCAGCCTCCTCACCTCGGCTGTGTCTCTGAGCACTGAACACCTTGTTTCTTGTGTCTTGCTCAGTGGTGGTCGGGCTCAGCCTCCTCACCTCGGCTGTGTCTCTGAGCACTGAACACCTTGTTCTTCTGTGTCTTGCTCAGTGGTGGTCGGGCTCAGCCTCCTCACCTCGGCTGTGTCTCTGAGCACTGAACACCTTGTTCTTCTGTGTTTGCTCAGTGGTGGTCGGGCTCAGCCTCCTCACCTCGGCTGTGTCTCTGAGCACTGAACACCTTGTTCTTCTGTGTCTTCTCAGTGGTGGTCGGGCTCAGCCTCCTCACCTCGGCCGTGTCTCTGAGCACTGAACACCTTGTTCTTCTGTGTCTTCCTCAGTGGTGGTCGGGCTCAGCCTCCTCACCTCGGCTGTGTCTCTGAGCACTGAACACCTTGTTCTTCTGTGTCTTGCTCAGTGGGGGTCGGGCTCAGCCTCCTCACCTCGCCGTGTCTCTGAGCACTGAACACCTTGTTCTTCTGTGTCTCGCTCAGTGGTGGTCGGGCTCAGCCTCCTCACCTCGGCTGTGTCTCTGAGCACTGAACACCTTGTTCTTCTGTTCTTCTGTGTCTTGTCAGTGGTGGTCGGGCTCAGCCTCCTCACCTCGGCCTTGTCTCTGAGCACTGAACACCTTGTTCCTTTGTGTGTTGCTCAGTGGTGGTCGGGTTCAGCCTCCTCACCTCGGCTGTGTCTCTGAGCACTGAACACCTTGTTCTTCTGTGTCTTGTTCAGTGGTGGTCGGGCTCAGCCTCCTCACCTCGGCTGTGTCTCTGAGCACTGAACACCTTGTTCTTCTGTGTCTTGTTCAGTGGTGGTCGGGCTCAGCCTCCTCACCTCGGCTGTGTCTCTGAGCACTGAACACCTTGTTCTTCTGTGTCTTGCTCAGTGGTGGTCGGGCTCAGCCTCCTCACCTCAGCCATGTCTCTGAGCACTGAACACCTTGTTCTTCTGTGTTCTCCTCAGTGGTGGTCGGGCTCAGCCTCCTCACCTCGGCTGTGTCTCTGAGCACTGAACACCTTGTTCTTCTGTGTCTTTCTCAGTGGTGGTCGGGCTCAGCCTCCTCACCTCGGCTGTGTCTCTGAGCTCTGAACACCTTGTTCTTCTGTGTCTTGCTCAGTGGTGGTCGGGCTCAGCCTCCTCACCTCGGCTGTGTCTCTGAGCACTGAACACCTTGTTCTTCTGTGTCTTGCTCAGTGGTGGTCGGGCTCAGCCTCCTCACCTCGGCCGTGTCTCTGAGCTCTGAACACCTTGTACTTCTGTGTCTTGCTCAGTGGAGGTCGGGCTCAGCCTCCTCACCTCGGCTGTGTCTCTGAGCACTGAACACCTTTGTTCTCCTGTGTCTTGCTCAGTGGTGTTTGGGTTCAGCCCTCCCACCTCGGCCGTGTCTCTGAGCACTGAACACCTTGTTCTTCTGTGTCCTTATCAGTGGTGGTCGGGCTCAGCCTCCTCACCTCGGCTGTGTCTCTGAGCACTGAACACATTGTTCTTCTGTGTGTTGCTCAGTGGTGGTCGGGTTCAGCCTCCTCACCTCGGCTGTGTCTCTGAGCACTGAACACCTTGTTCCTTTGTGTGTTGCTCAGTGGTGGTCGGGCTCATCCTCCTCACCTCGGCCGTGTCTCTGAGCACTGAACACCTTGTTCTTCTGTGTGTTGCTCAGTGGTGGTCGGGTTCAGCCTCCTCACCTCGGCCGTGTCTCTGAGCACTGAACACCTTGTTCTTCTTTTGTCTTGCTCAGTGGTGGTCGGGCTCAGCCTCCTCACCTCGGCCGTGTCTCTGAGCACTGAACACCTTGTTCTTCTGTGTCTTGCTCAGTGGTGGTCGGGCTCAGACTCCTCACCTCGGCTGTGTCTCTGAGCACTGAACACCTTGTTCTTCTGTGTCTTGCTCAGTGATGGTCGGGCTCAGCCTCCTCCCCTCGACTGTGTCTCTGAGCACTGAACACCTTGTTCTTCTGTGTTTTGCTCAGTGGTGGTCGGGCTCAGACTCCTCACCTAGGCTGTGTCTCTGAGCTCTGAACACCTTGTTCTTCTGTGTCTTGCTCAGTGGTGGTCGGGCTCAGCCTCCTCACCTCAGCTGTGTCTCTGAGCACTGAACACCTTGTTCTTCTGTGTCTTGTTCAGTGGTGGTCGGGCTCAGCCTCCTCACCTCGGCCGTGTCTCTGAGCACTGAACACCTTGTTCTTCTGTGTCTTGCTCAGTGGTGGTCGGGTTCAGCCTCCTCACCTCGGCTGTGTCTCTGAGCACTGAACACCTTGTTCTTCTGTGTGTTGCTCAGTGGTGGTCGGGCTCAGCCTCCTCACCTCGGCCATGTCTCTGAGCACTGAACACCTTGTTCTTCTGTGTCTTGCTCAGTGGTGGTCAGGCTCAGCCCCCTCACCTCGGCTGTGTCTCTGAGCACTGAACACCTTGTTCTTCTGTGTCTTGTTCAGTGGTGGTCGGGCTCAGCCTCCTCACCTCAGCCGTGTCTCTGAGCACTGAACACCTTGTTCTTCTGTGTCTTGTTCAGTGGTGGTCGGGCTCAGCCTCCTCACCTCAGCCATGTTGTGAGTCTTGAACACATCAAATAGACTTGGCTGCCAGTAGACACCAGGTACCATTTATTGGCAGACTAGAGCAGATGACTCCAAGGGTCAGGGACGAAGGTACAGATATGGAGTATCAGGCAGGATACAATCAGGATCACAGGCAAGGTAGATACTGGAACTGGTTTAGTTGGGATGGATGGTACAGACAGAATAGGTTTGGTTTCAGGTGCAGAAAGATCAGGTTTGGGTTCAGGCAGGATAGCTTCAAGTTTTGTCAAATTCAATGTTATAGTGACCTGGCCACACACTAGTATGTGTAAAACGCACTAGATGGCAGCTGCTTAGGCACCTCCCTACAGGGGAGAGTGCCTTAAATAGCTAGTGCCTCCCAGTGATGGGCTGGAGATACTTCCACAGTATGGGAACCACTCCTTTAAGAAACAGTGGGTGTGCTGACACGAGCCCTAAGAGCATAGACAGAAGACCTACACAATGTGTTTAGGCCCTGGGAGCCAAAGCAAGGACTGAAGCAGGAACCAGAGGAACACATGGGCAGCCACAGCAGTGAGTACTTTGGGGACCCTGCAAGGAAGATGATGGGTAGTACCGGAACGCCAGCATTACAATATTAACAGGATCATCATGCAACCCTCGCTCCACATTTTTAGTGGGTCATCGGGCCGTCATCAGCACCAAGTCAGTTTGATGGTTTCCACCAGAATTGCAGATAGAATAAGGCAGTGTTCAGACAACTCACCGATTGCAGCCAAATGGAATCAAACAATGCACTTGGCAGGATGTGGTCAAACCCCATTATATACTGCAGACACAGGTGCACAGAACCACCCTCAACCTGCCATATATGGGGGAGGTGGTTTTGCTATGCACGAGATGATCTGCACATAGGACGCCATTCACACTGATGTCAGTGGCTGCAATCGGTGAGTTGTCTTTCCACCAGCCCCCATTCAGTATGATGGCCTCCACCAGCCCTTATTTAGTTCGATGGCCCCCACCAGCCTCTATTTAGTGTGATAACCCCCAACCGCCTCCATTCAGTATGATGGCCTCCACCAGCCTCCACTCAGTGTTTGCCTCCACCAGTCTCCATTCAGTGTGATGTCCTCCACCAGTCTCCATTCAGTGTGATAGCCTCCACCAGTCTCCATTCAGTATGATGGCCTCCACCAGTCTCCATTCAGTGTGATGGCCTCCACCAGTCTCCATTCAGTATGATGGCCCCCACCAGCCTCCATTCAGTGTGATGGCCTCCACCAGTCTCCATTCAGTGTGATGGCCTCCACCAGTCTCCATTCAGTGTGATAGCCTCCACCAGTCTCCATTCAGTATGATGGCCTCCACCAGTCTCCATTTAGTGTGATGGCCTCCACCAGTCTCCATTCAGTATGATGGCCCCCACCAGCCTTCATTCAGTGTGATGGCCTCCACCAGTCTCCATTCAGTATGATGGCCCCCACCAGCCTCCATTCAGTGTGATGTCCTCCACCAGTCTCCATTCAGTGTGATGGCCTCCACCAGTCTCCATTCAGTATGATGGCCCCCACCAGCCTCCATTCAGTGTGATGGCCTCCACCAGTCTCCATTCAGTGTGATGGCCTCCACCAGTCTCCATTCAGTGTGATAGCCTCCACCAGTCTCCATTCAGTATGATGGCCTCCACCAGTCTCCATTCAGTGTGATGGTCTCCACCAGTCTCCATTCAGTGTGATGGCCTCCACCAGTCTCCATTTAGTGTGATGTCCTCCACCAGTCTCCATTCAGTATGATGGCCCCCACCAGCCTCCATTCAGTGTGATGTCCTCCACCAGTCTCCATTCAGTATGATGGCCCCCACCAGCCTCCATTCAGTATGATGGCCCCCACCAGCCTCCATTCAGTATGATGGCCCCCACCAGCCTCCATTCAGTGTGATGGCCCCCACCAGCCTCCATTCAGTGTGATGGCCTCCACCAGTCTCCATTCAGTATGATGGCCTCCACCAGTCTCCATTCAGTGTGATGGCCTCCACCAGTCTCCATTCAGTATGATGGCCCCCACCAGCCTCCATTCAGTGTGATGGCCTCCACCAGTCTCCATTCAGTATGATGGCCCCCACCAGTCTCCATTCAGTGTGATGGCCCCCACATCCTCCATTCAGTATGATGGCCCCCACCAGTCTCCATTCAGTGTGATGGCCTCCACCAGTCTACATTCAGTATGATGGCCCCCACCAGTCTCCATTCAATGTGATGGCCCCCACCAGCCTCCATTCAGTATGATGGCCCCACCAGTCTCCATTCAGTGTGATGGCCCCCACATCCTCCATTCAGTATGATGGCCTCCACCAGTCTCCATTCAGTGTGATGGCCCCCACCAGCCTCCATTCAGTGTGATGGCCCCCACATCCTCCATTCAGTATGATGGGCCCCACCAGTCTCCATTCAGTGTGATGGCCCCCACCAGCCTCCATTCAGTGTGATGGCCCCCACATCCTCCATTCAGTATGATGGCCCCCACCAGCCTCCATTCAGTATGATGGCCCCCACCAGTCTCCATTCAGTATGATGGCCCCCACCAGTCTCCATTCAGTGTGATGGCCCCCACCAGTCTCCATTCAGTGTGATGGCCCCCACATCCTCCATTCAGTATGATGGCCCCCACCAGTCTCCATTCAGTGTGATGGCCCCCACCAGTCTCCATTCAGTGTGATGGCCCCCACATCCTCCATTCAGTATGATGGCCCCCACCAGTCTCCATTCAGTGTGATGGCCCCCACCAGCCTCCATTCAGTGTGATGGCCCCCACATCCTCCATTCAGTATGATGGCCCCCACCAGCCTCCATTCAGTGTAATTTAACCCAACAATTACTGACATTGATGACAGGGGCAGAAAAGACCTCTCCCAACTAATGAGACCCACTGCGAGTGTGTGGGCTGCCAGTGTGGATGGCACGCCACCGGCTAAGGTGTAGTATAGTACTGTAATTCAATAAACCTGCCTATATGACTGCTCTAATCTCAAAATATGTATCCTCCAGAAGCTATCCTTACAGTGATTGAAGGTAACAATTATTTTACTACGAGAAAGGACAGTAATCAGCCCTGAAAAGGACAGTAAGGCAATAAACCTGCCTATATACAGTGCCTTGTGAAAGTATTTGTCCCCCTATATACAGTGCCTTGTGAAAGTATTTGTCCCCCTATATACAGTGCCTTGTGAAAGTATTCAGCCCCTATATACAGTGCCTTGTGAAAGTATTCAGCCCCCTATATACAGAGCCTTGTGAAAGTATTTGTCCCCCTATATACAGTGCCTTGTGAAAGTATTTGCCCCCCTATATACAGTGCCTTGTGAAAGTATTAGGCCCCTTATGTATATATACCGTGCCTTGTGAAAGTATTCGGCCCCCTATATACAGAGCCTTGTGAAAGTATTCAGCCCCCTATATACAGTGCCTTGTGAAAGTATTTGTCCCCAAGAACTTTTCAACCTTTTGCCACATTTCAGGCTTCAAACATAAAGATATCAATTCTAATTTTTCATGCAGAATCAAGTGGGACACAATCGTGAGGGGGAACCAAATTTATTGGATATTTTAAACTTTTTTAACAAATAAAAAGCTGAACAGTGGGGCGTGCAATATTATTCATCCCCTTGAGTTAATCCTCTGTAGCGCCCCCTTGTGCTGTGATCACAGCTGCAGTCTCTTGGGGTTTGTCTCATTCTTCCTTGCAGAACAGCTGGAGCTCAGTGAGGTTGGATTGAGGCGTTTGTGATCAGCAGTTTTCAGCTCTTTCCACAGATTCTCCATTGGATTCAGGTCTGGATGTGACTCGGCCATTCTCACACCTGGAGACGGTGATTTTTGATCCTTTCCATTGTAGATTTTGCTTTATGTTTGGGATCTTTGTCTTGTTGGAAGATAAATCTCCGTCCCAGTCTCAGGTCTTCTGCAGACTCCAGCAGGTTTTCTTCCAGAATGGTCCTGAATTTGGCTCTGTCCATCAATTTTAACGCTTTTCCCTGTCCCTGCTGAAGAAAAGCCCAACCCATGATGCTGCCACCACCATGAGTGACAGTGGGGAGGGTGTTTTGAGGCCTCCACCATGTGTGACAGTGGGGATGGTGTTTTCAGGGTGATGAGCTTTGTTGCTTTTAGGTCAAACATATCGTTTTGCATTGTGGCCAAAAAGTTTGATTTCAGTTTCATCTGAGCAGAGCCCCTTATTCCACGTTTGGGGTCTCCCAGGCGGCTTGTGGCAAACTTCAATCGAGACTTTTTATGGATATCTTTGAGAAATGGCTTCTTCTTGCCACTCTTCCATAAAGGCCAGATTTGTGCAGTGTACGACTGATTGTTGTCCTATAGACAGACTCTCCCACCTCAGCTGTAGATCTCTGCGGTTCATCCAGAGGGATCATGGGCCTTGTGGCCTCATCTCTGATCAGTCTTCTCCTTGTTCCAGATGAAAGTTTAGAGGGACGGCCGGGGCATGGTAGATTTGCAGTGGTCTGATCCTCCTTCCATTACAATATGATCGCTTGCACAGTGGCTCCTTGAGATGTTTAACACTTGGGAAATATTTTTGTATCCAAATCCGGCTTTAAACTTTGCCTCAACAGTATCTCGGACCTGCCTGGTGTGTTCCTTGGTCTTCATGATGCTCTCTGCACTTGATACAGATACCTGAGCTTATCACAGAGCAGGTGCATTTATACGGAGACTTGATTACACACAGGTGGATTCTATGTATCATTCCCAGTCATTTAGGACAACATTGGATCATTCAGAGATCCGCACTGAACTTCTGGAGTGAGTTTGCTGCACTGAAAGTAAAGGGGCCGAATAATATTGCTCACCCCACTTTTCAGTTTTTTATTTGTTAAAGTTTAAAATATCCAATAAATTTGGTTCCACCTCACGATTGTGTCCCACTTGTTGTTGATTCTTCACTAAAAAATTAGAATTTATATCTTTATGTTTGAAGCCTGAAATGTGGCAAAAGGTTGAAAAGTTCAAGGGGCCGAATACTTTCACAAGGCACTGTATATAGGGGGGGTGAATACTTTCACAAGGCACTGTATATAGGGGGCTGAATACTTTCACAAGGCACTGTATATAGGGGGCTGAATACTTTCACAATGCACTGTACATAGGGGGCTGAATACTTTCACAAGGCACTGTATATAGGGGGCTGAATACTTTCACAAGGCACTGTACATAGGGGGCTGAATACTTTCACAAGGCAATGTATATATACACAGGGGGCCAAATACTTTCACAAGGCACTGTATATATACATAGGGGGCTGAATACTTTCACAAGGCACTGTATATATACATAGGGGGCTGAATACTTTCACAAGGCACTGTATATATACATAGGGGGCCGAATACTTTCACAAGGCATTGTATATATACATAGGGGGCTGAATACTTTCACAAGGCACTGTATATATACATAGGGGGCCGAATACTTTCACAAGGCATTGTATATATACATAGGGGGCTGAATACTTTCACAAGGCACTGTGCATATATACATAGGGGGCCAAATACTTTCACAAGGCACTGTATATAGGGGGCTGAATACTTTCACAAGGCACTGTATATATACATAGGGGGCCGAATACTTTCACAAGGCACTGTATCTGCTTTACCCTACAATCTCCCTCCTAGATCAACTCTCTCTGAACTGCAACGTGCCAAGTATTGCACCCTGGGGTCTTGTATAAGATCTGATGACACGATGCAACCGGCCAATCACAATAATGCCGGTGGCTTACATGGCTACGGCCTTACTGTGTATGGCAGGCAATATCTTAATGATGATTGGCTGTGAAATGTGCAGTACAGGAACTTGAGCACCTGCAATGCCCAATCCGGTATGGAGCCGTAACGAGCAAATTCACTCATCATTGGTCCGCACTGCTGAGTATTCTGCACAGTGTATAGGCATATTAGTGGCGCATGCGGCAAAGTCTGATAAATGTGCCGGATGTTGTTTCCTTTTTGAGGTTCCTCTTTAATATTAGGAGCATTGTCCCCTGCCCAGATGGACGGTTGTATTGTTTGTGTCTTTCTCGTTATCTCTTTCTATCTTCTATCGTTACATTATATTCGGCTTTTATGTGATGAAATGATGCAGTTTTCCTTCTTACCGGCTCTTCATGTTCGAGGCTGATCAGCTCTGAGATGTTCAATAAAGGAAAATGAGATTTTACAAATTCCTTCACTTGTTATTTCCTAAATGATGTGACCTCTCTGTTTATCGAGTCTCTTGCCATTTTCCGTACTTCTGAGGGTCTACGATTATCTTATCTATCGGCCGCGCTTGTTTACAGATCAATCCGTCATTTTAAGATTCGGCAAATTAACTTCCTACCGTAGATTTAATGTTTTCAAGTTAGAAAGTGGGTGTAAATTTCATCTGTGGATTTTCTACACCTTAGCTGCTGCAGAACTTCATACTACACCTTAGCCGGTGGCGTGCCATCCACACCGGCAGCCCACACACTCGCAGTGGGTCTCATTAGTTGGGAGAGGTCTTTTCTGCCCCTGTCATCAATGTCAGTAATTGTTGGGTTAAATTACACTGAATGGAGGCTGGGGAAAGCCATCATACTGAACGGAGGCTGGTGGGGGCCATCATAAAGAATGGAGGCTGGTGGGGGCCATCATACTGAGTGGAGACTGGTGGAGGCAAACACACTGAATGGAGGCTGGTGGAGGTCATCATACTGAATGGAGGCTGGTGGAGGCCATCACACTGAATGGAGGCTGGTGGGGTCCATCATACTGAATGGAGGCTGGTGGAGGCCATCACACTGAATGGAGGCTGGTGGGGTCCATCATACTGAATGGAGGCTGGTGGTGGCCATCACACTGAATGGAGGCTGGTGGGGGCCATCACACTGAATGAAGGCTGGTGGGGGCCATCATACTGAATGGAGGCTGGTGGGGGCCATCATACTGAATGGAGGCTGGTGGGGGCCATCATACTGAATGGAGGCTGGTGGGGGCCATCATACTGAATGGAGGCTGGTGGGGGCCATCATACTGAATGGAGGCTGGTGGGGGCCATCATACTGAATGGAGGCTGGTGGGGGCCATCATACTGAATGGAGGCTGGTGGGTCCATTATACTGAGTGGGGGCTGGTGGGGCCATTATACTGAGTGGGGGCTGGTGGGGCCATTATACTGAGTGGGGGCTGGTGGGGCCATTATACTGAGTGGGGGCTGGTCGGTTTATTATACTGAGTGGGGGCTGGTGGGGCCATTATACTGAGTGGGGGCTGGTGGGGCCATTATACTGAGTGGGGGCTGGTGGGGCCATTATACTGAGTGGGGGCTGGTGGGGCCATTATACTGAGTGGGGGCTGGTCGGTTCATTATACTGAGTGGGGGCTGGTCGGTTCATTATACTGAGTGGGGGCTGGTGGGGCCATTATACTGAGTGGGGGCTGGTGGGGCCATTATACTGAGTGGGGGCTGGTGGGGCCATTATACTGAGTGGGGGCTGGTGGGGCCATTATACTGAGTGGGGGCTGGTGGGGCCATTATACTGAGTGGGGGCTGGTGGAGCCATTATACTGAGTGGGGGCTGGTGGGGCCATTATACTGAGTGGGGGCTGGTGGAGCCATTATACTGAGTGGGGGCTGGTGGGTCCATTATACTGAGTGGGGGCTGGTGGGTCCATTATACTGAGTGGGGGCTGGTGGGTCCATTATACTGAGTGGGGGCTGGCGGGGCCATTATACTGAGTGGGGGCTGGTGGGGCCATTATACTGAGTGGGGGCTGGTGGGGCCATTATACTGAGTGGGAGTTGGTCGGTCCATTATACTGAGTGGGGGCTGGCGGGGCCATTATACTGAGTGGGGGCTGGCGGGGCCATTATACTGAGTGGGGCTGGTGGGTCCATTATACTGAGTGGGGGCTGGTGGGGCCATTATACTGAGTGGGGGCTGGCGGGGCCATTATACTGAGTGGGGCTGGCGGGGCCATTATACTGAGTGGGGGCTGGCGGGGCCATTATACTGAGTGGGGGCTGGCGGGGCCATTATACTGAGTGGGAGTTGGTCGGTCCATTATACTGAGTGGGGGCTGGCGGGGCCATTATACTGAGTGGGGGCTGGCGGGGCCATTATACTGAGTGGGGGCTGGTGGAGCCATTATACTGAGTGGGGGCTGGTGGGGCCATTATACTGAGTGGGGGCTGGTGGGGTGTACACGTCTTTAGGCACAGATGATGACCTCTATTCTGTATCACCGGCGGACACTTTGTTACCCTCAGTCCGGTGCAGTCACAGGGACCTCATGGTTCCTTACACTGAAGGTTACGGTTTCTCCTGAGTTTTCCGGTCTGGAGGACGTTCCCTCATCTTCCTCTTCAGCCTCCATTAGTATCAGGGGGTGCAGTAAAAGTTTTCACTTTCCAGTAGGTGTTTTCCATTGTTTTTAATGCCACTGATAATAGAACATGTGGAATCATCCAGTACTTTCTCCGCACAGAACGATCTGAACTATTGTTCAATAATTCTATTATGGACAGAACAATGGAGAAATGTTACATATAATAGTTACATAAACCACAATCTTTGTCTCCTGGATCTATGTAACCTCAAGGCTGATGAGTTGTCCCTTATGCTTCTATGTTTATGAACAAGGCAAATGTGGTGACAGAAATTAGTATCAAGTGACTAAAAAAAACTTTTATTAAAGGGATAGAAGAGGATTAGAAAAACATGGCTGCTTTCTCCTACAAACAGCGCCACTATTGTGACTGATTGGATCTGGTATTACAACTTGAGAAGATAGGGCAGTGCGATCCATCTCTGAACAGAACGTCTCCTCCAGAGTCCAGTGCTGGCAGCTTTACACCACTCCATCCTACGCTCGGCATTGTGCTTGGTAATGTACGGCTGCACAGAACACGTCTCCTCCAGAGTCCAGTGCTGGCGGCTTTACAATGCTCTATCCAACGATCGGCATTGTGCTTGGTGATGTACGGCTGCACAGAACCCGTCTCCTCCAGAGTCCAGTTATTACGGTTTCACACCTCCCCAACCGATGCTCGGCATTGTCCTAGAAGATGTACCCCTGCAGCTGCTCAGCCATGAAGCTCCCAGTAGTCGCAGAGTTTGTGCTGATGTTACCAGAGGAGGTCTGAAGTCTGCAATTATGAGGTCAGCAGAGCGGTGGGAACTTTTATGTCCTCTGCTCCCCAGCACTCGGCCCCCCACTCTCTAGTGCATGAGTGAGGGCATGGGTGACTGCATGGGTAAGTGATTGAAGAGAAATGATGGGAGTGATGGTGTGTCACGGTCCGCGCTGCTTCTGGATTAAAAACTCACCAAAGAGCCCAGCAAACTTTCATCCTCTTTATTCCTTATTCCAACGCGTTTCAACGCCACAACCGGTGTCTTCCTCAGGGATATCCCTGAGGAAGACGCCGGGTTGTGGCGTTGAAACGCGTTGGAATAAGGAATAAAGAGGATGAAAGTTTGCTGGGCTCTTTGGTGAGTTTTTAATCCAGAAGCAGCGCGGACCATGACACACCATCACTCCCATCATTTCTCTTGGAACATACCACGATCCAGTGGTAGGTGGATGTCCTGCAGCAGCTTGGAACATTGATTCCTAAACACAGTCAAACCAGTTGTGGGGACCACAACTGGACGAGGTGAGCGGCCACACAGCACCACCGTTTACATACTAGTGTCACTAGTGATAGGGCACTATTGCGCCTCTTGTCCCCTCCCTTTATATTTTGCAGTGGGTAAGTGATTGGATGAGTGCATGTGTGAGGGCATGAGTGAGAGCAATTTTGAGTGCATGGGTGATGACATGGTGAGTGCATAGATGAGTGCATGGGTGAGGTCATGAGTAAGTGTGCTGATGAGTGCTTGGATGACAGCAGCATGGGTGATGACATGGCGAGTGCATAGATGAGTGCATGGGTGAGGTCATAAGTAAGTGTGTTGATGAGTGCTTGGATGACAGCATGGGTGATGACATGGTGAGTGCATAGTTAAATGCATTGGTGAGGTTATGAGTGAGATTATGGGTGAGGTCATGGGTGAGGGCATGGGTGAGTTCATGGGTTAAAGCTAGGATAAGTGCATGGGTGATGACATGATGAGTGCTTAGATAAGTGCATGGGTGAGGTCATGGGTGTGTGTGGATGAGTGCTTGGGTGAGAGCATGGTGAGTACATGGGTGATGACCTGGTGAGTGCATGGGTGAGAGCATGGTTGAAGTGCATGGATGATAGCATGGGTGATGACATGGTGCATGTATAGATAAGTGCATGGGTAAGGTCATGTGTGAGTGCGTCGATCAGTGCTTGGATGAGAGCATGAGTGATGATAGGGTGAGTGCATAGATGAATGCATGGATGAGTGCATGGGTGAGTGGATGGATGATAGCATGGGAGATGACATGGTGCGTGCATAGATGAGTGCATGGGTAAGATCATGGGTGAGTGCATAGATGAGTGCTTGGGTGAGACCATGGCTGAGTACATGGGTGATGACATGATGAGCGCATAGTTGAGTGCATTGGTGAGGTCATGGGTGAGAGCATGAGTGAGTGCTTGAGTGAGGGGATGGGTGAGTGCATGGGTTAGAGCTAGGATGAGTGCATGGGTGATGACATGATGAGTGCATAATTAAGTGCATGGGTGAGGTCATGGGTGAGTGTGTGGATGAGTGCTTAGGTGAGAGCATGGTGAGTACATGGGTGATCACATGGAGAGTGCATAGATGAGTGCATGGGTGAGGTCATGGATGAGTGCATGGATGAGCGCATGGGTGAGTAAATGGGTGAGGTCATGGATGAGTGCATGGGTGAAAGCATGGTTGAAGTGCACAGTTGATGGCATGGGTGACTGCATGGGTGAGTGCATTGGTGAGTGCTTGAATGAGTGTCTAGGTGAGTGCTTGTGTGAGGGTATGGGTGAGTGGCTTGTGTGAAGGCATGGATGAGAGCATAGGTGAGGTCATGGCTGAGTCCATTTGTGAGTCCATGGGTGAGCCCATGTGTAAGTGCATAGGTAGGGCATAGGTGAGTCCATGAGTGAATGCATGTGCAAGTCCATGGATGAGTCAATGTGTGAGTGCTTGTGTGAGTGCTTGTGTAAGTGCATGGGACGGTACATGGCGAGTACTGCATGGGTGAGTGCTTGT
The DNA here is from genome assembly GCA_033576535.1 of Allobates femoralis. Taxonomy (NCBI): domain Eukaryota; kingdom Metazoa; phylum Chordata; class Amphibia; order Anura; family Aromobatidae; genus Allobates; species Allobates femoralis. The sequence continues at coordinate 124,245,898 of JARQOC010000007.1, forward strand.
GTGAATGCATGGGTGTGTGGATCGATGAGTGCATAGGTTATGGGCATGGGTGAGTCCATGGGTGTAGTGCATGTGTGAGTGTTTTGTGTAAATACATGGGTGAGTGCAGGGATGTACCTAATTGGATGTAAGCTTCTTTACTCTGGACTAATGCTACTTGCATCTACTTCATTTTTATTTTAGTTTTGGGGAGAAGCAGAGATCCCGCACCGTCTCTGCATTGTGAGTTTTTTTTCCATTCCGCCCCCCACCGTGCACCATTAACCGTGTTATTAATGTATCACTATGCAGTGTATATATCTAACTGTAGAGCTGTACTGTCTCTTTGTAAGTCTCTGAGATATCTCTTGTTATCTGCAGTCAGCGAAGAATAATATTTGACTTATAATAGAGAGTGGTCGACTTTTTATTAATATTTTGCAAGTAAAATCCTCGCAGCTGGAAAAGCATTGACTATCACCGCAGTGATCTCTGACAATGCAATGGCATCTGGAACCCCAACTGCTGCCCATCTGTTCATCCCTACCTGCTGCTTCCCACAAAGCCGAATCTGCTAACAATGAGACGGGATTTCTGGGTAATATTACTTCTCACTGGATTCTTCACAATTTGCTCTAAATCTGGAGAGAAAGAAGAGAAAGCCAATATTTTCATAATGCAGAAGTTATGACGTCCCGGCTATCGGCATCTGCAATCTGAGCAGCTGTTCTGCCTTATCCTCAGAATCATCGTGCCAAAGAAACACCCGACGATTCCCACGCGAAGGCCTGAAATATAGAAATATCATCAGCCGTGACATTTCTACTTATTATCTGTACAGTTTGTAAGAAAATGCTGGAAAGTTGTAGAAAGTCCCTGGTTGTAACGGATAAAGGGGTATGGTAGCAGGATGGCAGTGATGGGTAAAAGGCGATCAGGAGAACTAGTCTGACCCTTAGACTGGGGGTCCTTAGATGATCCTGTTCCCAAGTACCTCTAAAGGTGAGGATATCTAGGCCGCCACTCTTGCCCTGCTCATGCACCAAGGCCGCCAAATTAGCATCGGGTTTTTGCCATAGACTAGTATTACCGCAGCTTTAGTGCAGCGTTAACGCAGTTAACGCTGTGTTAACACTGCCATTGAATAATATGGGTGCTGGACTCCCCAGCGCTTGTTAACGCAGGAAAATGTTACAAAGAGCGTTTTCCCGTCCGCTTCAAGATTACAATCTCCGGCACCTTAGTGCCCACGTTAACAAGCGCTGGGGAGTCCAGCACCCATATTATTCAATGGCACCATGAACACAGAGTTAACGCAGCTAAGGCTAAGGTACAACTAGTCTATGGCGGATATGTCCTGCAAAAACCCGATCGCTAATGTGGCCCTAGCCACAGGCTAATGCCCCCCCCCCACCCAGGGACCAAGATAAACACAGCAACTCCACATGTGATTGCAATCTCAAAGAAAGCTACAGTATGGCTTCAGCTAGAGCTGCAAACAGCGTCCACACAGCTCACAATCATGCAGAGACTGAACTCTATCAGCGACATCAGGTGATGGGTCAATGGACTATTTAAAGGCTGGACTATAGAGATGACTATATAAAGGGACTACTTAAAGGACTATTTAAAGACTACTTAAATGTGGTCAATCACATTACCTGATATACACAGCAACACTAACACTGCAGAGCCACAGTTACTGACGTTAACCCTTAAGTTACAAAAGGAAATTAACTCCATTTAAACTACTGCAGAGAATTGTACTTATGACACCTTGCAGCGGCTGTATAGGTGCATGATACAGGTTGTGTGTCACTCTTCCTCACAAGGTGAGCAACCAGCTTGGACATTATATCTTTATATAATTTTTGCTTTTAAGATTCTTCAATAAAATAATAAAATGGGAGTTTTTACTTATGGAGAAGTTATCGCTGGGCAACTTTTTTTTTTTTATCTGACTTCATCACCTTGGACAAACTACAGACAAGGGGATAAAAGTTAGTACTCCCTACTGTCCGGACCTCACTGCCTCTTCAGTCTTCCCCCACTTCCTCTGGGCTTCTCCTCTTCTCTTGTCCCCATCTTCTTTCTGGCGCCTGCGCAGATCTGTCTATGGCCGGCGCAGGTGGCGTGTGCTCTGCACTACTGTGGGTAGAGCATCTGACTGCATTACATGCAGGCGCCAGATCCCACCCTGTTTTGTGTTCTGCTTTATGCTGACACCAGGGTGAGAATCTCGTGCCTGCGGCCATAAACGAGCAGATTATCCGAGGACACCATTGCCATAGCAGCAACAACGCTGTCCTCGTTTAACCTCCTTGCCATCCCTGCGACTCTGTCACTCAGTTATCAGAGACCATAGGGAGAGGACAGCCTTTGCTCATCCCCGCAGTCTCTGATTTAGCAGAGCTGCGGGTGTCTAGGAACGAGAGAAGACAAGGATTGTGGAGTGGTATGAGAGTGGGGAGGGGTTAATAAAGGTGGAGTCACTAAGTTTTTTTTGTGTTTTATTTGTAATTAAATAATTTATGTCTGCGTTGTGTCTTTTTTCTATTTATTTGAGATTCTTAATGGCTGGGTCTAAGTTGCCCCGATATTAAGAATCTCAGGGCTTAATAGCAACTGGCAATAGAAAGTTGGTTTTCACCCCTTATTACCCAGTGCACCACCACCACCAGGGTCTCTGGAAGAGCCAGGTAAAGCACCTGGAAATGGATCTATGATGAATGCTCCATTGTAAGGGGTGGCTGCGAGCTGCTATTCTTTAGTATGGGGGGGGGGGGCACTAAAACAATTGGCCCTCATCCCACTGAGAATACCAGCCCTCGGCTACCTAGTTTTACCTTGGCTGGAAATTAAAAATAGGGCAGAGCCCTACACACTTTTTTTTCAAATTATTTGTTTATGTAACACACTATGATGGCAGGTTGGTTGCCATACACATCTCTGTATGGCAACCCGCTGCAGGAAGAATTCCCTTACTCCCTTATATAGTGCCCTCAGTGCAGTTAACTCAGGTAGACCACGTCTCCTAAGACGTACAACCCGGTCCGGCAGGATTCCATATCCCCCCGACCTCACCAGAACAGCAGAGAAGGAAGCCTACACCACTGCTTGCTGTGGAAACTCCAGAAGTGTCAACCTCATCACCCGGTCCGAGTGTACCTGTTATCATCAGTAAATGTACCAAAAGACTTTGTGTCTGAGCATCATTCCTGGACTAATATTCAGTAATTACCGGAGCTGCCACATTCCATCGAGGACAGCTCCTGGCCCCGGGGACTCCCGCTCAACCTGTGGGGAGCGTCCCATCTAGCTGCCGTACATCCCCCAGAGGCCCAAGCAGCGCCAGTGAAATCACCGGATACCTGCAAGTGGCGTCACGACAAGTAAGAATTAACCCCTATCCGTTCAATTTTCCCCTTTTTTTGATCTGACCACCGGGCCCCACAGCCTCAGGCGCGGAACCGTGACGGGAGAAGCAACGCCCGAGACGTGAAGTCCCGGTCACGATGAGTCACCAGCATCTCCAGTGTGTGCTTCCCTGCATGTTAAACTGTTTTCCACCCTGTCAGGAGCAGCCCGACCCACGGCGGGCTCATCCATCCGGTTGTAGCACCATCCATCCTCCTAGCAGAAGTTAGCAGCAGTGGTGGTCCCCACTGACCACAACCCGTGGATGGCGTCATGACAATCCCTGCAAATAACCCCTTTTACTTGCGGGCTCGGGACACGGTCCGGACCAAGACCGCCGTGATAACCCCCTGTGATACCCCGGTCCGGCACCGAGTACCCCGTCCCAGTAGGCTCCACACTTACATTCTACAGGGCAATGGGGAGGAAACAGTAGGTTCGGGTTGCAGCAGATCTGGTGGTGGAGAGGTGGTAGCTCCGGTGGCGGTAGGGCGGCAGCTCGGTCATTGCAGGCTTTAGCCTTCCTGAAGAGATGGGTTTTCAGGTTCCGTCTGAAGGATCCGAGCGTGGTTGATAATCTGGACATGTTGGGGTGCAGAATTCCAGAGGATTGGGGATATTCGGGGGAAATCTTGGAGGCGGTTGTGTGAGGAACAGATAAGTGTGGAAGAAAGGAGGAGATCTTGGGAGGATCGAATATTACGTGAGGGAAGATAGTGGGAGATTAGTTCAGAGATATAGGGAGGGGACAGGTTATGGATGGCTTTGTAGGTCAGTGTTAGTAGCTTGAACTGGATCCGTTGGGGAATTGGGAGCCAGTGGAGGGATTTGCAGAGAGGAGATACAGGGGAGTATCATGGAGAGAGGTGGATTAGTTGGGCAGCAGAGTTGAGGACAGACTGTAGAGGTGCAAGAGTGTTAGCAGGGAGGCTACAGAGGAGGAGGTTGCAGTAGTCAAGGCGGGAGATGATGAGGGCATGTACAAGAATTTTGGTAGATTGAGGGCTGCGGAAAGGATGGATTCTGGAAATATTCTTGAGCTGGAGGCGACAGGAGGTGGCAAGAGTTTCGATGTGCGGTTTGAAGGACAGGGCAGAGTCAAGAGTTACTCCAAGGCAGCGAATAGTGGGAGAGAGCATGATGCCATTTACCATAATAGATAGATCAGGTGGTGAAGATGAGAGATGGGATGGAGGAAAGATGATGAGTTCGGTTTTGTCTACGTTGAGTATTAGGTAGCGAGAGGAGAAGGAGGAGGATATGGCTGATAGACACTCCGGGATTCTGGACAGCAGAGAGGTGACGTCTGGGCCAGAGAGGAAGATCTGAGTGTCATCAGCGTACAGGTGATACTGGAAGCCATGGGACTGTATGAGTTGTCCTAGACCAAGGGTATAGATGGAGAAAAGTAGGGGCTCAGGACAGAGCCTTGTGGGCTCCAACAGAGAGAGGGCTGGATGAGGAGGAAATGTGGGAGTGGGAAACGCAAAATGTGCGGTTGGCAAGGTAGGAGGCAACCCAGGACAGGGCAAGGTCTTTGATGCCAAGGGAAGAAAGAATCTGAAGTAGGAGGGAGTGGTCGACTGTGTCAACAGCAGAGGACAGGTCTAGAAGGAGGAGGACGGAGAAGTGTCTGTTAGCTTTGGCTGTAAGTCGTTGGTAATTTTGGTTAGGGCAGTTAACTTCAATGCCCCATTCAGACCTAGAAGTCAACGCTAAGTTAAATAGTTTGTATCAGCGGCTGCAGTAAATTTTATTATTTTCCTGTCTACAAGGAAATGTTCCTCTGTTTGTAGGCAGCCATGCCCGGCATACAAAGAATATATCTGAGGAAGGGCGAGAACACCAGGCATTTTGTTAGAGATACTGAGAGATATTACTGCTTGTAGAGGAAACTACAGCAATTAGCCAGGAACAGATCATTGTCTCAGTGGAAAACACGACTACTGATATGTGTTTATCCGGCTGCGGCGGCCGGTAGAGTATAGCATTGAGCTACCATACAAGTCGGAGGCTGCACATGATTGTTATTGTGTTTCTTCACCTCACTGGTTAGATTAATGTTTAGCGGAGGGTAAAAAAAAAATCACAAAAACTCTACGGGAAAACCGTCGGAATGGAGTAAAAGTCTGTAGACTAATGTTCGCCCTCCAAGGCACTTTCTACTTCTTGTGTTCACAGTGTAGCTTCTACATTGTAGCAATTTGTTACCGGTATGTTAATAGCTCCACCTTCTTATATGATTTCTTCAATTAATGGGTGCAAAAAGTCATGTGACAATTAAGCTCCACCCAAAGAAGGTGGCCAAAAGTATTGACACCCCTGCAATTCTGTCAGATAATCCTCAGTTTCTTCCTGAAAATGATTGCAATCACAAATTCTTTTGTATTATTATCTTCATTTAATTTGTCTTCAATGAAAAAACACAAAAGAGAATGAAGCAAAAAGGAAAACATTGATGTGGCGCCCCTGCGACTAGGCGCCACAGGGTGGTATTACACTTTAATATAAAAATTGTGTTTTTCTTTCCCTGCAAGGTCATCAGCTCAGGGTTCACTCTAGGAAGTCTGAATTTACACCCACTTAGGACCGCACCACTTAGAATAGGGGGAAACCGATGATTTAGTAGGTTCCATAGGGTGTGGGCGGAGCGTAGGATTGAGGAAGAGTGACAGTTGACAGTTTACCTCAGACTGTGCTGGGAAGGCAGACAGAGTGGTCAGGCCTGGCAGCCCAGCTGAGTGGAGGGTACCCCATCTTTAAGTGGGGACCCAGGACAGAAGGCGACGGGCCAGGACTGGTAGGAGTCGGCTGGTCATGTTGAGGGAGCACCCGGTGACACGGACAACCGAGGCAGCCAGGAGTTCAGCCCTGACTGCAAAACCGACGAGCTGCAGGCCCAACAGAAGCGGGTTGCTGACAGCCCCACAGAGGTACCTCACCCCTCTAGCCCAAAAGATGGTTCTACACTAGAGGTGGAGGACTGAATCCTGGTGGCAGAGGGGAAACTTGTGCGTTCCTGCTGTTCCCATCTGCACGGGTACAGGTCCAGTTGAGCCTACTAGATACAGACTGCAGGACAGGCGGGAGAGCTCTGCAAGGGTGGGAAAGATTGAGAAAGGAAGAAGGAGACCCTGAACGACTAAAGAGAGGACATCTAGAGACTCCATAAGGGGTACCCTGTAAACCAAACTGTACCGTGTCTTGTTTATGCCATCAACCGGTACCGAGTAAAGTGGAGTTAAACTTGAACTGGCTTCCGTTTTTCTTCCCGCCGCAGCCTGAAGGGCTCAGCACCAGCAGCAGCTCAGCAGAGGGGTAAGAACTGCAGCACCATCATTTCCATCACTGCCCTCCCTCACCATCTTCCTTCAATTGCTGCCCTGAGGTAAAGCTCCACCTGTGGGGAGATGTAGCATACTCTGCTGCCTCAACCATCACCTCAGTGGCCGGCTGGCATCGCCAGTACATCTTACCGGACACAACAGGTGGTGTCACAATCCCCTGTAAATAGCCCCTTTTATCCCCCATCATCAACATCTATCATAGTTGATCACCAGGGCATGGCACCGGGATCCCGACCATCCGTGACTCCCTACTCAGCAGTCCCGTTGACCGAGTACCCTATCCCCTAGCTCTGGTTGATTCATTGATCATTTCACACAAGACTCCAAAAATGGGCCAGACAAAAGTATTGGCACCCTCAGACTAATACTTGGTTGTACAACCTTTAGCCAAAATAACTGCGATCAACCGCTTCCGGTAACCATCAGTGAGTTTCTTACAATGCTCTGCTGGAATTTTACACCATTCTTCTTTGGCAAACTGCTCCCGGTCCCTGATATTGGAAGGGTGCCTTCTCCAAGCTGCCATTTTTAGATCTCTCCACAGGTGTTCTATGGGATTCAGGTCTGGACTCATTGCTGCCACCTTAGAAGTCTCCAGTGCTTTCTCTTAAACCATTTTTTAGTGCTTTTTGAAGTGTGTTTTGGGTCATTGTCCTGCTGGAAGACCCATGACCTCTAAGGGAGACCCAGCTTTCTCACACTGGGCCCTACATTATGCTGCACAATGTGTTGGTAGTCTTCAGACTTCAAAAGCCATGCACACGGTCAAGCAGTCCAGTGCCAGAGGCAGCAAAGCAACCCCAAAACATCAGGGAACCTCCACCATGTCTGACTGTAGGGAGCTTGTTCTTTTCTTCGAATGCCTCTTTTTTTTCTCCTGTAAACTCTATGTTGATGCCTTTGCCCAAAAAGAGAGAACATTCTTCCAAAACTTTGTAGGCTTTCTCAGGTAAGTTTTGGCAAACTCCAGCCTGGCTTTTTTATGTCTCGGGGTAAGAAGTGGGGTCTTCCTGGGTCTCCTACCATACAGTCCCTTTTCATTCAGACACTGACGGATAGTACGGGTTGACACTGTTGTACCCTCGGACTGCAGGGCAGCTTGAACTTGCTAGGATGTTAGTCGAGGTTCTTTATCCACCATCCGCACAATCTTGCGTTGAAATCTCTCGTCAATTTTTCTTTTCCGTCCACATCTAGGGAGGTTAGCCACAGTGCCATGGGCTTTACACTTCTTGATGACACTGTGCCCGGTAGACACAGGAACATTCAGGTCTTTGGAGATGGACTTGTAGCCTTGAGATTGCTCATGCTTCCTCACAATTTGGTTTCTCAAGTCCTCAGACAGTTCTTTGGTCTTCTTTCTTTTCTCCATGCTCAATGTGGTACACACAAGGACACAGGACAGAGGTTGAGTCAACTTTAATCCATGTCAACTGGCTGCAAGTGTGATTTAGTTATTGCCAACACCTGTTAGGTGCCACAGGTAAGTTACAGGTGCTGTTAATTACACAAATTAGAGAAGTATCACATGATTTTTCTAACAGTGACATTACTTTTGTCCACCCCCTTTTTTATGTTTGGTGGAATTAGATCCAATTTGGATATAAATTTTTTTTTTTGTTTTTTTCATTGAAGACAAATTAAATGAAGATAATAATAGCAAATAATTTGTGATTGCAATCATTTTCAGGAAGAAACTGAGTATTATCTGCCAGAATTGCAGGGGTGTCAATACTTTTGGCCAACACTGTATGGCATACCACCCCTGTGGGAAAAATCCTGCATGCTGCAGTTTTCAGAGCGGTTTTCTAACCACAGCAGGAGACCTATAATGGCCTCCTATAGGAGCCCATCCGGCTACCGCAAGGCACATGTAAATGCCTGCGGTAGCTGGGTGCTTTGTTCATCCCTGCTGCCGCACGGATGAACAAGGGGTTAATGTTAATAACACATGTGGGCAACATGTCTCCAGGGAGTGTCCACCCTCCTTAGAGACATGGTGATCATACGGGGCAGCATATGAAGGGTTAATTAGGTGTATTACTGTATTGCCGGCTATTGTCGGTATTTACTATTTTATTAATTAAAGCCGGCGGCTCCTCGCTGTGGAGGAGATACAGTACGTAATGTGCGTACTGTATCTGCCGCTATCCAGGGTCCTGAAAGCTTTAACATTAGTTATATGGCGGTGCACTGCCCATGTGGACATGTGCAGTAACTTACGTTTTTTGTTGCATCTGGCAAATACGGCACTTCAGGCTTCCTTTAATACCGCAGATAGCAGCAGTTTTTGAGGGAAGCCTGAAGTGCCGGATTTTCTGGATACGACAAAAAACGTAAGTCACCGCACATGTCCGGAACTCCTATACAAATGCATTAGACAGGACGCGATGTTGCTGTATCGCTTTTTTCTTTAAAAAGGCGGAATTTTGCCGAATTTGTAAAAAAAAAAACGCTGATATGAAACTAATTAAGAATGATGATAGCGGTATTAGGCAGTCACCCAGCATAGAGATGCGCCTTGACACTGGTTGCTGGGCTCACATAAAACTGGACTTTTCAATGTGCTGTATTAATTTTTCAATGTATTTCCTTAACAGTGATGCATGTCTCTATTCCTATATTTAATGTTTGAACATCTTAGCATTCCATCATCTTGCTACATAATATAACATTATGATTAATATTAATCTATTGGCTTTCAGATGGATCTCGAGCCATGGAGCCTTGATGGATAAATGCTCTGTGGGAAGATTGATCTCATGTGTCAGCCTACATAGGTCCACCAGGGTCTTTTCCAAGCCTAGATAGGTCAACCAGGATCTTTTCCAAGCCTAGATAGGTCCACCTGGGTCTTCCCCAAGTCTAGATAGGTCCACCAGGGTCTTTTCCAAGCCTAGATAGCTCCACCAGGGTCTTTTCCAAGCCTAGATAGCTCCACCAGGGTGTTCTCCACCATTATCTTGATTGTACCAAGCCATCGGGTTGCTGGTCTTCTTTGCCTTGTTCCTTCTATTCTTCTGACCATGATGTCTTCCCCAGTGATTTCTCTCTTCGTATGATGTGTAGACAAGTCGCAGCTTGGTGATCTTTGCTTCCAGTGACATGTCTGGCTTGATTTGTTACAAAATTAAATAAATCAAGCCAGACATGTCACTGGAAGGAAGGATCACCAAGCTGCGACTTGTCTACACATCATACGAAGAGAGAAATCACTTAAGAAGGACATCATGGTGGGAAGAATAGAAGGAACAAGGTGAAGAGGAAGAGCAGCAACCTGATAGCTTGATAATATTAAGATAAAGGTGAAGAAGACCCTGGTGGACCTATCTAGGCAGTGGCGTAACTTCAGGCCCAGGGGCCCCGATGCGAAAGCTCCAACAGGGCCCCCAATTATTGGAAATCTTTAATAGTATTAGTCTTTTTCTATAGGCCAAAGGGACTTTTGGGGCCCCCTAGGCTGCAGGGCCCGGGTGTGATCGCAACCCCTGCACCTATTGTAGTTATGCCCCTGTATCTAGGCTTGGAGAAGACCCTGGTGGACCTATCCAGGCTTGGAGAAGACCTGGGTGGACCTATCTAGGGTTGGAGAAAACCCTGGTGGACCTATCTAGGGTTGGAGAAGACCCTGGTGGACCTATCTAGGGTTGGAGAAAACCCTGGTGGACCTATCTAGGCTTGGAGAAGACACTGGTGGACCTATGTAGGCTGCACAAGATCAATCTTCCTACAGAGCGTTTATCTCACTTGAGAAGGACATCAAGGTCAGAAGAATAAAACAAACAAGGTGAAGAGGAAGACCAGCAACCCAATGGCTTGATACTGTCAAGATAACGACAGAGAAGACCCTGGTGGAACTAATTTTGCTTGTATAAGACCCTGTTGGACCTATCTAGGCCCTATCTAGGCTGAAGAAGACCTTGATGGACCTATCTAGGCTTGAAGAAGACCTTGATGGACCTATCTAGGCTTGAGAAGACCTTGATGGACCTATCTAGGCTTGGAAAGACCCAGGTGGACCTATCTAGGCTTGGGAAAGACCCTGGGGGACCTATCTAGGCTTGGAGAAGACCCTGGTAGACCTATTTAGGCTTTCAGAAGACCCCGGGGGACCTACCTAGGTTGCACAATATCAATCTTCCTACAGAGCATTCATCTCACTGTAGAAGACATCATGGTTGGAAGAATAGAAAGAACAAGGCAAAGAGGAAGACAAGGAATCCAATAATATTACATACCATAGATATTAAATGCAGAAAATGATACAGAGGAAATGCAATTGCCCAATTTACATTTATTTCATATTTTACTTCTATATACGGCAGATAACCTGGAAATCCAGATAGTAAAAATAGGAATTAATTTCAGGTAATAGAAAAGAGCAGCTCTGCTGTATAGGATGCTGCAGTGACAGCTGAAAAAGAGAACATCATTTATTTTCACATATCTTATTCTCAGAAAGAAAAAATATTCTTCTCTATATATAATTATTGGGATTTTCATAGCAAGATATGCAGCAAATGGAAAGATGTCCCGGATCCTGAAGAGACGCCTTTTATTATATTATCAGATTTATCGACACATATTATTTCTGCATATTCCAAAGTAGCAAAACTTTTCTGTGTTCACCGGGAAGGAAATAAGAAGTTTTCATTGTAATATATTATGATATATTTTCTATTATAATTTGTGAATCGCTCTATCACTTTGTGTCTTTATAGTGAGGACACAATCCCTTACATTCTGCTGCAATTAAGACTATTTACACCAATGACATGAAAACTGTCACATATTGTAGGATTAATTGTAATTTAAATTAAGTTGCATTAAGTTTCCGGTGCGATCTTCATATCCCGACCCACATTTTGCTCCTAATTTCAGATCTCTTTGTTTGTTTGTGGTGTTTTGTTTCTCCTAATAATGCATGCAGGATATAAGGGCCGCAAGGTACTATAGACATAAAGGGGTCATGACACGCTAGTGGTATAGTGGATGAGGGAATGGAAGAAGGATGGAGATAACAGGTAAGGTCACTGGGTAGCTAGACTGACCCAATAGACTGGAGTCCTTAGTCTGACTATGTACCCAGAAATTCCTCTGGTGGTGAGGAGGTCTGGGCCACCACCCTTTCCCTTGCGCTAACTCCTTCTCACCTCCACCCATGGACTGGGATAGATAGCAACTCTCACAGCTAAGGGAAACACAGGGGCGTAACTACAACACGTGCAAGGGTTGCGATCGCACCCTGGCCCTGCAGACTGGGGGCCCCAAAAGTCTCTTTGGCCCATAGAAAAAGACTAATACTATTAAAGATTTGCAACAATTGGGGGCCCCGTTGGAGCTTTAGCATCAGGGCCCCAGGGCCTTAAGTTACACCACTGGGGAAACACCAAGGACTCCAGCACAAGGTGCACAAACGTCTTCTCGGTTTGCGGCCTTTAAGAGACTACAACTCTATCAGCGACATCAGCTGGTGGAAAAGGAGGCTATTTGAAGGGCAGGGGTGTGGTCACCTGGCAAACCTACAACTCCCCACCTGCAGAGCCACATAACAGCAGCATCTGAACATTAACACTGAATGTGCTAAAGGGAATAAACTCCTTTTAAAACTGCACAGAGCTTTACACATAGACTGCAGCAGTGAACACGTGACAAGTTGTCCAGACATGGCATTAAAGTCTACAGTCACTAATTCGCCAGTGACGGCGTCAGAAGTGATCGGTCATGTGACCACAAGTATGTGATCTGTATAGCCCTGACCATATCCCAACTAGAATTGCTCAGCCTCACTCAATAGAAGTGAATTAAACGAGGATACACGGCTGTTCAGAATATGGCCGGAAGTATCAATATTACATACTCGTGGTCACATGACCACCCGTTCCCAGTGCCAACACCGGTGTATTCTGACAATGCGCCGAATGATTGAGTACTTTCCTCCATATCTACAGTCTGTGCTTCCTGATAACTTAAATGCTTTCCCCCCTCTCCACACTAAATGCTTTCCCACCTCTCCACACTCTAATCTACTGGGTAAAACCTCCTCCCCTTATTGCTGCGATGTCTAATACTTAGACAAGGAGATCAGAAAGCTAAAAAAAATCAATGCCAAGGTTTATTTGTGTCAGTTTTAGATAACTAGAAGAAAGATTTAGGCTATGTTCACACATTGCATTTTTTTTCTGCAGCCAAAATCTGATCTTGTGGCAGTTAAAAAAACTCCTTCAAATGGACAGGTTTTGCTGCACTTTTACTCCATCTTTACTGCATTTTGGGTGTCATTTGTCCGCAGTACATGTGTAATAAAGTTACCTTCATTCTCCACAAAAGCAGCAACAACGCTGAAAGAATTGACATGCTGCTTCTTTCACCAATGCAGCAAATTTCCCTTTGGGTCAGGAAAAAAAGCAATGGTGTGCAAGTACAGCCAAGCACTCATGTATTTGTATGAGCGCACATCTATTATCTACATAAAATAAGCAAAAATGAATGAGCTTTGCTTTGCTTTTCAGAGCAGATATTTCACTTTAGATCCCTTCGACTGTGATAGGTTTCCCAGAACATGCGATCCTAGAGCTAATTAGGAGTCATAGCCTGATCTTTAATGAGGCTGCCTGTGGAATTTGGCACGTGTTGCTGCTATGATTTAAATCTGAGTTGTTTTTTTTCCTTTAGTTAATGCTGTTGTCTATGCCGTGTGCGGCTCTGCAAGTGGAGATGGAGGGGTGTGTCAGAGCTCTGATCTCCACTCCCTCAGCCTTCACGTAGTTCCGCTTCCCTCCACTGGGTGTTGCAGATAGAATTCATTATCTACTAGGACCCCATGCAGTGAGGACGTTCTGTGCTGTGCTGTGCTGCTGCTGTTCCCTTCCATAGGAGCTGCTGGATTTTCCCAGTCTGTGGGTGGAAGTATGGTAGGGGTTCTTAGCCTAGGGCTGATGAGGAGCAAAGGGCAAAGGTTGTGGCCTGGGCATCCTCACCCTCAGAGGTAACTCCAGGAACAAGGTGAGCCAAGGACCACCAGTCTATGGCTGGAAACACACTGTCCAAGTGACTTGCATGAGTCTCGGATCATCCACCCGGCACGACCCCTGCCTCTTTGGACGGGATACAGTCAGTGGTATGTTTTTCTATGCAGCTCCACTGCTCCCATCCAGAGAGGGGGAGGCCATCCATAGTGAATGATCAAAGACTCGTGCAAGCAACAGCTTAAGGGTCACACTAGTTCCTCAGTTGGCCTTTGCCCATCTTACCATCTTGCCTCCTGATTCCCTATCCGCTATACCACCCCGAGACAGAACTAAGATGCATCAGAGAAACCATGGTGTGGAGTGTCAGAATCTGTAGTGTGAACAGCGCCCGATGCCGCCATGACACTGCGCGTTTTGAGCGAAGCGCCAATGCCCTGTAATTCAATGAATCCCCATGTAATCATAGCAGGGATTTTGCAGTACTTCCAGCACTTTTTCCTCTACATTTTCGCTGCAATGTGAAAAATTAGCATTTTTAATATGTCGCTCGCTCTCGCCTCCATTAAAGCTTTATGTTGTTGAGTTATGAATGCTTTCAAGCCGGATGAGCATATGTTGTGTCTTTATTTCAGCAGGTAGTATTAGGATAAAGTGCAGATATTAAGTATTATTCATACATCAGAGCCTTTTCCCAGGGTAAAAAAAAAATCCTTCTAACCTGATATCATTTCTTTTAGTAATCACCTTAAAAATTACCAACACTCCGATGCCGAGCAGCTTGATGATCCGCAGTCTTGGCTCGGGCCCATAAAACAAGCTGTTTGGAGACCTCTTTATTAGTTTTTAATTTATTTTCGTCAATTGCTTATTTTTTTCCCTCCACTATTCCAATAGGAATCCTGTTCATTAGTGAAGCCGAATGTTCATTAAAAAAGCTCCAAATTTACTTTTTTTTTATGTAGTAAATTGACATTTATCATTTTAGGACAAAATCTATTAAAGGAGATCTGTGCGGAAAGTTTAGCTTTGATTAATGGGAATAAGCAGATTTAGTTTTTTTTTATCTTGCCCTCGGATACCTGATAATTGTTCGGTTCATTAGCAGACCCAATAGGAGCTCAGTTTTCTAGATTGGGATGGATTATTTTGAAAGGGGAATACATTTTGGAAAAGGAACATTACAGAAAAGAAACAATGCGTTACAATGGGTTCCTCGTGGGCGGGGACTGAGGGGGCAGAGCGCAGCATGAGGGTTCTCCCTTTAGGTTTCTTGGGATGTGTACACCCTACATTGTGTGGTTTTGATGTTTTTTCTCCTTTATGATCCTCTGTGGAGCCTGGAAAAAAAAGACAAGTGAAAAAAAAGTCTGCTGCATTATTAAACACAATATCAAAGCTTTTCTGTACTGCTAAAAAGTATGAAAAACTCACATTCACTTCACCTAAAACGCTTCAAATATGGTGAAAAACACATTTTTTTGCCTCCTTTAAATAATGTAGGCACAGAAAGTACCATTTAGCTATCTCGCAATGTAAATGATGAAGGCACAGATAGTACTGCCTACCTGTCTCTCTATGTAAATGATGAAGGCACAGATAGTACTGCTTACCTGTCTCACAATGTAAATGATGAAGTCATAGATAGTACTGCCTATATGTCTCTCTATGTAAATTATGAAGTCATAGGCTGGGGTCACATTTAAAACGTGAATTGCATTCACCGCATCCAGATCCGGATGCGGTGAAAGCAATACCGGTCACACACATTTTTTTACAAAAATGTGTGCAGAATACCGCACTGCAGTAACCGGATGGCTCAGGATGTGTAATCCTGAGCCATCTGGCAACTGCATAGTTTACTAATGCCAGCAATAGCCGGGATCAGCAAACTGTTCTTTGTCTTGTAAACATTGTAATTTAATAAATAAAAGAATGGTTGAGGTCTCTAGGGGAGAAGCTTAGTCCCCCCTAGAGACCGGACGCCCACTCAGGTAGGCTACACCTACAATGCCCCCATGCCACGGGCTCCTCCGAGCTCCGTGCATGTTCCCCTACCTCCCCCCCCCCCTCTGTTATAAGTATCCCTAAATGTGGCATAAACACAGTCATTACAGTACAAATCTAGTTGCATAGTTACGTGCTTCTTCATGATCTGCCAATATCCCTCCATGGGCGGGGCTGTGTGCTTCTGCCTCCGCCCACGAAATCATGATGCCCGCCCTCTGTGGCCTTCACCCTGTGTTTTCAGGGTGGCCGCGTCATGAAAGGGGTGGGGCTCAGTTGGCGTCATACCGATAGCCCCGCCCCTTTCATGACGCGGCCACCCTGAAAACACAGGGTGAAGGCCACAGGGGGCGGGATCAGCAAACTATGCAGTTGCCGGATGGCTCAGGATTACACATCCTGAGCCATCCGGTTACTGCACAGCGGATCATAGAACCGCTCCGAAAACTGCAGCCTGCATGATTTTTAACGCAGGCTGCAGTGCCGGAGACGGTGTTTTGCATTAACTCCTATGAGGAGCGTTTCCTGGTCCGGTTTTGAGCTTTTTGAAAGCTCAAAACCGGATCAGGATTCTAAAAAAAAAAGCGTAGATGTGACCCTGGCCATAGATAGTACTGCCTATATGTCTCTCAATGTAAATGGTGAAGATTGCAAAGTATTCACTGATCTCAGGGAGACCAGTCCAAGAAAACACTGCGGGCAGCTAGCTAAAGCGCTCAAACACAGTGAATTCCTAGGCACATTGCCCCCTGGGATATATGAATATGCAAATAGAGTCTGTGGAGCCTCGGTTAGGAGAATGTAAATGATGAAGGCACAGATAGTACTGCCTGTATGTCTCTCAACGTAAATGATGAAGCACAGATAGTACAGCTTACCTGTCTCTCAATGTAAAGAAAGTACCACTTACCTATCTCACAATGTAAATGGTGAAGTCATAGTACTGCCTGTATGTTTCTCAACATAAATGATGAAGCACAGATAGTAATGTCTACCTGTCTCACAATGTAAATGATGAAGGCACAGATAGTACTGCCTACCTGTCTCACAATGTAAATGATGAAGGCACAGATAGTACTGCCTACCTGTCTCACAATGTAAATGATGAAGGCACAGATAGTACTGCCTACCTGTCTCTCTATGTAAATGATGAAGGCACAGATAGTACTGCCTCCCTGTCTGTAAGTACAGACAGTACTACCGCCTAGTCACTGTTGATGATGCAGGTACAGATAGTACTGCCGCCTAGTCACTGTTGATGATGTAAGTACCGATAGTACTACCTCCTAGTAACTGTTGATGATGTAGGGATAGATAGTATTGCCTTCTAGTCACTGTTGATGATGTAAGTACAGATAGTATTGCCTTCTAGTCACTGTTGATGATGTAAGTACCGATAGTACTGCCTTCTAGTCACTGTTGATGATGTAGGTACAGATAGTACTGCCTTCTAGTCACTGTTGATGATGTAGGGATAGATTGTACTGCCTTCTAGTCACTGTTGATGATGTAAGTACAGATAGTATTGCCTTCTAGTCACTGTTGATGATGCAGGTACAGATAGTACTGCCTTCTAGTCACTGTTGATGATGTAGGGATAGATTGTACTGCCTTCTAGTCACTGTTGATGATGTAAGTACAGATAGTATTGCCTTATAGTCACTGTTGATGATGTAGGTACAGATAGTACTGCCTTCTAGTCACTGTTGATGATGTAAGTACCGATAGTACTGCCTTCTAGTCACTGTTGATGATGTAAGTACAGATAGTACTGCTGTCTAGTCACTATTGATGATGTAAGTACCGATAGTACTGCCTTCTAGTCACTGTTGATGATGTAAGTACAGATAGTACTGCCGTCTAGTCACTGTTGATGATGTAGGGATAGATAGTACTGCCTTCTAGTCACTGTTGATGTAGGGATAGATAGTACTGCCTCCTAGTCACTGTTTATTTAAGGATAGATAGTACTGCCTTCTAGTCACTGTTGATGGTGTAGGTACAGACAGTACTGCCGCCTAGTCAGTGTTCATGATGTAGGGACAGATAGTACTGCCTTCTAGTCACTGTTGATTATGTAAGTACGAATAGCACTGCCTCATAGCCACTGTTGATGATGTAGGTACAGATAGTACTGCCTCCTAGTCACTGTTGATGATGTAGGGATAGATAGTATTGCCACCTAGTCACTGTTGATGATGTAAGTACAGACAGTACTGCCTCCTAGTCACTGTTGATGATGTAGGTACAGTTAGTACTGCCGTCTAGTCACTGTTGATGATGTAAGTACAGTTAGTACTGCCTTCTAGTCACTGTTGATGATGTAAGTACAGTTAGTACTGCCTTCTAGTCACTGTTGATAATGTAGGGACAGATAGTACTACCTCAGTGTCTCTATATGTAAATGATGTAGGTGCAGATGTTATCATTATTACTCTCATCAGTGTTTGATTCAGGCAAACATATTAATAACACTGTTAGTCACATCTGTACCTGCCTTATTATCTGCATCCTCTTCTGATTTGCATTTTGCCTTCTCCAGTGAAAGCGTTGACAAACAGGACAAAATCTCCCCCTTCCTCCACCTTATTTTCGTTTTCAGTCTTTCACTGTACACTGTCATTTCTGCTTTTAGCTTTTTTTTCTATTTTCTCATTAAACTAAATGCAAAAGTGCACGAAAAATAAAGTGACCATCGCTTCCCGGGGCTTGTGGCAGCACGCCCGACATTGCAGCGTGATTTTCTTGTTGTAAGGTTGCAGCTTCCTTCATATTTACAGCGATCCGGGCATGTCACAAAATGTTCTTTCATACAGCGGAAACTTTCCGTGGGTCTTATAAGGCACGTCTGCACCGAGAAGCCTCCGACGGCGGAAGATTGTCTCAATAAAATACAAAGTCACATATGAAATCTTGTTTTTTTTTTCTGTAATACAAAACATATTAATATTTATCAGCGTCCAGACAGGACTATTATTTTTATCTTCTTTTTGGATGACACCGGTGGAGATCCACATCTTGATCCGGGGTGCACAGGCTGCCGAATTGCATTTCATGTTTTTTAATTTAAGTTTTCTTTCCGCGGATTCAGTTTTGATTCTCGTTGTTTCTTTTATCTATTGAAGAAAACTTGATACATTTTTCATTGTTATGTATTAGATTTTACAAGGTAAATTTCATAAGAGCCGAGATGTAAAATGATTTTGTTTTCTCTTCCGTACCCAATAAGATTCCCATGAAAGTGTGACCAGTGAGACCTTGAGCTCTGGCGGTCTCTCGAATCCCCAGAATGAAGGGGCTCCCGGATCACTTTTCGGAGCAGAGTTGACCTTTCTTGAGTGTTGACTCTTCGTTGAATTGAATGGGAGATGTAAATGGCGACAGAGCGGGAAATTCTGAATACAAAGTAGGGCCGGCATGGGATGCTACAAAATCTATATTTTCTCCACGTATCCGCTGAGGTGTCCATGTTACGGGAGCTTTCAGTAACTATATTTAGAGATTTTCTTTCCAGCAGACACATGGACATCAATAGACAGAGTCTGATTCACTGGCATCTACAGGAGAGTGTTGTGGGCATGATCGTTGACCTGTGCGGAGGAGATGACCTATAATATTATCAATAGTGATAGTGTCACGCATGTAGCGGACGGTATAACGAGCAAGGAAACCTGGGTAGCTAGTAAGGCCCTGGACTGGAGTCCCTGGCTAGCCCTGTACCCAGAGATACCTCAGATGGCGAGGAGGTTCAGGCCACTGCCATTGCTCTCTACTCCTCAACCAGCCCTGTGCTACTCCCTTCCACTTCCCACTTTTACAGGAGTAAACAGCAACTTTCTAAAGGATATGTGCAAAGAATCTTCAAGAGTCAACATGTGGCAGATAGTGGTTCTTGTGTAATCTCTATGTTGGTGTAGTGTACCTGCTCTGTGACTGGTGCCAAGCAGAGCAGGAAGGGTAAGAAGATGAGTTGTGACATCACTGATTATCTTCTACATGAGAGTGTTTTGGGCATGTTCTGTGCAGAGGTTATTACGCAGAGATAGTGTCACGCATGTAGCGGAGGGTATAACAAGCAAGAAAACCGGAGTAGCTAGTAAGGCCCTGGACTGGAGTCCCTGGTTAGCTCTGTACCCAGAGATACCTCAGATGGCGAGGAGGTTCAGGCCACTGGCATTGCTCTCTACTCCTCAACCAGCCCTGTGCTACTCCCTTTCACCTCCCACGTACAGGAGTAAACAGCAACTTTCTAAAGGATATGTGCAAAGGATCTTCAAGAGTCAACATGTGGCAGATAGTGGTTCTTGTGTAATCTCTATGTTGGTGTAGTGCGCCTGCTCTGTGACTGGTGCCAAGCAGAGCAGGAAGGGTAAGAAGATGAGTTGTGACATCACCCATTATGTTCTACAAGAGTGTTGTGACAGTGTTCTGTGACCTGTACGGAGGTCATTTCACAGAGAGGGAAGGAGATGACCTATAATATTATCAACAGTGATAGTGGATCTTGTGTAATCTCTATGTGTTGTGTGCCTGATCTGTATCTGGTGCATAGCAGAGCAAGAAGGGTAAGAAGATGAATTGTGACATCACAGATTATCTTCTACAGGAGAGTGTTGTGACAGTGTTCTGTGACCTGTGCAGAGGTCATTACGCAGAGAGGAAAGGAGATGACCTATGATATTACCAATAGTGAATAGGGAATCAAGTGTAATCTCTATATAGGTGTTGTGTGCCTGCTCTGTGACTGGTGCAAAGCAGAGCGGGAAGGGTAAAGCTCCCGTCACCCACAACGATGCACCAGCGATCCCGACAACGATAACGATCCTGTAGGGAAGATGATCTGTTACATCACACATTATCTTCTACAAGAGAGTGTTGTGAGCATGTTCTGTGACCTGTGCAGATGTTATTGCACAGGAAGGGAAGGTGATCTATGATATTACCATACTGAATAGTGGATCTGTCGAGCCCACTGGGACGAGGATACTCGGTACCGGACCGGGTCTGCTACTGGGGAATGTCACGGGTGGTCCTGGTCCGGACCGTGTCCTGGGCCCCGGCAATAATAAGGGAATATTTACAGGGGATATTAGTTTGTCGTGATGCCACCCACGACTTGTGGTCAGTAATGGGACCACCACTGCTACAGAACCTCCGGGGATGATGTTATGGCAGCTAAGGATGGTATAGTTCTCCGTGGGTAGAACTGAGTTCCCCGGGGCAGTGGTGATGTTAGTGTCTATGGTGTAGTGTAAGCTTGGGATGAGTGCAGTACACTTACTGTCCTGATGCTGCAGCTTTCCTTTCTCCAGCGTTCAGAGCTGACAGGCTGTGGCTCTCCAGGCTGGATCTCTCTGCAATCCTGTTGCAGGGAATCATATGCAGGCAGTGGAAAATCATGCAAGGGAGTCATAAACAAGGTTCACCGTGTTTACTTCTCAAGTTGTTCAGCATAACAGCTCAGTTCAGTTCACAGTACAAGTCTTTACACGGGCACAACTCTCCCCTCCGGGTTCCTCTTACTCCCTGCAGCCAGGTTGTTCCTCTTTGTGACCCCTCACTCTTTCTCAGTCCTTTCCAGGCTTTTATTCTCTGTCTCTCACTTTGTGTGTGCGTGTCTCCAGACAGTATGGCGGTGGCTCAGACCATTGTGGACCCTCCGGGTTGCCACTGAGCTGCCTGTGCTTTGGGGTGGGAACCCTAACTTGAAGCTAGAGTTCCCCGTCGGTAATCTGGGGAAACCGGTTGAATCGTCGGTCCCCTTCAGAGCCGACACTCTGCTGCTAGCCTAGCCTCCAATAGTCCTATTGTGCTAGGCTCTATCAGGCTCCTTCTAACCGTGTACTTCGGGATCAATAGGAGGGCTACTCCGCCTGCATTCGGTCATCTCAGCTGTGGTTCTAGGGCCCAGTATCACTGGCCCTCTCGTCCCTCACACTCCTGGGGTGCTGGCTCCGGTTAAGCTTTCTCTCTGTGGCTCGCACTGGCTCTCCAGATTCTGCGTTCCTTTCACCCCACTCCTCCAGGACGTGCGCTTCTTGTCTATCTGCTCAGCCTACTTTGGCCTGCACTGCTGTCTTTCAGCCTGGTTTCTGCTTCTCAGCCTGCTGCTGGTCTGTGTCTTGGCTGCTCGGCACCCTGGGCCTACTGGGCCATGTCAAATACCAAGTGCACCTAGCAGGAGGCTGCCAGCTCCACTGAGAGGACATAAAAATTCAGAAAAAACTCACCAAAAATCGGCCAAGTCAAATACCCATTGCACTTATCAGGAGACTGCCAGCTCCACTGAGAGACAACACAAGTGTCTAAATACCGGTGCGCAATCTCCTGAAACCCAAGCGATGGGGGCGGTTGTGGCACCTGCGACCAGCCATGCTATCAAGGTGGTGATTGGTGGTATATGAAGACACAAGGTTACCATTGGGCGTCAGTCACGCTGGTGTATATGATGCACAGTGTCAGTCTGCAGCCTATTGGTCAAGCCCATGCTATTACATCAGGCGGGCTGCTCTGCACCACATACCTGCATCACAAATGACAGACGCCCCCCAGAGGGCTCAGCCTCAAATTGCAAGAGATAAAAAGGTGCAATAAAACACTAATGATGAAGATGTGAGGTGTCTGTGGATATTTTGGCCAATATACGTAAGCTCGTAAACCGCGTCAAGGGCCCTCACGCTTACGAGTCCTAACCATATGTTTCCCAGCCATATGCTTGTTTGTTTCACAAAAGATCACCGAATAGGACATAAAAATTTGTACACACTAAATCTACCCCCAAGCTATTCCCCTAAATTACCAGCAAGTGATGAGTGTTAACCTATGGTGTGCCTGAATGTTGCATAACTCATATAAAAAGTAAAATCTTCAAGTATTAAGACACATATAAATACTCAATTTACATTGATGTAACCCGCAACTTTGAGGCATTAAATGTGAAGAGGTCTTATTGAAGGGAGGGAAAAAAAGGTGACATGTGACATCACATATTGTGACACATGGATAGTGTGTAATCCATACATAGATGATACCTAATAATAGGTTGTCATGGGGCTACGATGACAGAGAGTGGCCTCTCCTATAATAGGGGTCAGAAGGTTGCAGAGTAAGGCTACATGAATGCCTACGCTGGTTAGAGCTGCTTTGCATCCCTGTAAACTGTGCAGATTCCTCTTGAGCTGATGCTGCAATGAGAAAAGCAATTCTTTTGTCTCTGAAGGATTTGCAACTTGTCCTATCTCAGCTGTTCTTTTTTATCCACTCCCCTCTTAAGCCCCCCGCGGTAACCGGTCATGTGACTGCGACATCATGCCAGGTCCTGTACATCCGGAGATGGCGACGGCGGTGGATCCCTGGACAGGTGAGAATCGATTCTTTTTATCTTTATCCCCTGCTTTCACTTAAATTTCACTTCCGCAATATATATATGTTCCGGAAGTGAAAATAGATGGTTATGAGCGATTTTAATGTACTGAGCATGCTCAGTGCACTAAAATCGGGTCCGAGAAACCATCCGATGTTTTCTCGGACCTGTGCTCTATAGGCCCCCATGCTATGGGCCACGGATCAAGTTGGTTCCGATTCGGTCCGATTTTATCCTCTGTGCTCAAAATCGGAGCAGTCTCCGATTTTGGGTACAGCAAAAAATCTAACCGAATCAGATCCTACAAAAATTGGATGGCAATAAGGCCAAATCCGATGTGATCCGTGGCCCATGGGATAACATGGGGTCCAAATGGGATCTGTTCCTGTCCGTGGGGTCCTACAAAATGTAGGATCCCACGGACAGGAAAAATTACGCAGTGTGAAACCAGCCTAAGCAACATTGCTGCTAAGTCACAAGTTTGGTGACGCAACAGTGACCTCACCAGCGATCTCGCTATGTGTGACACTTAGCAGCGACCAGGCCCCTGCTGTGAGATTGCTTGGTCATGTCAGAGTCGCCTGGACCATTTTTTGATCATTGGGGTACCGCTGGGCAGCATGCATCACTGTGTTTGACAGGGACAATGACCAACGACCTCAATACTATAGATCTGAGAAACAGGATCCCAACGACCGCCGAATCTTACTGGATCGTTGCTGCGTCGCTGATGAGATCTTTCTGTTTGACATCTCATCAGTGATCCCGACAGGTTGGATCACTGTCAGGATCGCTGGTGCATCGCCAAGTGTAACTGTACCCTTACTCACCTCTTATCCTGTGTAATTGCCAGTGATAGCTTGCTTTACCTTGGTATCAGTGTGGAGGTGTGAGCAGTGGAGAGAAAAGTTCCTTTGGACGTGTTTCTGAAGATCTCTGCCTGGAAGTTTTCTTTACCCTTGTCTTATTCCCTTTGTATTGTTATTAGAGAGCAGGACTAGTGTTCCTGCTTCCCTACGCACTAGTCAGGGCCGATCTTAGGGAAAAACAGGGCTAGGAATAAGATTGTCACACAAAGTAAAAGTACCCATCTAGGGAAATCAGGGAGCTCAGAGTTGCCTAGGGTAAGTGTCAGGGTTTGCCCTTCCTGTCTAACCCTAGTGGCAGTATCATGACATAGCTTTAGCTGCCAAATTGAAAATTTGCAACATTTTAGATTTTCTAAAATATAGTTGGTGATAATGAACGTTTGTAAAAACAACTATTTTTTATTACGGTATATGTTTAAATTGAAAAACTGATTTATAACATAAGTTTAAAGTAATCTCTCAGCCCAAACTGGGACATTACAGGTTTTCCTCCAGGATTGTCCTGTATTTAGCTCCATCCATCTTCCCATCATCTCTAAGCAGCTTCTCTGTCCCTGCTGAAGAAGAGTCTCCCCACAGCAGGATGCTGCCTCCACCATGTGTGACGGGAGGAATGGTGTTTTTGGGTTGATGTGCAGGTCTAGTTTTCTGCCACACATAGCGCTAGGCATTTAGCTTAAAATATTTTTCTTTGGTCTCATCTGACCAGAGCACCTTCTTTCACATGTCATGTAGAGGACACAGGGACCTTGTGAAAGAAGGTGCTTCCTACACATGAGAAACAATAGGAAGCAGAATTGCTGTAAACCAAGAAGACAGAAGACTTTGGGCCTCCATATTCATACTAAGGATCCAGGGATATCATATTTAGTGTTAATCAGAATAAACTTGCCATGCTCCATTGGTCTAAAAAAAAATGGAGATATTCTTCCCCGGAAACATTCTCCATTCCTGGAGATCTATATGGACCGGAACAGGATCACATGGGAGTTGTGTGACTAAGTGCCGTTGGCCCTTTCACCTTTACTATAACTATGACTTGCCTATAACATTTAGAAAGCTTTACCCCGACGTTCCAAGCCTCGTTTCTCCTCCATATTTTTCATTTCATTGCTGGAATATTTTAGACACTTTTTTTCAATCACATACAACAGAAAGTTACTATGCAAAGGTTTATGATCTAAGCCAAAAAAATCCCATTAGAAGCATCCTTCAGAAGCTTGTAGGAGAAAATAGCTAGGGTGCTCTCCAGATTTCTGTCAAGACGTAGAAAAGAATGTCAATTTACATGACACAGCGAGCCTGGTAATCATACGGTACCTCTGAAATGCCACGCTAATGGCTTCAAAAAACTGCATTTAAAGGTGATTTACTTTAAATCGAACAAATTGTTACTTTTTTTTAAATGACCATTTGGCAATTTTTGTTATTTTATTTTTTTTTGCTGCACCCTTCTGTTGGACGCATGTTTGTGAAATGAATTCTTTATTAGTAATCTCTTGTATTCGGGATTTGATCTTCAGTTCCTCCTTGGAAATTGTTCAGATTCATAAAGATTGTGCAGCTCTTCTGAGTTTCCTGTTGATGCAACATGTAGACCAGGTAACGTAATGGCGGAAGACAAGAAACTAGGACATTACACCTAAAGTCTCCTAATGAAATCCAGTCCAACCTCCAGCCTATATTCCAGAGAAAGTCAAGCTTTCCCCTATGAGATGGTGACAATTGTTCCATTTTAGGTGGAAAAGATCTTCCTGACTTCTAAGACACCAACCTGAAGAAACTAGGACATTACACCTAAAGTCTCCTAATGAAATCCAGTCCAACCTCCACCCTATTATATTATTCCAGAGAAAGTCAACCTTTCCCCTATGAGATGGTGACAATTGTTACATTTTAGGTGGAAAATATCTTCCTGACTTCTAAGACACCAACCTGAAGAAACTAGGACATTACACCTAAAGTCTCCTAATGAAATCCAGTCCAACCTCCACCCTATCATGTTATTCCAGAGAAAGTCAACCTTTCCCCTAAGAAATGGTGACAATTGTTCCATTTTAGGTGGAAAAGATCTTCCTGTCTTCTAAGACACCAATCTGAAGAAACTAGGACATTACACCTAAAGTCCCTAAAGTCTCCTAATGAAATCCAGTCCAACCTCCACCCTATCATGTTATTCCAGAGAAAGTCAACCTTTCCCCTATGAAATGGTGACAATTGTTACATTTTAGGTGGAAAAGATCTTCCTGACTTCTAAGACACCAACCTGAAGAAACTAGGACATTACACCTAAAGTGCCTAAAGTCTCCTAATAAAATCCAGTCCAACCTCCACCCTATCGTGTTATTCCAGAGAAAGTCAACCTTTCCCCTATGAGATGGTGACAATTGTTCCATTTTAGGTGGAAAAGATCTTCCTGATTTCTAAGACACCAATCTGAAGAAACTAGTGGATCAGCGGCCAATTGCCAAAAATGTAAGCTAAGTTGTCAGTTTGGTGAGCGACACTCAATCATCCAATCTAGTGCTGGGTTGAGCTGAGCTGTTGGTGTCTTGATTGACAGCTCAGTCATCCAATCTGAGATGGGGAGGTGCTGGGTTTCTTCAGGTGTTCCCTGTTTTCTGTGATTGTTCAGCAATTTAGCTGAGTAGTTAGTCCCAGATCACCGCCAGTCGTAGCACTTGCTCTTTGGTGTATCTTGACCTTGCTTACCTGTGCTCTGTGTTTTGACCATTGCTGCCAGACCTTGGACCTCCTCTTACTATCCATTTGCCTTGTCCTTTTTCTTTGATCCACTATCCTCCTGGTATTCTGACCCCGGTCTGTTACCTGACTACACCTTTGTGTATTTCCTTAGTCCACGACATCCTCTCCTGATATCTGTCCCCAGAACATTTGACTGCCCTGCCCCACAGCTTGTCTGTGCAGTGACTAACATCACAAGAGAGAATCGATTCTGTGCAAATTGAATTTGTATTACATTTTAGAAAGTGTGTTGGTCATCATTGTCATTTTACATAAAACAGAAGATTTCATCCTGCAAAGAAGGCTCACATGGCCTCATATGCAATTGTGTGGCTCTTGACATCACATGGTGTAGGATAGCCAATCAGAAGGGACCCTCATAGCCACTATAAAAACCAAAGCAAGAAATGCAGTATCCAATTAGTAGTGATTCTGGATAGTGAGAGGACATCACAGCTTAGCAATAAAGATAGAGACGGAAAGCCATAAAATACTGAAGAAACATTACAGATGTGTGTGACAGTTCTGCAGTGAACAGCAGTTACCATCTGGTTACCCAAAGCCAAATATTTAAGGGTCACCTTGACATTACTAAGGTTGTGCTTACAATACAGAGCTTGAGAAGTGTTCAGAGCAGACCTAGGAGACATCAGAGTTTTAGTAACATTTCTGCAGGGAAATTGAAGGTTTTGCCATTTTTGTGCTGTACAAAACTCAGTATTCAGTGCAAAGTTTTTATTAAGAATTCAATTCAGAAGGTCTCTCCTGTTTCTGAGAATCCCTTGATCATTCAGAGAGAGTTGGTAGATCTGTATCATATGTGTGTCCACCCTATGAGATCTTGGGCGAGGCTGGGATCTTCTTGTCTATACCTTGTGGTCTACAACGTTTGTTTAAATTACCGTAATCTACTTTCTTTTATCCAGTGGCGTAACTTCAGGCCCAGGGGCCCCAATGCCCAAGTTCCAACTGGGCCCCCAATTATTGCAAAAATTTAATAGAATTTGTTTTTTTTATAGGCCAAAGGGACTTCTGGGCCCCTAAGGCTGCAGGGCCCAAGTGTGATCGCAACCCCTGCACCTATTGTAGTTATGCCTCTGCTTTTATCGTAGCAGAGGTTAATAACTCCTTCCTTTTTGGCAGTTTCTTATAGCCTTTTATCTCAGGTGTGACTTTTATGACCTCTCCCTTTCGCTATAAATAGTCATGTGTCTTATCATTTGACTTGGTTATAGATTCCTTTACTATGCAGACCACTTGGGAAGGAGCCAGCCTCTGGAAGAAGCTGAACAGCAATTGCAGCTGTGGTGTTTTGCTGTATTTGGAGATGTTTTAAGTTATATCCTCTTGTGTCTATTTTCCCTCTTTTTGTCTTCCATTCCTCATGTTGTATTGTTGCAGTGACGAGACTAGTGTCCTTGCCGGTCTGCCTCCTAGCCAGGATGAGTGCAGGGCCAGCAAGGTCCTAGGCATGCGATGGCAAAAGGGGAAGGACCCGTTTAGGGATGTTAGGGAGCACAGGGCAAGCAAGAACCTAGGCATGTGCTGGTGATAAGGGGAAGGACCTGTAGGGTCCAGGCTCAGGTGAGTGACAGGAGGTGACCTCTTTCTCCTCTCCCTATTGTCAGGGTGCCCCTTCTATTACATTCCTGTTGTCTCCTTTGTGTTGTACCACACGTTAGGCGTCCATACTCAATGGCGTGACAATATGAGTATATAGGATGCTGTGCTTGAGTGTCACATGCTCATATTGCACTGACTTTGCTGATGCTGCTGTGTGTGTTTGTGTTTGCATTTCTTCAGGAGCTGCATGAGGTAGGGATGTGAAGGTCTTGTACTCAGCTGCTGGTGATGTAGGTATATAGATGTGAAGGTCTTGTGCTCAATTGCTGGTTGATGTGAGGCTGGATGTGGCTCACCTGGAGTTCCCTCCGCCTGGCCTTTAAGTAGCCTTCCCTTTCCTCTGTCAGACACCATTGATAGAGTTATTTACTTTTGATAACTGAGCTGTGAAGATGCCTTGCTGCTGAACTGAAGTCTCTCCTGGAGTTCTATTACCTTGGGAGTAGCTATAATTCCTGACCCTTGGGTGGAGGCAGGGGCCCTCAGCCTAGGGCTAATCAGGAGCTTAGGAAAAAGGGTGGCGGCTGGGACCTCCTCACCATCAGAGGTACCTCCGAGAACTGGGCGAGCCAGGGACCCCAGAATCAGGGTCAGATTAGGCTCCCCTGACCCTCTTCGCCCATCACACCATCTAGTTACCTGATTCCCTCTCCTCCTAAGCGTGACACTGAGCCGTTAGATAATAATTGCAAATGTATCCAACATTAAGACACAGGAAAACTTAGCAGGTTTCTCTCTTAACCTTCTACATTATACAAACGGTTCTATTAAATCTTCCTTGTTAAACTTTGTCAGCTTGAAATCAGGTTAAAAAACCCTGAAAGCAGCTAGAGGAAAGAGAAGTCCTTCAAGCACTTGTGCCTGAAACTCTCGGAGTCTTCAGCTTAATAGTTATTTTAATTTAGCAGTGAACCTTTGCACTTCAAGATACAAAAGAATCTCGGTGCAATCTCATTTTAATTTCCTTTGCTGGAAATACATAAGTATAGGATGGAAGGAATGAGAGTGCACTAGGCAAGGGGAATAAATGAAAACACCGACTGGTGATAAGATCGGAGCCCAACTGCAGATGAGAAATACGGCAAGAATTCACAAAAAAAGCCACTGTGCCTGACGAGAATCGATGAAGATAAGGATGTTCCAAGAATAACATAAAGGGCGCTTGTTCCCAGAGACAGGAGGCCAATATCACCTGCCCTCAGCCAGAGTACAGTACAAACTGGAGTCAAATCCTTTATGAGTATCTTCAATGACCGATAAATAGGCGGCAGCCAGTGTCAATTTTGTAGATTTCATCAGATTTGGTCAAATTTTATTGGGATATTAAACTAGCATTAAACCTTGATTGCCATTGTCTAGTGTATGAAATGGCTGGGAAGAGGTTACAAACAATGAAATAATCACAATAGGTGATGTCACAGCTCACCTCCTCCTCCTGTACAATGACTGATAACACCTCTATATACAGTAGATAACACAGGATCCACCATTCACAATAGGTGATATCACAGCTCACCTCCTCCTGTACAATGACTGATAACACCTCTATATAAGGTAGATAACACAGGATCCACCATTCACAATAGGTGATATCACAGCTCACCTCCTCCTGTACAATGACTGATAACACCTCTATATACAGTAGATAACACAGGATCCACCATTCACAATAGATGATATCACAGCTCACCTCCTCCTCCTGTACAATGACTGATAACACCTCTATATACAGTAGATAACACAGGATCCACCATTCACAATAGGTGATATCACAGCTCACCTCCTCCAGTACAATGACTGATAACACCTCTATATACAGTAGATAACACAGGATCCACCATTCACAATAGGTGATATCACAGCTCACCTCCTCCTGTACAATGACTGATAACACCTCTATATACAGTAGATAACACAGGATCCACCTTTCACAATAGATGATATCACAGCTCACCTCCTCCTGTACAATGACTGATAACACCTCTATATACAGTAGATAGCACAGGATCCACCATTCACAATAGATGATATCACAGCTCACCTCCTCCTGTACAATGACTGATAACACCTCTATATACAGTAGATAACACAGGATCCACCATTCACAATAGGTGATATCACAGCTCACCTCCTCCTGTACAATGACTGATAACACCTCTATATACAGTAGATAACACAGGATCCACCATTCACAATAGATGATATCACAGCTCACCTCCTCCTGTACAATGACTGATAACACCTCTATATACAGTAGATAACACAGGATCCACCATTCACAATAGATGATATCACAGCTCACCTCCTCCTGTACAATGACTGATAACATCTCTATATACAGTAGATAACACAGGATCCACCATTCACAATAGATGATATCACAGCTCACCTCCTCCTGTACAATGACTGATAACACCTCTATATACAGTAGATAACACAGGGTCCACCATTCACAATAGATGATATCACAGCTCACCTTCTCCTCTTCCCTGCAAATGACCTTTGCACAGCTCACACAGCAAGCTCATAGAAATTACTAAACACATTCAAACTATTATACTTTTAGTCAGTGGCGGATTTTAATGAGATCAATTTGGGTCGTAGCCCGGGGCCCAAGGCTCTGGGGGAGCCCAGTGGCCCAGAGTAAATTGCGCTCATTATAATCCGCCACTGTCTGCACTCAGCAGGCACCGGCGTTGGCGCCGCTGATGTCAAATTTGATGTGAAGCTGCCGCTGCACTCCCGTCCCCCTTATTCTTCTCGCTCGACATGACGTGTGGGAGGACGTAGCAAAAAGACCATGGGTATTGAAGGAGGCACACAGGCGGCCTGCCCATCTCACTACCGTGGAGGAGCTGCTCGTTCTGCAGGCCGGCCTGCTCAGCCTGAGCCTCCTCCATTATGTGCCCTCCTGACCTGCTCCAGCCCGACTGCTCTTCTCCAGGGATGGCTACATTCACTGCAGTTTGATGAGGTGGCGGACACTGTGCACGGGCTCCATGTACCTGGTCTGCAGCCAATCTGGAGCTGATGTGAGCTGAAGATTTGAGGTGAAGTTTCGCTTTCGGTTTTGGCTTTGCTCTATGATCGGCCTCCCTCCTGCCAGGATTGGGCAGGCATAGCAGGAGGCTGATTAATACATGACGCTCGAGCAATTGTGTAGTGTGACTGGTCAGCTCCTTAAATATGCCGCCCTATGCAGCGACTACCAATGGTAACGCAGGAGCTTCCTCCAATGATCGCTGAAGGGGGGTGGTTTCACGGAGCCTGTGTCAAGCCCCAGGTATATAGCAAGGTGTCGAAACAACCCTCCTGTTCCTTATTTACACGCCGATACAGGCCGTAACCATCGCCTTGAAATCAACCTGTTTTTGAGCTCTGCTCTGAAACAGGTGCCTCAAGTGACGGGTGGCAACAACCGTCTTCACACGCCGCGACCGCGGGTTGATTTGGCGGTGCAAGATACAATTCTCTCATCTACCCGGTTGTTTCCACCATTCTGTAGCGGCGTGTAAAGGTACCTTAAGGGCTCGTACACACGATGAGTATTTGGTCAGTTTTTACCTCAGTATCTGTAAGGCCTCGTGCACACACTGAGTATTTGGTGAGTTTTTACCTCAGTATCTGTAAGGCCTCGTGCACATGCTGAGTATTTGGTGAGTTGTTACCTCAGTATCTGTAAGGCCTCGTGCACACGCTGAGTATTTGGTGAGTTTTTACCTCAGTATCTGTAAGGCCTCATGCACATGCTGAGTATTTGGTGAGTTGTTACCTCAGTATCTGTAAGGCCTCATGCACACACTGAGTATTTGGTGAGTTGTTACCTCAGTATCTGTAAGGCCTCGTGCACACGCTGAGTATTTGGTGAGTTGTTACCTCAGTATCTGTAAGGCCTCGTGCACACGCTGAGTATTTGGGAAGTTTTTACCTCAGTATCTGTAAGGTCTCGTGCACATGCTGAGTATTTGGTGAGTTGTTACCTCAGTATCTGTAAGGCCTCGTGCACACGCTGAGTATTTGGGAAGTTTTTACCTCAGTATCTGTAAGGTCTCGTGCACACGCTGAGTATTTGGTGATGTTTTTACCTCAGTATCTGTAAGGCCTCGTGCACACGCTGAGTATTTGGTGAGTTTTTACCTCAGTATCTGTAAGGCCTCGTGCACACGCTGAGTATTTGGTGAGTTTTTACCTCAGTATCTGTAAGGTCTCGTGCACACGCTGAGTAGTTGGTGAGTTTTTACCTCAGTATCTGTAAGGTCTCGTGCACACGCTGAGTATTTGGTGAGTTTTTACCTCAGTATCTGTAAGGTCTCGTGCACATGCTGAGTATTTGGTGAGTTTTACCTCAGAATTTGTAACATCACATGACACGTCACATGACCGGGGGGGGGGGCCCACAGAGTCTGAACAGCCCGGGGCCCTGGCTACCCTTAATCCACCTGTGCTTAGAGTTCATGTGGTTACTTATCTCTAGATGATAATAACAGAAGCTTTGCTAAGACGTCTACCCCATAATCATGAACAGAACATAGAGCAAAAAGAATAGAATTAGAGAAACAACATCCATTATACAATGTTCTTCACCGCTTGAGTTTAATTAGTAAAACATAAAGTCGGTGACACAATCTGTCTGCAGGGAAGAGACGCAATCCGAAAGGAAAAAACAATAGGAAGAAAGAAGTCCCCAAATAGAATTCACACATAGGAATATCTGTCCTACAACGTAACCAAACAATAAAGTAAATGTTGATGTCTGGATGGCGTTTGGACGACCGTCACTTCTGGAGAAGACGCCTCACTGGAGAATTAGACACATGTGGACGAGTCTTTAACTTCATGAAATATTTCTATATTAAGAGCCAAGGACAGGAAGCCTCCAAGGATCCCCTCCGTTTACTAACAATCCATTTAACCCCATAACGACGGCCTAACGTCCAGAGACGTCTGAAAAAGAGGGTACTTATGCCTGGCTGACGTCTGCAGACGTCAGCCAGGCATAAGTACCCTCTTTTTCAGACGTCTCTGGACGTTAGGCCGTCGTTATGGGGTTAAATGGATTGTTAGTAAACGGAGGGGATCCTTGGAGGCTTCCTGTCCTTGGCTCTTAATATAGAAATATTTCATGAAGTTAAACACTCGTCCACATGTGTCTAATTCTCCAGTGAGGCGTCTTCTCCAGTGGTCAAAAATCTCCGGGGTTTCAGCTACCGGGGGTAGCTGAGACCCCCAAGATTATGAATCGGGCCAGTTTTTACCGGTACCCGCCATGTGATCACGGTTATACACCGTTTACCGGTGTATAACCGTGATCACATAAATATACAGCGAACCGCCGGTAAAAACAATGATTTCTCTGTCATGCCACAGGGTCAAACCCGTGGCATGAAGAGAAATCATCTGCCCCCCCCCCCCCCCCCAGTACCGGTACTCAGCCCCCACCCCCTCCCCTCCTCCTAAAATGGCGCCGCAGCGCGTCAGCAACTAATGCCCGACATCATCTCCCTCCCATCTGACAGCTCAGATGGGAAGGAGATGATCCGTACTCCCCCGCTCTGCCCCCCCTCCCGGTCACTGGCCCCCCCTGGTCATATACCCCCCCCCCCTTTCATCCTCTACATGTTCCCTGTGGCCCGGCTCCTTCCAGCCCCTGCCGCCATCATCTGATCTCCCTCCCATCTGGCAGCTCAGATGGAGGGAGATTGTAAATATTCCCCCGCTCTGCCCCCCTGCCCCGTCAGTACTCCCCCACCCCCGGAGGTCTCCTGAGGCTGATACTCACCATCATCCCGGTGCGGCTCCCGCTGCTTCTTCCGGCCTCTTCATCTTCCTGTCTGCCGGCATGCGCAGACAGAACAGAGACTGCTCTGCCTGCGCATAGTGACAGGGCATGATCTCAGTGAGGTCATGTCAGGTCACCATCATCGGTTCCCACAGGGGTCAATTGTGATTCCATCATGAGATCACAATTGACCCTTTGTGAACCAAGGATCCTGACCTGCCATGACCTCACTGCGATCATGAGCTGTCAGTCTATGCAGAGACTGCTCTGTCTGCAATTAGACTGACAGCTCATGATCGCAGTGAGGTCATGGCTGGTCAGGATCCTTGGTTCACAAAGAGTTAATTGTGATCTCATGATGGGATCACAATTGACCCTTTGTGAACCAAGGATGGTGACCTGCCATGACCTCACTGCGATCATGAGCTGTCAGTCTAATTGCAGACAGAGTAGTCTCTGCATAGACTGACAGCTCATGATCGCAGTGAGGTCATGGCAGGTCAGGATCCTTGGTTCACAAAGGGTTAATTGTGATCTCATGATGGGATCACAATTAACCCTTTGTGAACCAAGCATCCTGACCTGCCATGACCTCACTGAGGTCATGACCTGTCATTCTCCTGGAAGAATGCCAGCTTTTATAGCATATGGGGGACACCCCCATATGCTGTAAAAGTCTGGAAATGATCGAGGGACCTCCCACTGGACTACGTCGGACCTTCCTACTGGACTACGTCGGATGCCAAAGAATAATAAAGATGGGGTCTAAATAGTGTCTGTGTGTTTTTTCTAATAAAAATATTTTTTTCTGTCTTGTGTCTTCTTTACAATTTACTAGGGATTCTTAATGGCCCGGTCTAATATTGGCCAGACATTAACAATCTCGGGCTTAGTGCCAGCTGCAAAAAAGCTGGCATTAACCCCTTATTACCCTGTCTGCCACCGCTACACGGCAGCTGGAAGAGCTGGATACAGCGCCAGAAAATGGCGCTTCTATGAATGCGCCGTTTTCTGGGGCGGCTGTGGGCTGCAATTCGCAGCGGGGGGGCCCAGAAAGCTTGGGCCTCCCTACGCTGAGGATTCCAGCCCCCAGCTGCCTAGTTGTACCTGGCTGGCCCAAAAACATGGCGAAGCTCACGCCGTTTTTTTTTAAAATTATTTCATGAAATAATTAAAAAAAAAAGAGCTTCCCTATATTTTTGGTTTCCAGCCAGGTAAAACTAGGCAGAAGGGGTTGGTGGCAGCCCGTAGCTGCCTGCTGTACTTGGCTGGACCAAAAGTGTGGCGAAGCCCCACGTCATTTTTTTTTTAATTTAATAAAGAAATACTAGAACAAAAAAATGCAGGAGAGGAGACGACCAGGACACGGTGTCTCCGGATCTTGTGCACATGCTCTAAGGCTGCTTTCACATCAGCGGCTTTTGCCGATTGCGGCAAATGCGGTGAAAAAAACGCATCTGCCGCGATTACCGCATAACCGCTGCACTTGCGGCACAGTTGTGGCAAGTCCCATGCAATGTCTATGGGGCTTGCGGTAAGTGTGCGGCAGGTGCGGCAAGTGCGGTTTTGGCACTTGCGGCAGGTGCAGCCGCGAAAAAAAAACACGGTCTGCTGCTTTTTTTTTGCGGCCGCATCTGCTGCAAGTGCTGATACCGCACTTGCCGCACCTGCCGCAAGCCCGCATAGACATTCTATGGGGCTTGCAGCAACTGTGCCGCAAGTGCAGCAGTTATGCAGTAATCGCGGCAGATGCATTTTTTTCACCGCATCTGCCATGAACGGCAAAAATGTGAAAGTACCCTAAAAGTGAGAAATTGTGCGAAAAAAAGAAAATGTTCAATATGACGTTATCAAATTCTGTGAAGTAGCTGTAGGTTCTAAATGCTCACTATACCACTAGATATAATCCGTGAGGCGTCTAGTTTCCAAAATGGGGTCCCTTGTGGGGGAGCTCCAATGTTTAGGCACACAGGGGCTCTCCATATGTGACATGGTGTCCGCTAACTATTGGAGCTAATTTTCCATTCAAATTGTTAGCGGACACCATGTCGCGTATGGAGAGCCCCCGTGTGCCTAAACATTGGAGCTCCCCCACAAGTGACCCCATTTTGGAAACTAGACACCCCAAGGAATTTATTTAGATGCATAGTGAGCTCCTTGAACCCCCAGGTGCTTCACAAATTGATTCGTAAAAATAAAAACGTACTTTCTTTTCCACAAAAATTTTCTTTTTTCATTTTTATGGTTTCATTTGTGAAGCACCTGGGGATTCAAAGTGCTCACTATGCATCTAGATAGGTTCCTTGGGGGGTCTAGTTTCCAAAATGGGGTCACTTGTGGGGGAGCTCCAATGTTTAGGCACACAGGGGCTCTCCATACACAACATGGTCTCCGCTAACAATTGGAGCTAATTTTCCATTCAAATTGTTAGCGGACACCATGTCGCGTATGGAGAGCCCCCGTGTGCCTAAACATTGGAGCTCCCCCACAAGTGACCCCATTTTGGAAACTAGACACCCGAAGGAATTTATTTAGATGCATAGTGAGCTCCTTGAACCCCCAGGTGCTTCACAAATTGATTCGTAAAAATGAAAACGTACTTTCTTTTCCACAAAAATTTTCTTTTTTCATTTTTATGGTTTCATTTGTGAAGCACCTGCGGGTTCAAAGTGCTCATCACCCACCTAGATAAGTTCCTTGGGTGGTCTAGTTTCCAAAATGGGGTCACTTGTGAGGGAGCTCCAATGTTTAGGCACACAGGGAGGGGCTCTCCATACCCGACATGGTCTCCGCTAACAATTGGAGCTAATTTTCCTTTCAAATTGTTAGCGGACACCATGTCGCGTATGGAGAGCCCCCGTGTGCCTAAACATTGGAGCTCCCCACAAGTGACCCCATTTTGGAAACTAGACACCCCAAGGAATTTATTTAGATGCATAGTGAGCACTTTGAACCCTCTGATGCTTTACAAATTGATCCGTACAAATTAAAAAGTACTTTTTTTTTCACAAAAACTTTCTTTTGTCCTCAATTTTTTAATTTTCACATGAGCAACAGGATAAAATGCATCCTAAAATTTGTTGGCCAATTTCTCCTGAGTACACCGATACCTCATATGTGGTCATAAACCACTGTTTGGGAACACGGCAGGACTCGAAAGGGAAGGAGCGCCATTTGACTTTTTGAATGGAAAATTAGCTCCAAAAATCAAATTGCGCTCCCTTCCTTCTGAGCCCTGCTGTGTGCCCAAACAGTGGTTTATGACCACATATGAGGTATCGGTGTACTCAGGAGAAATTGCCCAACAAATTTTAGGATGCATTTTATCCTGTTGCCCATGTGAAAATTAAAAAATTGAGGCTAAAAGAAGATTTTTGTTGGAAAAATTAAAATGTCCATTTTTTGTTTCCACTTTGCTTTAGTTCCTGTAAAGCACCTGAAGGGTTAATAATCTTCTTGAATGTAGTTTTGAGTAGCTTGAGGGGTGCAGTCTTTGGAATGGTGTCACTTTTGGGTGTTTTCTGTCATGTAGACCCCTCAAAGGGACTTCAAATGTGATGTGGTCACTAAAAAAATGGTTTTGTAAATTTTGCTGGAAAAATGAGAAATTGCTGATGAACTTTGAACCCTTATAATGTCCTAACCGAAAAATTTTTTTTTCCCAAAATTGCGCTGACGTAAAGTAGACATGTGGGAAATGTTATTTATTAACTATTTTGTGTCACATAACGCTCCGGTTTAACAGAATAAAAATTCAAAATTTGAAAATTGTGAAATTTTCAACATTTTTGCCAATTTTTTAATATTTTCACAAATAAACGCAAAAATTATCGACCTAAATTTACTACCAACATGAAGCCCAATATGTCACGAAAAAACAATCTCAGAATCGCTCGGATTCAATGAAGCGTTCCAGAGATATTACCTCATAAAGGGAGAGTGGTCAGAATTACAAAAAACGGTCTAGTCATTTAGGGGGAAATTGGCTCAGTCACTAAGGGGTTAAATAACTTGTTTGTAGATTTTCCAACTACAGTTCATGAACAGTGTGAGGCACGGCTGGCGTGGTCCCATGGCTGGCGTGGTCCCATGGCCGGCGTGGTCCCATGGCCGGGGTGCATCACATGGGCTTGTAGCACAGGTGCCTGTTTCACTGGGTGAAACCTGACCAATGCACAGTGGGTTGAAAATCTAAAGGTACCGTTACACGCTTCAATGTTGATAAGATATCACTAACGAATTAGTAGAATTCAGGAAAAGCCTGCACCCCCTGGATTCTCCCGGAATCCTCCGCAATGATGCAACTGGATGCACCAGCACGGGTATTATCACTGATTTGTCTCACAGATCAGTGACAATATTAGTGCAAGAGCATCCCTTGCATCTGGTTGAATACCTATGTCAGCAGGATATGGGGGTAAATTACACCCCCCCCCACCCTAGGGGATATATCATTTAGAACTGCATTTTGAAAAACTTGGATCCTGCATCCAGATCCAGTGAGATTCAGAGTTCACCAGATCCGGGTTCAGTACAGCCCCATTTTAAATCAACCTGAAGTGCCCTGGAGTTCACCGGTATTGACAAGGAGAACAAAAATGCAACAAGTCGCAATTTTGGTCTCAGTAGAAAACCGTGAGCACCAGAAACTGCGGGAAACGGTAAGAACTGGATACACCCACAAGTGCATTGAAAGTCAAAGGAGCCATAGATCGATGCGGATACATCACATGGATTCAAAAAACGACTGTGTGAAAGCCCCTAAGAAGCACACAGATCATAATGATTACATTGATCACTGGTGGATGACTGATCACAATGATTGCACTGATCACTGGTGGATGACTGATCACAATGATTACACTGATCACTGGTGGATGACTGATCACAATGATTACACTGATCACTGGTGGATGACTGATCACAATGATTACAGTGATCACTGGTGGATGACTGATCACAATGATTGCACTGATCACTGGTCAATGACTGATCACAATGAGTACACTGATCACCGGCGGATGACTGATCACAATGATTGCACTGATCACAGGTGGATGACTGATCACAATGATTACACTGATCACCGGCGGATGACTGATCACAATGATTGCACTGATCCTGGTCAATGACTGATCACAATGATTGCACTGATCACTGGTGGATGACTGATCACAATGATTGCACTGATCCCGGTGGATGACTGATCACAATGATTACACTGATCACCGGTGCATGACTGATCACAATGATTACACTGATCAAGGTTGACTGATCACAATGATTACACTGATCACTGGTGGATGACTGATCACAATGATTACACTGATCACTGGTGGATGACTGATCACAATGATTACACTGATCACAGGTGGATGACTGATCACAATGATTGCACTGATCACCGGTGGATGACTGATCACAATGATTCAATGATCTCTGGTCAATGACTGATCACAATGATTGCACTGATCACCGGTGGATGACTGATCACAATGATTGCACTGATCACTGGTGGATGACTGCTCACAATGATTGCACTGATCACCGGTGGATGACTGATCACAATGATTGCAATGATCTCTGGTCAATGACTGATCACAATGATTGCACTGATCACCGGTGGATGACTGATCACAATGATTGCACTGATCACTGGTGGATGACTGATCACAATGATTGCAATGATCTCGGTCAATGACTGATCACAATGATTCACTGATCACTGGTGGATGACTGATCACAATGATTGCACTGATGACTGGTGGATGACTGATCACAATGATTACACTGATCACGGTGGAGACTGATCACAATGATTGCACTGATCA
Source organism: Allobates femoralis (assembly GCA_033576535.1). NCBI lineage: Eukaryota > Metazoa > Chordata > Amphibia > Anura > Aromobatidae > Allobates > Allobates femoralis. The sequence goes on from JARQOC010000007.1 coordinate 124,285,826, forward strand.
ATGACTGATCACAATGATTACACTGATCACTGGTGGTTGACTGATCACAATGATTGACACTGATCACTAGTCGATGACTGATCACAATGATTACACTGATCACCGGTGGATGACTGATCACAATGATTGCACTGATCACTGGTGGATGACTGATCACAATGATTGCACTGATCACCTGGTGGATGACTGATCACAATGATTGCAACTGATCTCTGGTCACTGACTGATCACAATGATTACACTGATCACTGGTGGATGACTGATCACAATGATTGCACTGATGCCCGGTGGATGACTGATCACAATGATTACACTGATCACTGGTGCAGATACTGATCACAATGATTACACTGATCAAGTGGACTGATCACAGTCACTGATATGTACTGACTGATCACTGTGGTGTGACTGATCACAATGATTACACTGATCACTATCAATGACTGATCACACTGATTACACTGATCACGGTGGATGACTGATCACAATGATTGCACTGATCACTGGTGATGACTGATCACAATGATTGCACTGATCACTGGTGGATGACTGATCACAAGTGATACACTGAGATTCAATGATATCACACTGAATGAATCACACATCTGATCACTGGTGGATGACTGATCACAATGATCACAATAATCAATGGTATATGAATGATCACAATGATCAATGGTATATGAATGATCACTTTAATCACTGGTGGATGTCAGATCACAATGATTACACATGGATGACTGATCACACTAATCACTGGTGAATGACAGATCACACTTATTGCAATGATCACAGGTGGATGGCAGATCACAATGATCACAGGTGGATGGCAGATCACAATGATCACAGGTGGATGGCAGATCACAATGATCACAGGTGGATGGCAGATCACAATGATCACAGGTGGATGGCAGATCACAATGATCACAGGTGGATGGCAGATCACAATGATCACAGGTGGATGGCAGATCACAATGATCACAGGTGGATGGCAGATCACAATGATCACAAGTGGATGGCAGATCACAATGATCACAGGTGGATCGCAGATCACAATGACTGTCTTCTGAATGTCTCTATGCCCAGGTCATCTTGAAAGTCTCAGAAACCTTTTTATAGACATTAACTCGACTTAAATTCTCTTTCCTTTCTTGCAGCCGATAAATGAATTTCCAGACTTTTATACAAATACCTGAACACTTTGCCTTTATTTTTTATGAAAGATCAGAATATTGCTACAAAAATGGTGTAAAGAACCTAATGGAGAAATTGTTTTAAAATTTTCAACACTATGAGAATATACAAATATGTAGAGTCGGTGCTATTCATCTCAGCACCCATTGTCCTCTCGTGAATTGGGAACCCGTGATAATAACAGCTCTTTACTGAACTAAAGTTTGATAATAATACCCAAATAACCTGCAAAGCAGCAAGAAACATTCAGAAATTTTAAATAAAGGTGTAAAATAATGACGACAAAGCAGTTTTTAACATAATAAACCATAGAAACATGTTGAATTGAATTTGACTCCCATTGCAGGAGAAACTGTTTTGGTTTTTTAAAGAGGGAAAATAGACATGAACGGATCAATTGAAAGATGTCAAATAAACCTTAGGTATTCAACTAATCTGTCTGCCTGACAGTACAAACAGGAACGGGTCTCAACTTTTTAAAGTTTATTTTGTACTTAAAGTCTAATGAAGCAAATTCTACTTTTTTTTTTCCTATATTGCAAAACTATATACATGATAAGATTGTGTCTGCAGTCACCACTAGGGGGAGCTCCCTGTATACAGAGATACATGATAAGATCCTGTCTGTCGTCACCACTAGGGGGAGCTCCCTGTATACAGAGATACATTATAAGATCCTGTCTGCTGTCACCACTAGGGGGAGCTCCCTGTATACAGAGATACATGATAAGATTCTGTCTGCAGCCACCACTAGGGGGAGCTCCCTGTATACAGAGATACATGATAACATTCTGTCTGCAGTCACCAGTAGGGAGAGCTCCCTGTATCCAGAGATACATGATAAGATCCTGTCTGCAGTCTCCACTAGGGGAGCTCCCTGTATACAGAGATACACGGTAAGATCCTGTCTGCAGTCACCACTAGGGGAGCTCCCTATTTACAGAGATACATGATAGGATCCTCACTGCAGCCACCACTAGGGGGAGCTCCCTGTATACAGAGATACATGATAACATTCTGTCTGCAGTCACCAGTAGGGAGAGCTCCCTGTATCAGAGATACATGATAAGATCTGTCTGCAGTCTCCACTAGGGGAGCTCCCTGTACACAGAGATACACGGTAAGATCCTGTCTGCAGTCACCACTAGGGGGAGCTCCCTGTATACAGAGATACATGATAAGATCTGTCTGCAGTCACCACTAGGGGGAGCGCCCTGTATACAGAGATACATGATAAGATCCTGTCTGCAGTCACCAGTAGGGGGAGCTCCCTGTAAAAGAGATACATGATAAGATCTGTCTGCAGTCACCACTAGGGGGAGCTTCCTGTATAAGATACATGATAAGATCCTGTCTGCAGTCACCACTAGGGGGAGCTTCCTGTATACAGAGATACATGATAAGATACTTCAAAATTGATATATTCATGTGATATACTGTGTTGTTCGTACCATAAGAACTGTGACCAGATTGTGGAGGAAAGTGGGGTGGGTGCGTCTTATGGTCCAAATATACGGGGCTGTGCTGGAGGTGGGGCAGCTCTGGAGTGGCTGCAGGAGGCAGGAGCAGGCTGCAGGGGCAACCGGTGATCACGTGTACCTGCTCATTAGTCTACTGTAATATTCACTGCATCCCGCTGTCTACTCTCAGTGCTGAATCTAGTGCTGAGCAGTGAATGGGAGCCATTGTATATTACAGTACATGAAGTGTATTGACCCCCCATCACTGTATATTGCCCCCCATGCTGGGGTATTGCAGCCCCCATCACTGGATGTGGCCCCCTGCTGCCGTACACAGTAAAATAATTAACAGTGTTACATACCTGTCCGCCGTCCCCTCCATCTCTCCCTCAGCAGCCGCATCAATCTCTTTCTGTGTGTGTCTGCATCCTGTCATGTGACCCGGCACAGTACAGTGATGACATCGCTGCGCATCGCGCTCACATGATAGGATGCAGACACACAGAAAGAGATCGATGCGGCTCCTGAGGGAGAGATGGAGGGGACGGCAGGACAGGTATGTAACACCGTTTATTATTTTACTGTGTACGACAGTAGGGGGGCCACATCCAGTGATGGGGGCTGCAATAACCCAGCATGGGGGGCCATTTACAGTGATAGGGGTGCAATTTCCCAGGATGGGGGCCATATCCTACTGATGAGGGCTACAATATTCCAAAATGGAGGCTATATCCAGTGATGGGGGGTGCAATATCCCAGGATGGGGACTATATCCAGTGATGGGGGGGGTGCAATATCCCAGGATGGAGGCTATATCCAGTGATGGGGGGTGCAATATCCAAGGATGGAGGCTATATCCAGTGATGGGGGGTGCAATATCCCAGGATGGGGGCTATGTCCAGTGATGGGGGCTACAATATCCCAGGATGGGGCTATATCCAGTGATGGGGGCTGCAATATCCCAGGATGGAGGCTATATCCAGTGATAGGGGTGCAATATCCCAGGATGGGTGCTATATCCAGTGATGGGGGCTGCAATATCCAGATGGGGACCTTACCCAGTGATGGGGGTGCAATATCCCAGGATGGGGCTATGTCCAGTGATGGGGCTGCAATTCCCAGGATGGGGCATATCCAGTGATGGGGGCTGTATATTCAGGATGGGGGCATATAAATTGATGGAGGTGCAATATCCAGGTCAGGGGCTTCTATATCCAGATAAGGGGCATATACAGTGATTAGGGGGGAGGTGCAATATCCCGGGATGGGGAGTGCTATATGCTAGGATCGAGATGGAGGTGCAATATCCCAGAATGGAGGGCTATATACCAGGATGAGAGGCTATGTATCAGGATGGGAGGCTATTACCAAGATGGGAGATTATATCCAGGATGGGGGACATGTATTATCTGGATGGGCCAGGGATGGGGACATTACCCCCACAGCAGTGTCAGCTGCAGATATTTCTCCCTATAACAGTTAATTATAACCACAGTTTTTACTTAATTTTTTACCTATTTTAGTCTGGGTGCGTCTTATAATCTGGTGCGTCTTATAGTCCGAAAATATGTAGATTAATGTTCTACCTTATTATGTGTATCAAACAAATCTCTCTATCTATCTATTATCTATTATCTATCTATTATCTATCTAATATATCTGTCTGTCTGTCTTCTGTCTGTCTGTCTTTCTATAACTGTACAGAACAACCATTAACGTTTCATACATCAGGATCAGAAATCTATTAATTTCTGTAATAATAACCATTTCTCTTTATTGTAACTTCTTTAGTTTTAGTTTATTACAGCTCTAGGAAAACATGGATGTGTTAATAAATTTTCATATCGGATGAAGTGTCTTAGAAATTCCATCGTTCATAAACCGACTATTTATCTTATTTTAATTAAAACTGTTTTAATTATAATAGTAAAATTAAGCTCATTAGTAAAACATGTGACAAACTCTCGGCAGTCACATATATTGGCAAGTGTTATAGTTTTATACTGATGCTTTGAATTTCTATATGTTTCTGTTTCACGACTGGAAGATGCTGGTAGAATACATGTAACACAACTGAATACGCCTAGAACCACTAACTACTTACAACTAGGGATGATCAAAACTTTTGACGTTTGATTTAGTCTGGTTCAAAGAATACAAAAATGTATATTTTTGTACTGAATCAATTTGTTGTCGGTCTCCAGTGCCTGTGATTGGATACAAAAAAAACTTTTAATATTGGACTATTAAAACAACCATGAAAAATAATTTAAAACTCTTTTTTAGCACTTACCCTCCTTATGCTGGCCTCCTCTGCTGGCTATATATGTATGTGGATCCTACTTAGGAGTGCTACACCAAGCTGCTAAGGATTTTTCTCCATTCTCTTGTGGTATTTAGGATGTAGGAGGTTATACTAATCTTGCAGTTACTTCTTCACCTTTAGCAACTTGTGCACCTGTTTTAGGTTTCCAGATCTTGAGTCCCTGCTTTTCTCTGCACGCTTTCCCTATCCTGTGCACGAGTGTACAGCAATCTTTCCTATGGTTCCTAAGGAGGTATGAGGAGCAACTTCTCAGCCTATCAGGCAGCCAAGTCTGAGTTGTAGATTCTAAGTGTTACGGCCTGGGAAATTCCAGTCTGTGCAGGAGCCACTAGGGACTGTGCAGCTAGGAGTATTAGTGTGTACAGGAACCAGTTGGGTAGGTGCATTGGTTAAGAGACAGGGTTTTTTTTTTACTCTTTTACCTGTGTTGGAATACTCATGTGCATAACCATGATTCATTATTTATCAAAGCTGAAATAGCAAAGACTTATCAATATAGCTGGGATGGAGAAGACTGTGTGCAGAGCTGGAGGAGCAATGAGTGATGAAGTAGAGCTAGAGGTGCAGTGACTGATGCAGCAGAGCTGGAGGTGCAATGCCTGTAGTAGAACTGGAGGTGGAATGACTGATGTAGCTGAGCTGGAGGTGGAATGACTGCAGTAGCAGAGCTGGAGGTGAAATAAGTGAAGTACCGAGCTGGAAGTGCAATGACTGATGTAGCAGAGCTAGAGGTGTAATAAATGAAGTAGCAGAGCTGGAGGTGCAATGTCTGATGTAGCAGAGCTGGAAGTACATGACTGATGTAGTAGAGCTGGAGGCGCAACAGCTAATGTAGCAGAGCTGGAGGTGTAATGACTGATGTAGCAGAGCTGGAAGTGCAATGACTGATGTAGCAGAGCTGGAGGTGCAACAACTAATGTAACAGAGCATGCAATGCCTGATGTAGCAGAGCTGAAACTGAAGACCAATGAAGCGCAGTAGTTGCATTTAGCAGAATTTCAATTACCTGAATACTCAGATGGTACCCAGCCACCTGAGCTTGATGAAGTGCCTCAGCAGATGACATCATAGGTTGACATTCACTTGCCAGTGTGAATGAATAAGGAAGGCACAGGACTCAATGCTGGATCCAGAGGAGATAACACTGAGCCAACTGCCCATGCTGGAGGTGCAAAAAGCCCCCTAGAGTGCTAACAGAGAGAATAAGGGCAGCAATCTGAATTCTTACCCATGTAAATAAATGTAACTATATGGAATCTTATCCCTTGGCTCGATACTTTTCATATCTCAATCAAACCCGTCGCCCGACCATCACGTAACTGAATGCTGCACACACAGATCTGACTGAACACAATCTATTACACAAAGTTTATGGGCGACTTTAATTCAATATCACATTTAGAGCTGAGATTATTACAGGATTTCTCTCCTCGAAAAAGAAATCTTGTTTATTTGAAATGCGTTTATTGGATGATATTACTTTCTTTTTGAAGGCTGAAAAGCAATTTGCAAGTGAAATATAACTTCAGGATGAACTGTTAACATCCAGCATATGAATATCTGGGAAACAATTAAAGGTGGAAGGATGAAGAATAAGAAACATATTGTCTGAGTCCAAAATATACATTTGTTATCCTGAGAAGTTCTCATTACCGTCTGCGGATGATTAAAAGTTTTCAGCAAATTTTGTGCCGCAATAAATATTGGTGTTTTATGGAGGCTGAAGCCGTGAGAGGGGTAATAAAAAGTTTGGGAATTTAGAAAAATGATACAAACGAAAACGTAAATGTTTGTAAATACGGTAAGTAAGAACATTTACTATAGGGGATGATAAATTAGGACTATTCTTTTTTGCTAGAAACCGAGTGTGGAGACGTGGGGGTCAGTGGGAGCTCCCGTGGAGATGCGGGGGTCAATGGGTGCTCTCTATGGAGATACGGGGGTCAGTGGTGCTCTCTATGGATACACGGGGTCAGTGGGAGCTCTCTGTGAGATGCGGGGGTCAATGGGTGCTCTCTATGGAGATACGGGGGTCAGTGGGTGCTCTTTATGGAGACGCGGGGGTTAGCTGTGGTGTGGGTGGGGTAGCTGTGGTTGGGATTTGCTGTAGTTTGGGTGTAGGTTAGCTGTCGCGTGGGTGGTGGTAGCTGTGGTGTGGGTGGGGTAGCAGTGGTTGGGTTAGCTGGGGTTTAGGTGTAGGTTTGCTGTGGTGTGGGTGGTGTTAGCTGTGGTGGGTGGTTTTAGCTGTGGTGGTGTTAGCTGTGGTGTGGCTGGAGTAAGCTTTGGTGTGGTGTGGTCTGCTATGATGTGGGCAGTGTTAGCTGTTGTGTGGGTGGGGTTAGCTGTGTTGGGGGTAGTTTTAGTTGTGGTGGGGTTAGCTGTGGTGTGATCGGAGTTAGCTTTGGTGTGGGTGTGGTTTACTATTGTGACACCCCTGTGGACCGGTTACCACTAGATGGCGCAGCAGCCGTGATCGGTAAGTTTGGTCATCCTAAACACATACCTAACACACTCTCGATCCCAAGACTAGGGACTCTATGTCCAGCAACGGGATGGTGGGAGGAGACAAGTCTAGGATGAGGAAGTTAGGACAAGACCCAGTTAGGGAGGCAACAAAACTAGATAAACACCAAGTTCAGTAAGCCAGTCAGCCAAGAAAAGTCAAGGAGTCAAGTTCAGTCAGAAGGAAAGGTGAGAACACCATCACACAGAACTGAAAGGACACAGACCCGGCGGCCTGTGCCACCATGAGGCTTGTCTGGATCCCGGGTTGCAGACCGTAGAGATAGAAGGAGTTCTAGGTGTGCTCGAATTAGCGGGGACACTGAGGGACTGGGCCGTAACCAGGGTGCCAGCTCTGCTGAAGTGGTCAGGTCGCTCTACGCTCCAACCACAAACACCAGCGGGGTGTAAAGTCTTTATGTCCCACGACCCAATCTCCAGCGCAGCAAAAAGAAGGCCATCGTAATAGGGCTAGGGGACCCGGCAGGTCGCCCACCAAAAGCCCATGGCAGTATGCGGACAGACCAAGAAGCCCTTGAAAGGAACACAAAAGGGGGTGATTCGGACTAGCTGCCAGGCTGCTATCAACCTACTGGAACTGCCACTGCACTGTGTTGTAACCATCTGCTGTGAAAGTGAAGTAAACCAGGTTGAAGCTCAGCTCTGTGTGTGACTGCGATTTCCACGCCTGAGGAGAGGTAGGTAGATTTGCCGAGCCAGCAGTAGCAGCCTGCCTGAGTGTGACTTTGAAATCTGACAGCAGTCCAGCCCTGCTGGCATACTATTCCCCCGCACATTCATAAACTCTACGGTTACCCTGGGGACCTGCTTTTCCAGTGGCGAGCTGAACCATGCTCACTGCTGCTCCCATCATCCCCAGAGGTCCCAACTGCATCAGCGGCTATACCGTCACGACACTCTTTTAATTTTAAAACTTTTATTTTATTTTTCTCCATTTTTCTAATTCCCCCTTTTAATTGCTCACCCAAAAAGGGATCACGGACTGGGTCACACCACCGTGACATCCCGCAGCCCCAGACGACGTCGAGAGGGCCCGGTTCTGAGTACTCCAAGGACCCCACCAGGAGCGAGACACTATCGTGTGGGCAGGGTTAGCTGTGGTGTGGGTAAGATTAGCTGTGGTGTGGGTTTAGTTATCTGTAGTATGGGCAGGGTTAGCTGTGGAGTGGGCAGGGTTAGTTGTAGTGTTAGTGGGGTTAGGTTGGTGGGCAGGTTAGCTTTGGTGGGCAGGGTTAGCTTTGGTGTGGGCAGGGTTAGCTGTGGTGTGGGTAGGATTAGCTGTGTGTGGTTAGCTTTGTGGCAGGTGTGGGTGGGCGGTAGTTGAGGGAGTGGTTAGCTGTGGTGTGGCAGGTAGCTTGTGTGGTTAGTTATTGTAGTATGGGCAGGGTTAGCTGGGGAGGGGCAGTTAGTTGTAGTTAAGGGGTTAGTTGTGTGTGGAGGTTAACTGGTGCAGCAGGGTAGTGTGGTGTGGTAAGTTACTGGGGTGTGGTTGTACTGCAGCATGGCAGGTTAGCTTGGAGGGCAGGTTAGTTGTATGTGAGGGGTAGCTGTGGTGGCAGGGTTAGCTTTATGTGAGGTTAGTTGTAGTCTGAGTGGGTTAGCTGCGGTGTGGGTTTAGTTATCTGCAGCATGGGCAGGGTTAGCTGTGGAGTGGGCAGGGTTAGTTGTAGTGTGAGTGGGGTTAGCTGTGGTGTGGGCAGGGTTAGCTGTGGTGTGGGTAGGACAGCTCTCCCAGTTCTGCTGTTTATCTAAACTTAAATTCTTTGATTGTGTGAGAGCGGCTGCAGTCAGTAATCTATGTGATGCATCGTTGAATTCAGGGTTATTTACCTACATTCATGTTGCTGTCAGATAAGGTAGCAAAAACTTGCTGACAGATTCCCTTTAATGTTCCTATCATCTACAGTACATTCAGCCATCTTTTGTTGGAAACTATTGTCCTTCTACATTAATGGCCGCCTGGATAATGTGTAAATATTCCACAATGTTTATATGTAGAATATCTCATTACTTTCCCCTTTCTCCCCCACCAAATGTAATTGCTGTAACATATTGTAACATATTTTGTGTCCGGGGCCTCTGCTGGCGATGGAGCACCCTAAGGAATTAAATGAGCTTTTCCCACCGCCGGACCCTCGATATTATTAAAGATTCCTGGGAAGGTCTAATTAGGTCTAATTTCAGCAGAAAATGATTTCATTTATAATATTCTGGAAATTGTTATGGTGGAAGCAAAAACGTACATTGTGCTCTTTAAACAAACTACAATTATAAAGCGTTTCCCGTCATATCTCACCCACACATGCCGCATTAAATTACACCTAGGTGGGTGGAGAAAAGCTCTCTAAAAATACCATTTATCCGCGCACATGTAATTATTTAGGTCTTTTGATATGTTTTTTTTTTTTCACATTTAGCAAATTAATAAAAAAATTGCGTAAATGAGAAACCGGTAAAACGAAACTTATCATTTGTTATAATCCTAATAGTTTGAAGAAAAGGGAGAGGGAGTTTTAAATGGTCGCTGTCATTTTAACAAACTTTTCAGAAATCAATAATACAAAGGCACATAAAAAATGATTCAGTTATACATCTTATCAAAGAAATGTTCTTATTTCTCCACTTATGAGCCACTTCACTACCCCACCCTCCTCCTGAACTCATCATTCAATCTGCAAATCTGCTAAAATCTTTGCTGCTTAAGAAAAGGGTGACTGACGGTTCACTGAGGGATCAGATTACAGTCACCTATTCAAGAGGAGTTGGGGGAGATAGGGAGGAGTAGTGTAAGAGAGGTAGGCACAGACACATAAACATAGCTGCTAATTTCTTAGTGCTGGATTCACATCTACACTGCTTAGTACTAATGTACAATATCCTCCATGCTGCTGCTTTATAGTGTTCTAACTCTCCTTAGTGCTGGGTTCACATCCACACTGCCAATACTAATGTGTAATATTCTCCATGCTGCTGCTTCATAGTGTTCTAAGTCACCTTAGTGCTGGATTCACATCTACACTGCTCAGTCCTAATGTATAATATCCTTCATGCTGCTGCTTTATAGTGTTTAACTCCCTTAGTGCTGGATTCACATCTACACTGCTCAGTTCTAATGTTTAATATCTTCATGCTGCTGCTTCATAGTGTTCTAACTCCCTTAGTGCTGGATCACATCTACACTGCTCAGTACTAATATTTAATATACTCCATGCTGCTGCTTTATAGTGTTCTAAGTAATCTTAGTGCTGGATTCACATCTACCCTGCTCTTCCCTCTGTACCAGTCTTTCATTGTTATTTTTTTACTGTAATCTGTATCTATATTTTGCATGAAACCCCTTCTCATATACAGCTCTTTGGAATTAATGGTGCTATATAAATAAATTATAATGAAAAATCATACTAATATATAAAAACATTCATACTGCTGCTGCTTTCTTGTGTTCTAACTTGCCGCACTGCTGGTTTCACAGATACACTCTTCAGTACTGCTGTATAATTTCCTCCATGTTGCTGCTGCTTTCTAATGCTCTTACTCACACTTATTACTAGTGCAATAAGCCTCTCTGGCCCAGATGTCACCTCTCTGCTGTCCAGAATCCCGGAGTGTATATCAGCCATATTCTCCTTCTTCTCCTCTCGCTTCCTTAAACTAAACAAAGACAAAACTGAACTCATCAACTTTTGCCTATCTTGCACACCTCCCCTACCTGATCTATCACAATAAAAGATATCACAGTTTGCCCTGTACCTGAAGTCCGCTGCCTTGGAGGAACCCTTGACTCTGTCTTATCCTTCAAACCACACATCCAAGCTCTCACCACCTCCTGCCGCCTCCAACTCAAAACTATTTCCAGAATCCGTCCCTTCCTCAGCCCTCAATCTACTAAACTACTAGTGCATGCCCTCATCATCTCCCGTCCCGACTACTGCAACCTCCTCCTCTGTGGCCTCCCTGCTAACACTCTTGCACCTCTCCAATCTGTCCTCAACTCTGCAGCCCGACTAATCCACCTCTCTCCTCACTATTCCTTTACTTCTCCCTTCTGCAAATCCCTCCACTGCCTCCCAATTCCCCAGCATATCCAATTAAAACTACTAACATTTACTTACAACAATCTGTCACCCCCATATATCTCTAAACTAATCTCCCGATATCATCCAACTCGTACTATTTGATCCTCCCAAGACCTTCTCCTTTCCTCCACACTTGTACATTCCTCATCTAACCGCCTGCAAGACTTCGCCCGAGCATTCCCCTTTCTCTGGAATTCTGCACCCCAAATCATCTGCCTGTCCCCTACTGTAGAATGTAAGCCCACAAGGGCAGGGACCTCTCTCTCCTCTGTATTGGTCTGTCACTGTTTATTCATTGTATTTTTAACTTGTTTGTATGTAACCCCTTCCCATATGCAGCACAATGGATTCAATGGTGCGCTATCAATAAATAAATAAATAAATAATAATAATAAGCCCATACATTCTAATAGGGTAGATGCTAGAATGCACGGGCTGATTTCCGGTTATTCCAACAGCCAATCATAGATGCCCATTCTCTGTGACAGCATCCATGATTGGCTGTTGGGTCCCTTACCCACTGACATTTTAGCACTGTAATAATAAATAAGTAATAAAAAAATTACGTAATGCCTTGCTGTTAGTGATGGGCGAATCCTAAATTACTCGGAATCGCTTGACTCTAGCGAGTCCGAGCACAGGACTCGCTACTCGTTGCGAGTCTAGCGAGTCCAATGTTAATGAATGGGGAAGCGAGTAATAGCGAGTAGTGTGAGATTTACAAATCGCAGATGTGTCTCGGAAGCTTCAGCCTGAAGCAATCCTAGTTTTGTCATTTATTTGCATTGCTCGTTTACTTTGTAAGTAATCGCTGACTCGCACAGATAAGATCCTGTCTCCTCTGTACAGGCTGCCAGCTCCAGGGTCCTAGAGCCCGCCTGCTGCCTGATGTAGTAGTGCTGAGATTGTTCTCAGTCTGCTCATTCCCTGTGTACAGACATGAATGTCTGTGCACAGAGATGATGTAGCAGAGCTGAGATTGTTCTCAGTCTGCTCATTCCCTGTGTACAGACATGAATGTCTGTGCACAGAGATGATGTAGCAGAGCTGAGATTGTTCTCAGTCTGCTCATTCCCTGTGTACAGACATCTATATTTATGCACAGGGGATGTAGCAGAGAGGACATCGCGTTTTGGACTGCGTCGGACGGAAGAGGATTTTTTTAATTAAAGATGGAGTCCCTAATGGCTTTTTTTTTTATTTCTAATAAAAAATTTTCTTTGTGTTGTGTTTTTTTTTAAAACAATTTAATAGAAATTCATGGCGGTCATGTCTAATATTGGCGTGACCGCCATAAATTTCGGGCTTAGGGCCAGCTGATAATACAAAGCTGGCCCTAACCTCTTTATTACCCAGCGTGCCATCGCTACCAGGGCCGCTGGAAGAGCGGGATTCAGCGCCAGAGGATGGCGCTTCAATGAACGTGCCATCTTCTGGGGCGGCTGCGGGCTGCAATTTGCAGCGGGGGGTGCCCAGAAAGCTTGGGCATCCCTGCGCTGCGGATTCCAGCCCCCAGCTGCTTAGCTGTACCTGGCTAGACATAGAAATTGCGCGGAGCCCCACGCATTTTTTTTTAATTATTTCATGAAATTCTGAGATTCTGACTCTGAGACTCTGACTCTGAGACTCTGTCTCTGAAATTCATGAAATAATAAAAAAAAAAATGCGTTGGGCTCCGCGCAATTTCTATGTCTAGCCAGGTACAGCAAGCAGCTGGGGGCTGGAATCCGCAGCGCAGGGATGCCCAAGCTTTCTGGGCACCCCCGCTGCAAATTGCAGCCCGCAGCCGCCCCAGAAGATGGCGTGTTCATTGAAGCGCCATCCTCTGGCGCTGAACCCCGCTCTTCCAGCGGCCTGGTGGCGGTGGCACGCTGGGTAATAGAGGTTAGGGCCAGCTTTGTATTATCAGCTGGCCCTAAGCCCGAAATTTATGGCGGTCACGCCAATATTAGACATGACCGCCATGAATTTCTATTAAATTGTTTTAAAAAAAAAACACAACACAAGGAAAATTTTTTATTAGAAATAAAAAAAAAGCCATTAGGGACTCCATCTTTAATTAAAAAAATCCTCTTCCGTCCGACGCAGTCCAAAACGCGATGTCCTCTCTGCTACATCCCCTGTGCATAAATATAGATGTCTATGCACAGGAATAAGCAGACTGAGAACAATCTCAGCTCTGCTACATCATCTCTGTGCACAGACATTCATGTCTGTACACAGGGAATGAGCAGACTGAGAACAATCTCAGCTCTGCTACATCATCTCTGTGCACAGACATTCATGTCTGTACACAGGGAATGAGCAGACTGAGAACAATTTCTCAGCACTGCTACATCATGTCTGTGAGCAGGCAGGCTCTAGGACCCTGGAGCTGCACAGAGAAGACAGCTGGACTCGGCTCGCAAAGAAACAGCAGTTATCTGCGAGTTTCCCTGCTATCACTGGCACAGTAGCCAGTGATTACTCGCACCAGTCTAATGCAAACAATGGCAATCCTAGTTTTGTCAGCGTTTCTGACAAAACTAGGATTGATATTGATTTGCATTGGACTCGTGCGAGTAATCACTGGGAGACTCGCAGAGTACCGAGTCCTGCGAGTCCCTTACTACTCGCCGAGTAACGAGTCCTAGCGAGTAGATTCGCCCATCCCTACTTGCTGTATTTTTGATTCTCAGCGCAAATAAAGCGGACAGCTTCGGGTTGCCACTGCCAGCTGCTTGGCTTTATCTTGGCTGGCAATCAAAATATAAAAGAGCCTATTATTTTTTTTCTTGTATTTAAATAAATAATTAGAAAAATGTGTGGGATTTTCCCTATTTTTGACTGCCAGCCAAGGTAAAATACAGGAAGCTGGCAGTGGCAGCCTGAAGCTGTCCACTTTATCTGTGCTGAGAATCCAAAATACAGCGAAGCGTTACGTCATTTTTTAAAATGATTTATTTATTATTACAGTGCTATAATGTCAGTCGTTGAGTGTGGAGCCCAACAGCCAATCACGGATACAGTCAAAGAGAATAGGCATCTGTGATTGGCTGTTTGAGTAACCTGAGAGCAGTCTATACATTCAAGTATCTACCCTGCTAGAATGTATGGGCTTATTCCAGATCACTCCACCAGGCAAGCACAGACGTCCATTCTCTGTCACAGCATCTGTGATTGGCTGTTGGACCCCTCTGCAGTGAATATCCAGGAATTTAATGGGCGGCCCCAGACGTACAAGCAGTGGGACACAATAGTATGATGCTGCTGTTTAATCACTATCCGTGTTCGGGATCTGTGTTCGTTACAGAACCCGAACTCTACAGTTTGGATTCCTCCATCACTACTTATATCTTTAATAGAAACTGGCAAAGGAGATAGGATAAAAATAATGACTGGCCCATATCCAGGTGAAATCCATATTTGTTCAAAGCTAGGTTAAAAGCCAGCACAACAATAGAGGAGTGTGTAGGGGAGAGGGCATGGAAGGAAGGGGCGGGGACTACAGCTGTTTCGTGCAACTCTGCTTCTACTGGTCCAAGTAGTTGCAGTTGTGCAAAACAGCTGTAGTCCCCTTCCTTCCACGTCCTCTCCCCTACACACTTCTCTAACATTGTGCTGGCTTTTAACCTAGCTTTGAATAAATCAGGATTTAACCTGGATGTGTGCAACTCTTTTCATTGGACGTCTTCTGTGGTTGCCCTCTCTGGGATTTTAAGTGCAGCACCAACCAAGTGAGTGTGGATCAAGCGTCTTTCCGGAGGACTGTTGAACGGTATGTGCCTTTCTTAAATCGTTGGGTTTTTACGCTGGTGGTGCCGGTCGTGATCTACTTCTCATTGGTCCTTGAAAATGATTGGCTGCAGCCAAACATCGGAGATTGAGCCTGTGGCTGAGACACCCCCTGCTGGACCCGGGGAGGGTAAGTAGATCTCACTTTCTTTGTTTTTATTACAACTAATTTAGCAAAAGTTTACTGCAAAAGAAAGACATGAAAGTCGTGGAAAGGTAAGTGTGAAGTTTTCTGTATTTTCCCTAGAAAGTAACGTCTAAATAATAATCCCCATTCCCCGAAAAGTTCTACGAACGCGCGTCCTACCGCCGGAGTCTCACGAATGATAGATGCAGATTTGCATTAATGGAAATGTAGTCAAATTTCTTAATGTCTCTGCTTCTATCGTTAAAAAAAAAAAGGCAAAAATAAAGACCCGACGGGCCGAAGTCGAGTCCTGACTGCTGGAAAGCAATAATAGCTCAAACAAGCGCAACACAGACACCCCGAGGTTCATACATATAAAATATAATTGGGCTCACAGTCCGTCCTCCGGGAGACATCGAACACAGAGAGAAATAAATTATAGCCCAGAATATTTAGGGAATATGATAAAAAAGAAGCTCGTAAGTAAATAGAAAACGGGAGACTCGCGCTCCCTCTGTAACCGCCAGCTCCTGTCTGACTTGTATCGTCGTCTTATTTACATATTATCTATTGTTAATTACTTCTGCTTTCTGGATATTAAAATATTGGTCCTTGACTAAAATAGAAAGACAGATAATAGGCAGAAAGATAATTAGGTGGATAGATAAATAGATAATATAGATAGAGAGATAGTTGGATGAACAGATAACATAGGATAGATATATAGACAGAATTCATAGATAGATAGATAGATAGATAGATAGATAGATAGATAGATAAATAGATAGATAGATAGTTGGATGAACAGATAAAATAGGATAGATATGTAGATGGAATTCATAGATAGATAGATAGATACATAGATAGATAACCAGAAAAATTTCTCTGCAGCACTCAGCTACTACCAATAATGCACACATGCTAATAAGCGGTTTATATATGAGGAAAAAATTAAAAACTTACGTTTTTTAAAAAAAACTCAATATTCTTATTTTTTTTATTTTCTGGGGTTCTTGGTACACACATTGGCCAATGGCTGTTTGCTCATCAACCGCGTCACGGTGCCCCCAGGTATGGTGAGTCCTATGCTGACATCCCTGTCCTCCTTGTCCTCCCTGTCCCACTTCTAAGTGGGTAGAAACCATCTCAAGCCCAGACCACCTGTGGGCGATGAGGGTGCTAAGTGCAGGGATGTCAGCGCAGGACTCATCAGACCTGGGGGCACCGTGATGTGGTATTCTTGGTATTTGACCCAGTGTCACTGCTAGCACCAGTTCACATTGTGTCTTGAGTGCTGTGCAGTTTTTTCTGTTTTCTGTATTAGATGTGGAGTTTCTGGCTCCATGTCTGCACTTAGCACCCTTGTCACCCACAGGTGGTCTGGGGTTGAGATGATATCCACCCACCTAACAGTGGGACAGGGAGGAAAAGGAGGACAGGGATGTCAGCGCAGGACTCATCAGACCTGAGGTCACCGTGACGTGGTTGGTGAGCAAGCAGACATTGGCCAATATGTGTACCAAGAACCCCAGAAAATATAAATTAAGAATAATGAGTTTTTTGAAAAAAACATAAGTTTTTAAATTTTATTCTCATTTTTTGCTTGTTAGCTTGTGTACAATATTGGTAGTAGCTGTGTGCTGCAGAGACATTTTATTCTTGGTATTTGGCCCAGCGTCACTGCTAGCACCAGTTCACATTGTGTCTTGAGTGCTGTGCAGTTTTGTTGCTTTGTGTATTAGATAGATAGATAGATACATAGAGATAGATAGATAGATAGATAGATAGATAGATAGATAGATAGATAGATAGATAGATGTGAAAAAATAGGAACAGCACAACAATACCATACTATGGTGCACACTTTTTCAAACACCCCAATATCCCTATACAATAGTAGGAAAAAAGGAAAAAACAGGACCATAAATAGTTGTAATGTGGACTCCTTTACTACCTGATTGCGTCACGCCATTAGGCAATAAAGGAGTCCACATTACAACTACCGTATTTTTGGTGCTGTTTTGTCCTTTTTTTTCTAATAGATAGATAGATAGATAGATAGATAGATAGATAGATAGAAAAAGGTTAACAGCAGCACTCAGTCACTGCCAATCATGTGTGTATACATAAATATAGATAGAAGTAAAACATCTATGCATTTGAGAAAAAATATAAAAACATGCGTTTTTTCAAAAAACTCAATTTTTGGATTTTTTTTTGCATTTTTTATCTTTGTAAAGTAAGGTTCTTGGTACACATATTGGACAATACCTGTTTGCCCATCAACCAGCGGCAAGGTGACCTTATATCTGATGGGTCCCTGTCCTACCATGTCACTCTTTCCTTGGACTCAGCTAAGCCTCCATTTTTATAATTTCAATGAAAAGTGGGAGGACTCACTTCAGTCAAAGCCCAGCTGTGGTCCACGGGGTGCAGAGTAAAGCTGTGGAGCCAGGAACTCCAACAATTATATATATAGAAATAATAAAAGCTGGACAGCGCTCAAGGTCTAGTGTGAACTGGTGCAAGCTGCAATACTGAACAATATACTAAGAAAAAGGGCTTGCAGCAGCACTCAGTCACTGCCAATCATGTGTGTATATATACATATAGGTAGGTAGAAGCGTAACACCTATGCATTTGAGAAAAAATATAAAAACATGCGTTTTTTCAAAAAACTAAATTTTGGGATTTTTTTTTGGATATTTTATCTTTTTAAACTAAGGTTCTTAGTACACATATTGTATGTATACACACATGATTGGCAGTGACTGTGTGCTGCTGTGAACTTGTTTCTGCATATTATTCACCATTGCAGCTTGCACCAGTTCACACTAGACCTTGAGCGCTGTTCAGCTTTTATTATTTCTATGTAATTGTTGGAGTTCCTGGCTCCACAGCTTCACTCTGCACCCGTGGACCCCAGCTGGTCTTTGACTGAAGTGAGTCCTCCTACTTATCAAAGAAATGATAAAAATGGAGGCTTAGCTAAGTCTAAGGAAAAAGTGACATGGTAGGATAGGGACCCATCCGATCTAAGGTCACCTTACCGCTGGTTGATGGGCAAAAAGGTATTGGCCAATATGTGTACTAAGAACCTTAGTTTACAAAGATAAAATATCCCAAAAAAATCCAAATATTGAGTTTTTTTGAAAAAACGCATGTTTTTATATTTTTTTCTCAAATGCATAGGTGTTTCACTTCTATCTAAATGTATGTATACATGATTGTCAGTGACTGAGTGCTGCTGTGAACTTTTTTCTGTATATTGTTCTGTATATTTTCTGTATTATTGTTTAGCTTTTTTTATTTCTAGATAGATAATAGATTGATCATTGATTGATAGATAAATAGAAAGACTAATAGACAATATATAGATCAATAATATATACAGGTGAATCTCAATGAATTAGAATACCTCTTCTACTTGTCTCCTGTCTGCCTGCAGCATCCAGTAGCTCTGCTACCTGCTATCCTGTATCCTGCGTGCCAGTGGCATCCATAGCTCTGCTATCCAGTATCCTGCCTGCCAGTGGCTTCCAGTACCTCTGCTACCTGTCTACTGATCTCCTGTCTGCCTGCAGCTTTCAGAACCTCTACTACCTGCTTCACAATCTCCTGTCTGCCTGTGGCTTCCAGTGCTGCTACCACTTATTTCACCTGCTTGTTGCACCCATGTCTTAGATCAGTGTTTCTCCATTCCTCATGGTCCCCAACACATCATGTTTTCAGTATTTCTTTAGAATTGCACAGGTGAAGGAATCATTATCAAGGCATCACCTGTGCAATATTAAAGAAATCCTGAAAACAGGACCTGTTGGGGGCCGTGAGGACTGGAGTTTGGGAACCAGTGTCTTAGACCCTTGGGCTTGGAAGATCCTCCTGACAAGGTGAGCCTAAATAGACTCATGTACACAATGTGACCATAGTAGCCTGTTACTGTAAGATCTGAAGAGTGACATATGACCAGAGGTGGTGAAGAGTACAGCTATGTTCAAAATAATAGCAGTGTGTTCAAAATCCAAAATCTTTATACATTTTTATTTCCAGCATTGGGAACATTGCACACTGTTTTCTAAGTCAAAACATGAAGAGAAATGTATAGAATGTTACATACTTTACAGAAAATAACAAAGAATTAAGAATGGGCTGTTCAAAACAATAGCAGCGTCTGCATTTGTCTTTTATTAGGATCTAGCATCCCCTGAATCACTAACCTAATATTTAGTTGTATAAGCACAGTTTTTTAGAATGGCTTCACATCTATGTTGCATAGAGTCAACCAACTTCAGACAACTGTCAACTGTTATTCCAGCCCAGGATGCTTTGACTACATCCCACCATTTATTTGCATTTGTTGGCTTTACCTCAGAAACGTTGTTTTTGATGTTTACCAACAAGTGTTCTATCAGATTAAGGTCCAGGAATTGGTTTGGCCATTCCATAACCTCAATTTTGGTGGACTGGAACCAAGATTGTGCTAATTTCCTGGAGTGTTTAGGGTCATTGTCTTGTTGTCCCATTTCAAGAGCATTTCCTCTTCAGCATAAGGAAACATGACCTCTTCAAGTATTATGATATCTGCAAACTGGTCCATGATCCCTGGTATGCGGTAAATAGACTGTCCCCATAGTAAGAAAACCTGCCCATATCCTGATGCTTCACCACCAGCTTCATGGTCTGCAGAGTGGACTGTGGGAAATCAGAGTTTGGGGGTCTTTGACGTCTGCGGCTCTAGGACCCAAAAAGAACAATTTTACTTCCATCCGTCCACACAATGTTCCTCCATTCCTCTTTAGGCCATGTGATGTGTTCCTTCTTCAGTCCATGTCTTTGCTATAACAGTGGGACTTCTCGCTAATAGATGATCTTCACACCGGCGTCTTCTGTCCTCACAGGTATCTTGAGACGTCTTCGATCCTCCTGGAGCTGATCATTGGCTGAGCCTTTGCCATCTTGACAATTCTTCCATCCGTTCGAATGGTCGTCTTCTGTCTTCCGATCATTGTTTGCTCTTCTTTACAAGTTTCATCCTCTCCAATAAACCTATTAATCAAAGTCCGCTGTTCTTCTGAACCATGTCTTGAATGACCCATATTTCTCAGGCTTTCAAGGAGAAATGAATGAACAACATGTGCAGCTTCACCCTTAATAAGGGCCACCTGATTCACCTGTTTCTTCACAGGATGATTGACCACACTAATTGAACTCCACACTGCTATTATTTGGAATACACTCCCTTTCAATTAATTACTCAAATACACAAAAACCTGCA
Organism: Allobates femoralis; assembly: GCA_033576535.1. Lineage (NCBI taxonomy): Eukaryota > Metazoa > Chordata > Amphibia > Anura > Aromobatidae > Allobates > Allobates femoralis. Next base: position 124,306,581 of record JARQOC010000007.1, read on the forward strand.
GATCATGAATGCTGAGTCTAGTGCTTTTCTAAGAATCTACTGCAACCACTGATAAATTGTTTGACATGCGGTGATATAATGTGGTGACCAGAAAAATGCCATCAAGGCAAAATTGCCCACTGGGCTGGGGTTAGGTTTAGGGGTTAGCGATAGATGTTAGGGGTTTGGGTTAGGGGCTAGGGTTAGGGGTTTGGGTTGGGTGTTAGGGCTAGGCATAGGGGTTAGTGAAATGGTTAGGGGTTAGAGATAAGTGTTCAGGTTAGGTGTTAGGGGTAGGTCTTAGGGTTATAAATTGGAATTAGCCTTAGGGGTTAGTGTTAGGGGTTAGGTATTACGGTTATGTGTTAGGGGCTAGGGGTTAGAGTTAAATGTTAGGGCTATGGGTTTGGGTTGGGTGTTAGAGTTATGGGTTGGGGTTAGGCATAGGGGTTAGTGATAGGGGTAAAGGTTAGGTGTTCCAGTTAGGTGTTATGGCTAGGGGTTAGGATTGGGTGTTAGGGTTATGGATTGGGGTTAGCCTTAGGGGTTAGTGTTAGGTGTGGCAATTGTTAGGCGCTAGGGGTTAGGGTTAGGTGTTAGGGTTTGGGTTGGAGTAAGCCTTAGGGGTTAGTGTTAGGGGTTGGGTGTTCCAGTTAGATGTTAGTGGCTAGGGGTTAGTGTTAGGGGTTAGGGTTAGATTATAGGGTTTAAGGTTAGGTGTTAGGGTTATGGGTTGGAGTAAGCCTTAGGGGTTAGTGTTAGGGGTTGGGTGTTACAGTTAGGTGTTAGGGGCTAGGGGTTAGTGTTAGATGTTAGGGTTAGGGTTAGATGTTAGGGGAGGTGTTGGGTTTAGGGGTTAGGGTTAGATGTTAGGGGCAGGTGTTGGGTTTAGTGGTTAGGGGTTTGGGTTGGGTGTTAGGGCTGGGTAGAGGGGTTAGTGAAATGGTTAGGGGTTAGAGATAAGTGTTCAGGTTAGGTGTTAGGGTAGGTCTTAGGTTATGAGTTGGAATTAGCCTTAGGGGTTAGTGTTAGGGGTTAGGTATTACGGTTATGTGTTAGGGGCTAGGGTTAGAGTTAAATGTTAGGGCTATGGGTTTGAGTTGGGTGTTAGAGTTATGGGTTGGAGTTAGGCATAGGGGTTAGTGATAGGGGTTAAAGTTAGGTGTTCCAGTTAGGTGTTATGGCTAGGGGTTAGGATTGGGTGTTAGGGTTATGGATTGGGGTTAGCCTTAGGGGTTAGTGTTAGGTGTTAGGTGTGGCAATTGTTAGGCGCTAGGGGTTAGGGTTAGGTGTTAGGGTTATGGGTTGGAGTAAGCCTTAGGGTTAGTGTTAGGGTTGGGTGTTCCAGTTAGATGTTAGCGGCTAGGGGTTAGTGTTAGGGGTTAGGGTTAGATGTTAGGGTTTAAGGTTAGGTGTTAGGGTTAGGGTTAGATGTTAGGGGGAGGTGTTGGGTTTAGGGGTTAGGGTTAGATGTTAGGGGCAGGTGTTGGGTTTAGTGGTTAGGGGTTTGGGTTGGGTGTTAGGGCTGGGTAGAGGGTTAGTGAAATGGTTAGGGGTTAGAGATAAGTGTTCAGGTTAGGTGTTAGGGGTAGGTCTTAGGGTTATGAGTTGGAATTAGCCTTAGGGGTTAGTGTTAGGGGTTAGGTATTACGGTTATGTGTTAGGGGCTAGGGGTTAGAGTTAAATGTTAGGGCTATGGGTTTGAGTTGGGTGTTAGAGTTATGGGTTGGAGTTAGGCATAGGGGTTAGTGATAGGGGTTAAAGTTAGGTGTTCCAGTTAGGTGTTATGGCTAGGGGTTAGGATTGGGTGTTAGGGTTATGGATTGGGGTTAGCCTTAGGGGTTAGTGTTAGGTGTTAGGTGTGGCAATTGTTAGGCGCTAGGGGTTAGGGTTAGGTGTTAGGGTTATGGGTTGGAGTAAGCCTTAGGGTTAGTGTTAGGGGTTGGGTGTTCCAGTTAGATGTTAGCGGCTAGGGGTTAGTGTTAGGGGTTAGGGTTAGATGTTAGGGTTTAAGGTTAGGTGTTAGGGTTAGGGTTAGATGTTAGGGGAGGTGTTGGGTTTAGGGGTTAGGGTTAGATGTTAGGGGCAGGTGTTGGGTTTAGTGGTTAGGGGTTTGGGTTGGGTGTTAGGGCTGGGTAGAGGGGTTAGTGAAATGGTTAGGGGTTAGAGATAAGTGTTCAGGTTAGGTGTTAGGGGTAGGTCTTAGGGTTATGAGTTGGAATTAGCCTTAGGGGTTAGTGTTAGGGGTTAGGTATTACGGTTATGTGTTAGGGGCTAGGGGTTAGAGTTAAATGTTAGGGCTATGGGTTTGGGTTGGGTGTTAGAGTTATGGGTTGGAGTTAGGCATAGGGGTTAGTGATAGGGTTAAAGTTAGGTGTTCCAGTTAGGTGTTATGGCTAGGGGTTAGGATTGGGTGTTAGGGTTATGGATTGGGGTTAGCCTTAGGGGTTAGTGTTAGGTGTTAGGTGTGGCAATTGTTAGGCGCTAGGGGTTAGGGTTAGGTGTTAGGGTTATGGTTGGAGTAAGCCTTAGGGTTAGTGTTAGGGTTGGGTGTTATAGTTAGATGTTAGTGGCTAGGGGTTAGTGTTAGGGGTTAGGGTTAGATGTTAGGGTTTAAGGTTAGGTGTTAGGGTTATGGGTTGGAGTAAGCCTTAGGGGTTAGTGTTAGGGGTTGGGTGTTACAGTTAGGTGTTAGGGGCTAGGGGTTAGTGTTAGATGTTAGGGTTAGATGTTAGGGGGAGGTGTTGGGTTTAGGGGTAGATGTTAGGGGGAGGTGTTGGGTTTAGGGGTTAGGGTTAGATGTTAGGGGAGGTGTTGGGTTTAGGGGTTAGGGTTAGGTGTTAGGGTTAGGACTAGGTGTTAGGGTTAGGGGTTAGGTGTTAGGGTTGCCAGTGGGCATTTTTCCTTGTGGGCATTTTTCATGGAGTCATATAATTTATACCAAAAACAGAATAATCTGGTTGGTCATATTGGACTTCTATTATTTTGAACACTACTGTAAGTGCAGAACAGGTAAGGGGAGCCTCCATGACAACAACTGAGTATAAGATTTTATTCCTTTTTTTAATTCCTTCTGAATTGGAATTTACCAAATCTGATTTTTTTCGTGAAATTTGTAATACATTTGACTCCAATCCATCTTCCCTTGCTCAGGCTGAGGATACGTCGTAGAGATCACCATAATATAAATGTATCCCGCTTACGCATGCCAGCATGATGTACATTCTCCTCATTGGTCTTTAAGGGGTTAATCCGATGCAAAACCAGCAGAATCCCTTATAAAGGGGCTGTGTACACATCACGCAGGGTTTTCTGCATAGAGTAAAAAAAAAAAAGAATGAAAAAAAAGAAAGACTTCCCGCGAGTTTATAAGAGCAGGAGCTTTATTAAGACTCTAATAAGCAGAATTCCATGAACATAGCACAATGCGACTGCAAACAACTCCCCTTATTTGTCAGGGTTATATAGCAGTGTGCTATTATACGGTATTATATAAATCAGCTCCACAGGCTACGAAAGAAAATAGGAGATCATTAAAGAAACAGGTTTATAAAATATTTCCCAGCAAACTCGGAGCCCGGTGTCAAGAACGCGTCTGAAGTTTAAAGCTTAATTATTATATTTAAACGAATCGGCATGCATTTATATCCCATGGGTGCAGACAAGTACCTCGGCCTTTCCAGTATAAAACAGAATACGTAATGATTGCAATGCTTAGTGCACTTTTCCAGGACGCCATTCAACAGACTCTAAATGGGCAAAATAGATGGTTTGAAACCCGTGTCAAATATACAGGCTTCAAAGCGGAGAGGACGTCGCGAGGGCACCGGATCGCCTTTTGGAGAATGCCGAAAAGTTCCTATTAAAAATCAGAGAGATGTATTTTTTTTTTTACTAGTCTTTACTATTTTACTGATGAATGGATTATCAGGCATGAATGCTCTATGTCTATTATAGGAGCGGAGAAATGTTATAATCCTCCCCTGGTTTAAATTACCCGTAACGATGGTTCCAGAGTAATCATGCACAGGAGTTCCCTTGGCCACACATGATAGGGTGCGGCTTAGGTTGACGTGTCTGTTTACCGGACGATGATGACCTCATAAAATAGTCACGGTATTCACAAGTTTACTGGCTGGAAGCAATCCTATAAGATGTAGATGGGAGTCAGACTTTTTTACGGATCACAAGAGGCTAAATGGGGAATATGGCGTCAATTGGGCATGTTCCTCTCTGTGATTGATTCTGATGAATTTTGCAGGAGGAGCTGACATGTTGGGATCTTACACTCCTCTCCAGTGCTTTTTTTTGGGCTCCCATATATCATGTATAACCCCGCCATAGGGCACCCAAATCATATTCAGCCCCCTCATAGGGCTCCTGTATCATATACAGCCCCTCCATAGGGCTCCCATCATGTATATGATATGGGAGCCTTATGGGGGGGCTGTATAGGATATTTGAGTCCCATCTCATATACAGCTCCCCAATACCCCATACAGTCCCCATATCATATACAGTTCCCCCATAGGGCTCCTATATCATATATAGGCTGTATATGATATGGGAGCCCTATGGTGGCTGTATTGATATGGGAGTCCCATCTCCTATACAGCCCCCCATAGGGCTCCCATATCATATACAGCCCCCCTATAGGGCTACAATAATGGGAGCCCTTTAGGGGTCCATATATGATATAGGAGCCCTATGGGGTTGCTGTATATGATATGTGAGCCTATAGGGGGCAGGGCTGTTTAGGAGATGAGAGCACATCTCATATACAGCCCCCACATAAGGCTCCCATTTATACATCCTTCCCATAGGGCTCCTGACCCCCCATATTATCTCCCAGGTCACTCTTCTTGTTTATATTTACATTTTTTAACTGTTGTAATGTAATGTAATGTAATGTCTTCTCTCTTCTAAGCAGCTCCAGCCTCCAGCACCAGTGTCCCCAGCTTGTTTGCCGGCCGCTCTGCACTGCAGGACTCAGCACAGTGACGAGGCGCTCAGTGATGATGTCATCACTTGAGTCCCCGCCGAGGTGATCTGCAGTGTCGGCAGTCGGCAGACACTGAGGGAGAGATCCGCCCTGCGTCCCTGCCCCATGATTACCGCCAGCGCTGAGGAAACCGTTACCTACACACACAGGTGTAGGTGGCGGTGGCCCTCAGTCAGACATCATGATAGGTGCACTCATCAGATTTTCCATCACGTACCGGAGCACTGCTCCTCTCCATCTGTTACATTGGACAGTGAATAAAGACAGCACTGCCACCCAGGAATTAACACAACTTCACATATAAGTAGAGCTCTGTATTGCCAATAAAAATATGGATATCTTAAAGCATACATATTATAACATCGTTCATATGCCTTGAGACAGTGTGATCATTAGGCCAAGGGTGGAGTTTATTGCAAATATAAAATATGGTTGTCGGGATCCATGCACTATATATTGCAGTGTAACATCATTGATATATTTTGATACTGAGAAATTGGCACATTCACTTGAACTCTCATGATGTCTGTTGTTTGAACAGGTGAAGCCCTCATCACACATAGCGAGATCGATTACGCATCACAGGTTTTGTGACGCAACAGCGACCTCGCCATTGATCTCGCTATGTTTGACACATAGCAGCAATCGGGCCCCTACTATGACATCGCCAATTGTGTCGGAATGGCCTGGACCATTTTTTGATCGTCGGGTTCCCGCTGGGCAGCATCGGTGTGTTTGATGCCTTAACAATGACCTCGTTGGCAACTCAGAACTCGGCCACGTAGGTCTGAGTCGTCAGACTAGCTGCTGTGTGACAGGGTCCCAACGACTGCCGAGGTCGTTATACGGGTCACCGTATCATTGCTGCGTAGTTGAGTAGATCTGACTGTTTGACATCTCACGAGCGACCACGTAGCGACGTTCCAGCGATCCTTACCAGGTCGTATCGTTGTCGGGATTGCTGGAACGTCACCAAGTGTGATGGGACCCTAAGGCAATGTTCATTGTATTGAGTCCTGTGATGTTGTTTGTTTCAGAGATATCTGATCTTGATGTGTACAGAAGTGACCACTGAGATTTTTGCTTTGTCAATGCAGTCATTATAACAAAATATTGTGTCCAAATAACTAGTGTTGACTTATAAGTATCATCCACAAGAGATCCACACATTTATTGTCTGAATATATTTGTTTGAGTAATTGCTCGAGATTTCAGAATCTGGCCATTTCTGCATTCTCAATGAATCACATTTATAAACATTAGCCAGCCTTATGCTTCTATTGTATAAGAACTATAAATGTTTGTAGGGCCATCACACAGACAGAAGTGATCCAGTGCTGATATTCCAAGAGATGTGTGCATATATAGATACACTGCTAAAGTGAAATTACACACATGTACCACGGGTACAGAGCAGTGCTCTTGCTCTGAGCGTGCGCTGTACCCTGGAACCAGATTCGGGAAACGATCCGATGTTTTAACAAATCCGGCTCCATAGGCCCTCATGTTAGGTGTCCCGGACCGGACTGGATTCATTTCTGTCCGGTTTTGTCACCAGATCCCAAAAACTATGCAGTTTCAAAAACGAACAGAACAGGATCACAATAAACATAGTGTGAGGCTAGCCTTACTACGGAAAATCAGAACCTTGGGGGAGGGGAGGTTTCCAGATAATACAAAGGTGACAATTGTGACACCTCGGCCAGGTCAGTCTGAGCTTCAAAGGGCTATATAAAAGGTCTGTAACCCAGCAGAATATGTCTCATTTACTGTGTAGAGAGGAGTGAGGGAAGCACAAGATAATATACAAAGTACTTACCCATCATCCCAAAGCCCTAGTGGGGGAAGCACAAGATAGTAACTAGTTAAGACAAAATAAAGTTGTTCACATATGGGGGTCGGCCTGTGCTGATTGTGCTCCCTAGTTACTCTTACTACAGGACTCAGAACAATAGGGTCCCCCCCCCCCATCCCGCTGAGAATACAGTGGTGACAATTGGGACACCTCAGCCTGTACAGTCTGTAACTAAGCAGAATATTTCCCATTTTACTGTATAGAAAGGAGTGAGGGAAGCACAAGATAGTTAATATCAAAGCAGTTACCCATTAGTCCTTAGTCCAATTATAACACAGCAATGTTAATATTCCAATTTAGGTCGTCCTGGAGACATAAGCCCAGAACGAGGCATATTCAAAACTGGGTTGCACAAAAGAAAGTTGTTCACATGCGGGGGTCGGCCTATGCTGATTGTGTTCCCTAGTTACTCTTACTACAGGAACTCAGAACTATAGGGGGGCTTTTCCCATTACCCCATAGTCCTAGTGGGGGAAGCACAAGATAGTAACTAAATAAGACAAAAGAAAGTTGTTCACATATGGGGGTCGGCCTATGCTGATTGTGTTCCCTAGTTACTCTTACTACAGGACTCAGAACAATAGGGTCCCCCCCCCCATCCCGCTGAGAATACAGTGGTGACAATTGGGACACCTTGGCCTGTACAGTCTGTAACTAAGCAGAATATTTCCCATTTTACTGTATAGAAAGGAGTGACGAAGCACAAGAAAGTTGATATGCAAAGTACAGTAGTTACCCATTAGTCTGTAGTCCAATTATAACACAGCAATGTTAATATTCCAATTTAGGCCGTCGTGGAAACATAAGCCCAGAACGTGGAAACTAAAAAACTAGGTTGCTCAAAAGAACGTTTTTCACACGTGTGGGGTCAGTCTATGCTGATTTTGTTCTGTAATTAATTTTCTCTTCATCCTCCCAAAAACAGAAGACAACTACCGGTAGGTTATTTTCTGTTATTTCTCCCTTTTTATTTTTTTAACTGTTTTGCATATTTGTGTATCGTTTTATTCTTCTTATTATATCTTATATTGTAGGCACTGGTATTTTTTTATATTAAAGCTTAGAAACAAAGTCTGAAGAGAAAATAAGCGATAATAGGGCTTGACCTGTAGCTCCGATGCAACATGGAGGACGATGTCAACAACATACGAGGCATAAAAGTTACGTTTTAATGGGAAAGTCTCATATCTAAGATCACCAGGGATTGTTTTATTTTTCACTAATCTGTATCCTGCATCGTAATCTTTATAAATAGGGATATTATGAAGAATCTTAAATCTCCCGGAATCTTATCTTGCTTTTAAAGTAATTTACCAAGAAAAGAAAAAGAAAATAATACTCGAGTAAAATTTGAAGATTGTTGAAATGTTTGAAATTCCCGAGTAATTTTACAAGACATTCAGCCATTAATGTGAGACGTATTGGAGTCGAGCATACAAAGCCTTTGTATTAAACAAGTTTATGCTTGTGGGATTCCACACAATTATAACGTTGCGAAGGGCTTACTGCTATTATTTCAAATGGCTTTTACAGAAATCTATACAATTAGCATTCAGGCAGAATTGCAGCATGGCATTACCTTGTCTCGGAGGTTCGGATCTGACGGGGAGCCCCGCTTACTCATCAATTTTCAAGCTTTTTCACAAGCTCTGCAAGATTATGAAAAGTAAAAAAACAATTATTGACAATGACCCTGGGATAGTCTTCGCGCTCGTTAGTCGGTTTTTATTCTAAATGTAATGTATTAACAAAACAAAGGGAAAATGTGCTGGAAACAAAAGCAAAAACTATCTATGAAACATCTAAATAATAAGGATGAGGGAATCAGCAAACATCTGAATTCATTGATTTTCTCAATTTTCCAAGAAATTCAAATAAATGCTGTAATTAGCGTCCCATGGTGTGGTGCGCTCTATTGGGACCCGATACGCTTAGATACTGTCCTTGGTCACTTAACGTTGCTGACAAGGATGATATGAGGTATATATACTATTGTTAGCAGTGGCGTAAACTTCAAGGCCAGGGGCACGATGCGACAGCTCAACTGGGCCCCCACAATTATTGCAAATCTTCAATAGAAGGACTTTTGGGGGCCCCCCCTAGGCTGCAGGGCCCGGATGCGATTGCAAGACACTGCACCTATGTGTAGCCAGGCCCCTGACTATGTTTGGCAGGGACTGTCCCAATGGGGTCACCTTGTCGCTGGTGGGACAGCTCACGCATTCATATGATCATATCTATGTCACTAAGTACCCTATTTATTATTTTTTTGCACTAGAGCATTTTTACTTTTATCATCTTTAGGGTATTTGCTCACTTGTTGTGTTTTGCATTATGAGGCCAGTGTGAACTTGCACCACTGTCAGAGTTTTACCTTAGTTTTCTTGCAGTCATGCAATCATAGGTTGGCCTACCTTTGAGCTGGACATGATATAATGAGTAGCATGCCATGGTATGGTGTGCTCTAATTGGGACCCGATCCTGCTTGATCCTGTCCTTGTCATTTCATGTCACTGACAGATGACAAGGTATTAGTACTATTGTTAGGCAGGGACTGTCCCGATGGGGTTACCTTGTCGCTGGTGGGACAGCTTACGAATTCATATGATCATGTCTATGTCACCAAGTACCCTATTTATAATTTTTTTTGCACTATAGCATTTTTACTTTTATCATTTTTACGGTATTGCTCATTTGTTGTTTTTTTGTTGTGGGTTTTTCCTTATGCAGCCTGTGTGAACTTGCCCCTGCCAAGTTTCACCTTAGTTCCAGCCCTGGTTTAATGTGTGTTTTAAATTATTATATCCAGTGGATAACTTGAAGCTCATGGCCCCAATGCGAAAGCTCCAACAAAGCCCCCAATTATTGCAAATTGTTAATGGGATTAGTTTTTTTATAGGCCAAAGGGACTTTTGGGCCTCTAGCTCCAGGGCCCTGGTACGATTGCAACTCCTGAACCTATTCTAGTTACGCCCCTGCTCAGATCTCTCCAGACCCCAGAGTACAAATATAGGTAAAAAAAACCCCTCAAAACAATAAAAAATGATTGCTCAAGAGATAAGTAAATCGATATTAAATCAATATCCATTCACCGTTTGATGTTTCGTGGAATACGGCAGCGCAGTGTTTAACCCTTCATCCTCCCTACTCTATATGCACCACGCTGGGGACTGCAGCTGTCGTGATCGCTTTTTAGTGGTTGTGACTCTCACAACCACACAACGTGAAGCCTCTGATACCTATTGAGGTCATATTTATCTCTCATACCCTTAATCCTCCCTACTTTAATTTTCTGAGATAATGGCCTTTGGGTTTCATTGGCTGTAAGTATAATCATCAACATTAACAGAAACAAAGACTTGAAATAGATCATTTATCCTTTGTCCTATCCCATTATGGTATGGCAATTTATACCTTCCCCTTACTGGTCTTCTCTGCTGGCTATATTCTATTGTAGATACTGCCTGGAATTTCAGCCATACTCCAGTCAAATGGAGACCAGCTAGTTTTAAAATCTTTGCCATCACATTTATCTATATTTCTCCTTTCTTCTGCCTATACTAACGTAGTAAGAGATTTTCCTTTCTTGCAGTAAACGCCTTTTTTTCCTCCTTATATTCATGTTTTATGTTTCCTCACCTTGGGACCTCTTCTGCCTCTGCACAGCTTCCTTATACAGGGTTACAGTACTCTGCACCTCTCACTGGTTCCTAAGGAGGTACAAGGATCATGGCGGTCTTTAGGCAACCAGGTCTGAGTTGTCATCTCCTAGTTTTTGCGGTCAGGGTTATTCCAGCCTGTACAGGGGCCACTAAAGACTTTGCAACTAGGAACTTTAGTCTGTACAGGAACCGGAGTTACCAAGTGTGCATAACCATAGCCTTTAATCCCTTCTATCAATGCTTTCAATATTAAAAGATGAAAAATAAGAAACTTATAAACTATAAAAAGTGAACTGCAGCTATCCCGCTGTCCAAGAGCCCCCAACTCCTTACACACGGCATTGAGTAACATTCCGGAACAAACAGAATACAGACGCCGTCACTACCGCGCAAGACACAAAAGTTAGGGAAAAGAACGAGTTGGCAACAAAAAAGATGAATCAGCGAATTGCAACGCTCCGCAGGGCAGTGAGGATTTAAATGATTATACTTGTTGATAGGGAACGAGCACATAATGACCATTGTGTGCAGATCTTAAGTCTTTCGTCAATTTTTAATTTGAACCTTGGAATTATCAGCAGAAAAGTCTTTGGAGCATTAACAGTTTGCAGCCGTGATCTACGTGGACGAGGAATTAATTTTTGCATAAGTGTTTTGAAAATAAAATAAAGATAATATGTTACTGGGAACATCGTCATTGTTACCCGGCTCCAGAATTAAGACATGAAGCCTTTGTTATCATCAAAGCCGCTTTCATGTTTGTTAGCGCATGAAGTCCAGATAGATAAAAGCAATGAGGAGGTCAAGACAAATGTCTCAAGAGGTGTCCTAAAATAAACCGCTATCAGGGGACAGGAGCTCTGGAGGAATATCTATCTATCTATCTATCTATCTATCTATCTATCTATCTATCTATCTATCTATCTATCTATCTATCTATCTATATTATCTATCTATCTATCTATCTATCTATCTATCTATCTATCTATCTATCTATCTATCATCTATCTATCTATCTATCTATCTATCTATCTATTATCTATCTCTATCTATCTATCTATCTATCTAATTCAAAGAAGCTTTATTGTCAGGACTAAATACACATCAGTTTTTCCAAAGCAAGTGTACAAAAGGGAATAGGGATAGGGCAGTAGGAAAGGTAGATGGGGGCATCTATTTATCTATCTATCTATCTATCTATCTATCTATCTATCTATCTATCTCTATCTATCTAACAAGAAATTCAAATTATTTTTTCAAATTATCTATCTATTATCTATCTATCTATCTATCTATCTATCTATCTATCTATCTATCTATCTGTCTACCTATGTAGTATATTTATTGATCTTCTCCATCAGCAGGGAGAAAGAAGGACTGCAGTTATGTTCAATTCATCTCTTCATTATCTATCTATCTATCTATCTATCTATCTATCTATCTATCTATCTAATTCAAAGAAGCGTTATTGTCGGGACTAAATACACATCAGTTTTGCCACAGCAAGTGTACAAAAGGGAATAGGGATAGGCACTGTAGGGATGTTGGGTAGGGCTGTAGGAAAGGTAGATGGGGCATCTATCTATCTATCTATCTATCTATCTATCTATTGGTCTATCTATCTATCTATCTATCTATCTATCTATCTATCTATTGGTCTATCTATCTATCTATCTATTGGTCTACCTATGGTTTTATTATCTTCTCTATCCTTCTCTCAGCTGGGAGGAAGTAAAGACTGCGGTTATTTCCACTCATCTCTTCACTATCTATCACATAGAGTCTCTCACTGACAGCCCGGGCTTGTGCTCAGAGCAACAAACACTTTCCGCTCTCCACCAGGAGGTGAACACAGATGGAGGAGGCTGAGTTATCTGATCGCTCAGCTAGGTGTGTGCCTGACATCTCTCCCCCTTTGAAGTATCCTGCAGGACAGGAAAATTAAAATGAAAGCTAGTAGTGAGACATAGAGCTCAGGGGGGAGAGAATATCAGCTGGGGAAGGTGTGAATATTTAAATTACATTTACATAGTATTAACTATTTTACAGTGAAAGTAGTGGACTGGCCTAGTCCAACCAGCTGCCTGCAGGGTGTGAAGATGCTTATAGCAAGAGAACTACAAAGGGTACAGTAATGATTCTTACATACCCTGAAAGGTCTGCCCAGGCACTATCCAAGGATTCTATTAGTATCATACTGAAAAATGACCCTTCAAGATAACCAAAAAGAACAAAACATTCTTTATTTTGTGATACTCCGTATACGTTATGCTGTATGTGTCTTTATGGCCTCTAGAAGATTTGCTATCATGTCGGCATAACGTGTCGATTTTGTACTGTGTGAAATTAGTGTCCATAACAAACTTTTCTAAGAGGTAGAAAGGTAGATACATCTGTAGGTACAAGGACTATTGTGAATGGTGACGATAGATCTACAACATTAGGAAATACTAGTGAATTGTCCTAGTTCACATCTAATGCAGAGCTGCGTTTTGCAGCATTTGCGTTTCTATGCGTTTTTGCAAACTCAGCCAAAAGCATGGGCTGTTGCGTCTAGGACTGCGTTTTTGCATGCGTTTTCTATGCCAAAAAAACATGCATTTGGATGCATTTTTAGCTGTAAAAACCCATAGAAACGCAAATGCAGCAAAATGCAGACTTGCATTAGATGCGTAAATGAGCAATCTCAATACTAGTGCATCCTCCATCCTCCCTACTCTATAGGCACCACGCTGGGGACTGCAGCAGCCGTGATCTGCTTTTATAGTGGTTGTGACTCTCACAACCACACAAGGTGAAGCCTCTGATATCTATTTAGGTCATATTTTATCTCTCAGACCCTTCATCCTCCCTACTTTAATATGTCTCCCCGGCCCATTCCCAGGACAAATCAATCTCATATTGCCATGTTTTGGGGAGCCCTGAAACGCGTTGACTAATAAATCAATATTATAATCACCCTTTGATGTCTGGTGGAATACGGCAGCACGGTTTTTAACCTTTTATCCTCCCTACTTTAATTTTCTGAGATAATGACCATTGGGTTTTCATTAATCATCAACATTAACAGAAATAAACACCTGAAATAGATCCCTCTGTGTGTAATGACTCTATATAATAGATGTGTGTCACTTTATGCATTGAATTACGAAACAAAGTAACTTTTTGATGACATTCTAATTCACTGAGAGGCAGCTATAAGTACATCTATAGGGTCAACGACTAGTGTGAATGGTGACAATAGATCTACAACACTAGGAAATATAGTATAGATGTAGTATCAATATAAGTACATCTATAGGGTCAATGACTAGTGTGAATGGTGACGATAGATCTGCAACACTAGGAAATATATTGATACTGCAAAAAAGGACGAAAAAGCAGATTGCGACTTCAGAGCTTAAAGGACGATGAGGTTGTTGTTCTTCAGAAGTCTCCGCTCTTGTTTTTGCTCTGCTCATTTTCTAAAATTAAAAAACATTTACAATCTCTCTTCTGACGGAAAATAGCAATACATTTACTGCGCTAAGAACCTCCATAAATAGTCATCTTGGTGGAATTCATAACATAATTCAGCCATTTCACTCAGCGGAGCAGTCGATTTTCGAAGAAAATGCACTTAAATTATCCATAATTACTGTGCATCCCTTAAGTTGCTCAATCACGTTTTGCTTTTTCCAATCATCCTTTCAATTTCCACTAACACTATCCAATCATTTTTCCAATTTCCTTTAAGTTCTGTTTGAGTTTTCTTCAGACTTGGGGAAAATACAAAGATTGTGATAGTATTTTATACAACACTGAGGCAACTTTACCATCACTTCCCGAAAGTGCAATCATATAGTCGTTGCCAATAATCTTTCGAATCTGTCACTTCTCTTCTACTGATAAAATACCTTGAAGCCTATTTATGCTCCTTCAGTTTGTTTTGCCGGCCACGATGATATAGTGAATTATTGCTAGGTACGGCGAGGTCTCAGTATGTGCCGGACGTAAGATATAGAACTTTCTTGGGTACCTGGGGGAGATTTATAGAAATATCACTAATATAAGTCGAATGCAATCAAGGAAGTCATTCCAAGAAATCTTCGATATGAAAAGTTTTAAAAAGAAGAACCGAAGTGCAACTTTCACAACCACCGCCAAGAAATGAACCACAGCTTTCCTCAACTGTCGGCGGGGAAACAAGTTTGCTCCGGATGGTCACAAAGCCAGGCTTGTAACATCAAGCCCCCCCAATGAAAGATCAGTCTAGAGTTGCCTCCGTTAACGCCCTCAAACACAGGATTGCCCGGCTTTGACAAATATTCTTGTGTCCACTATGGGAGATGTGATTTTGGCAGCGGCTAGTCTTCACTGTTGGAAGTCCAACGTGCTAATTCTTCTCTGACCCAACATTATCTGTTGGTTAAGAGTCAGGAGACCCCATACCCGTTAGACCATTGGCCAATCCTGCAGGTATCGAGGAATTTGGTGACTATTAGCCAGATGTATATGAGGCTCGTCTTCACTGTTGGAAGCCCAACGTGCTAATTCTTCTCTAACCCAACATTATCTGTTGGTTAAGAGTCAGGAGACCCCATACACGTTAGACTGTTGGCCAATCCTGCAGGTATCGAGGGATTTGGTGACTATTAGCCAGATGTATATGAGGCTCGCCTTCACTGTTGGAAGCCCAACGTGCTAATTCTTCTCTAACCCAACATTATCTGTTGGTTAAGAGTCAGGAGACCCCATACACATTTGACTGTTGGCCAATTCTGCAGGTATCAAGGGATTTGGTGACAATTAGCCTGATGTATATGGGGCTCGTCTTCACTGTTGGAAGCCCAACGTGCTAATTCTTCTCTAACCCAACATTATCTGTTGGTTAAGAGTCAGGAGACCCCATACACGTTAGACTGTTGGCCAATCCTGCAGGTATCGAGGGATTTGGTGACTATTAGCCAGATGTATATGAGGCTCGCCTTCACTGTTGGAAGCCCAACGTGCTAATTCTTCTCTAACCCAACATTATCTGTTGGTTAAGAGTCAGGAGACCCCATACACATTTGACTGTTGGCCAATTCTGCAGGTATCAAGGGATTTGGTGACAATTAGCCTGATGTATATGGGGCTCGTCTTCACTGTTGGAAGCCCAACGTGCTAATTCTTCTCTAACCCAACATTATCTGTTGGTTAAGAGTCAGGAGATCCCTTACACATTAGACTGTTGGCCAATCCTGCAGGTATCGAGGGATTTGGTGACTATTAGCCAGATGTATAAGGGGCTCGCCTTCACTGTTGGAAGCCCAACGTCCTAATTCTTCTCTAACCCAACATTATCTGTTGGTTAAGAGTCAGGAGATCCCATGCACATTAGACTGTTGGCCAATCCTGCAGGTATCAAGGGATTTGGTGACTATTAGCCAGATGTATATGGGGCTCGTCTTCACTGTTGGAAGCCCAACGTGCTAATTCTTCTCTAACCCAACATTATCTGTTGGTTAAGAGTCAGGAGACCCCATACATATTAGACTGTTGGCCAATCCTGCAGGTATCGAGGGATTTGGTGACAATTAGCCTGATGTATATGGGGCTCGTCTTCACTGTTGGAAGCCCAACGTGCTAATTCTTCTCTAACCCAACATTATCTGTTGGTTAAGAGTCAGGAGACCCCATACCCGTTAGACCATTGGCCAATCCTGCAGGTATCAAGGGATTTGGTGACTATTAGCCAGATGTATGTGGGGCTAGTCTTCACTGTTGGAGGCCCAACGTGCTAATTCTTCTCTGACCCAACATTATCTGTTGGTTAAGAGTCAGGAGACCCCATACATATTAGACTGTTGGCCAATCCTGCAGGTATCGAGGGATTTGGTGACTATTAGCCAGATGTATATGGGACAATTACATTTCCCTGATTGGTTGAAAGCATCCTTTTTATAGACTCCCTGCTGTTCCGATATAGAACAAGGTGCCCAATCACATATGTCAGAGCACTCTATGTCCAGCTAGAACCAGGCTCTTCTTAGACCAAACCTCGTTGACCAATGTGACGATTCAGCATCTATGGGGAAGGTCTGGCCACTTGTGCGGGTGGTGAACTGTTCTTAATTATACGCCAGGTGTACCCATCCTTTATTCAGTGGATCAAGAGACATTGACAATTGTTTCATGTGGGAAAATGTTTAATGCCTGTTTCTGTGTGTTAATTTGGGAAATATCTGCATTTGGAAGATTATAAAGCAGTCTAATTGAATCAGCAAACAATGAGGGGGCAGCCATGATTGTCTTTCCCCCAATCCTGTGGGACACAATGCTCTAAAATGGGAGCTGAGAGATATAAAAGGGATGATCCTGTCACAGTGACTTAGCCTAGGTTCCATGGTTCCAGCTGGTTGATTACAGAACTGCTCCTTTGCCTACCACTCAGTCGACGGATTCACTTGGAGAACCCAGGTCGGGACAGTCTGGTCACCTAGCCACCACATACCTTGCTGTGCATGGTTGGTTTCTCAAGCTTTTCACTACCTCCCCTTGGTGGGTGCCCACCACAACTGGATTGATGCTGGCTGGGGTAGTTTACCCCAGAAGCCCCAAAGTCACAAAGGTTCTAATCCCTGGTTAGCCAGCGGAAGGGTGAGACTCCATCCCATGCACCATCTTGGGTCCTTGCTGGGAATAGACTATATGTTGTTGACTGTAGGTGACCCAATAAAGTCTTATCCAAGCATGGTACCCGCACCATGTGTTGTCTGAGTAGAAGCAGTGGGGGTATTCAATGGGATGAGCCCTGGCCCTGAGCGGTATTTCTGAAGACAGCCACACCGGAGGAGGAGACCACCCACTGACTTTTGTGTCTTTACAACCATCACTTAAAAGACCCTTATACAGAATCAGAAAACATACAGCTAATGTTCCTGTAACATAAGTCATCTATACGATGAAACCCATTATAAATACAAGACATGTCTATCAACATCTGATCAGTGCTCAAGAGGACCATCACTTATCATTAATTTATAATTATTTTATGGGATGTAAATCTCACAATTTTTCTTTAGTTTAAGTCGTCTCTGTTCTTGAGCATTGACCTCATTTTCCTTAAATGTAAATCTTGTCTTGTTAGCCAATGGGGTGTGGTCTTCAACTATTTTGCTGACCACACCCACTTGTAAAACAAAGACCAGATTTAATTACAAGAAAGTGGAGGCCGTATCTCAGGAACAGAGAGGAACAGGAACAAAAGAAAAACATTGCTGGACTCAGGAGAATAAAGGTACCGTCACACGCCACCATATTGTCGGAGATTTGGTCGGCAATTCCAAAATTTGGCGATGTGGAAACCGCATCGCCTGTGCGTAGTGGCGTGTGACTGGGAGATTCTATGTCACCTGATCGCCGGTGGAGCATCGCCTGATTGCCCTGCACTGCAGTGAAATCAGGCGTCACCCACCAGGCAATTTCAGCGCATGGTGGGGTGTGACAGGGCGAGGGCGACGTACACAGCAATCCTGAAAGAAATCAAGTAGGCGTGCTTGGATGTTGTACTTTTCACGTCGTACCTGGTGGGTGATACTGCGTTCCGATTGGCTGGCCGTGTCCGAGGCGCCTTATTTGATGACCCGTGCGTTCATGCAAGGCTGACCAATGGGAACGCAATTACGTCCACTAATCGCAGTGATGGGGGGCGGTGAAAAACACTCTAGCACGCCCCTATCAAAACAGTATGGCCACATCGCTGCCACGATTGTGGTGTGTGACGCAGCGATGTGTGAAGTGAAGATCACTTCCGGTCTCCTGCAGGCGATTTCGGGAAAGCAGGATCGCCGTAGAACGCAGGTGAGATCTCTATGTGTGACAGGTGGACGGCGATCTGAAAAAAGTTCCCAAAACGTCCGCGCTCACGTCAAATTGCCGGCGATATGGAAGCCATATGGTGGTGTGTGACGGTACCTTAACAGGTATTATATATATGTTTATGGTAACTTTAAGTTCTCCAAAACTTTTAATTTCCCAAAAATGGGCACTGTGGTCTAAAAAAATAAAAACACATACTGATATACTAATTCTTACCACTCCTATGTAGCGCTGCACAGGTCCCCGGCCTGTCTCCTTACACTTCTGCCAGTGGGAGGAGCTTGTGACCGCTGCAGTCAATCACTGGCCAAATGAGTAGCAATACAGAGAAGAGGCAAGGGATCGGCAGGTGACTTTTTTTTTGCTTTCTTCACCCATGTTTGGCAATTTTTTCAAGAAAGTGAAGTGGGTAGACAACAGGTATCAGCATGTGGCGTAACTTGTAGCTCATGGGCCCAAATGCAAAAGCTAGAAATGGCCCCCCAATGATTGTAATTCTTTAATAGCATAAAGGGAGTTTTGGGGCCCCCTAGTCTCCATGCTCCGAATGTGATTGCAACCCTTGCACCTGTTGTAGTTACGCCCCTGGGTATTGGTTACTTGGGCTATCCATATGTTGCAAATAGTGGCCACATAGTTCAATTGGACAAAAAGTCATGGCTGCCTTCTTCCAAAAAATGGTTCCATCGCAAAGTGTAGTGCAATTCACTGGAATGGAGTTGAGATGTAATACCAAGCACAGCCTGTGGATCATGGTGGCGCTATTTTTGGACTATAGGGCTATATTATTCATACCTCATATTATTTTTTTAGGTCTCTTTAAATCTCTAGGATAGAAAACATTAAGGAAAACATTAAGTTTTCTCCATTGCCTTCTGGGCCCAACTAGCGCTAGACTCCACGTTGTACTGACAGGTGGGACCAATAGAGAAATGAAGATGAAATGCGTCTTGCAGAACATTTATAGAAACATATATTAGAAATATGGCGTACACCGAGACGGGATAGATTTCTCCGTTACTCTACAGAGATTGTTCATTAATACATGGGAAGAAACATCTGAATATTTAAGTCATCTGCGATCGTTCGGAGACCAATGCGCTTGTAAATTGAGATCACAAAATGTGATTGGTGTTCCATCAAACGCCGGCTGTAAATGCTGCGAGCCGGGGATAACTTTCAGGCTGCAATAACTGCAGAATGTCTCAATTCATTCTCCGAAAACATCATAAATATGAAAGTAAAGGAAATATGTCTACAGGCTCTTCACATATTAGAAGATAAATGTATTTATTGTAATCAAAATCTGAAATAAGAGAAAAGTCGCTCCACCGGAATAAAAAGACAAATCGCATAATCTGCCGGCTTTTCATCTCCAGTAAGGAAAGCATTAGAATGAGCATTAAAATGGCCTTGTAAATAACATCCCCGGCATGCACCGCCCGGCTCTCGTTACCAAACCTTCGGTGTTATTTCGTTTCTGTCAGTCACAATGTATCGGTTCATATTTATACTTCCTATTTCATCTTTTTAACTGTTAAGGAGGCATTACCATTGTTGATATTTATGGTAATATTTGTCATTTACCGACCTTCAGCTCGATCTAGAGCCATGACGACTTGATGGATGAACGCTCTGTAGGGACATCAAGAGGCTTCTCCAAGCCTAGATAGGTCCACCAGGGTATTTTCCGCTGTTATCTTGATAGTATCAAGCCATTGGGTTGCTGGTCTTCCTCTTTGCCTTGTTCCTTCTGTTCTTCCAACCATGATGTCTTCCTCCAATGAGATGAATGCTCTGTAGGAAAATCGATCTTGTGCAGCCTTGATAGGTCCACCAGAGTCTTCTACAAGCCTAGATAGGTCCATCAGAGTCTCCTCCAAGCCTATATAGGTCCATCAGAGTCTTCTCCAAGCCTATATAGGTCCATCAGAGTCTTCTCCAAGCCTAGATAGGTCCACCAGAGTCTTCTCCAAGCCTAGATAGGTCCATCCGTGTCTTCTCCAAGCCTATATAGGTCCATCAGAGTCTTCTCCAAGCCTAGATAGGTCCACCAGAGTCTTCTCCAAGCCTAGATAGGTCCACCAGAGTCTTCTCCAAGTCTATATAGGTCCATCAGAGTCTTCTCCAAGCCTATATAGGTCCATGAGAGTCTTCTCCAAGCCTATATAGGTCCACCAGAGTCTTCTCCAAGCCTATATAGGTCCATCAGAGTCTTCTCCAAACCTATATAGGTCCATCAGAGTCTTCTCCAAGCCTATATAGGTCCATCAGAGTCTCCTCCAAGCCTATATAGGTCCATCAGAGTCTTCTCCAAGCCTATATAGGTCCATCAGAGTCTCCTCCAAGCCTATATAGGTCCATCAGAGTCTTCTCCAAGCCTATATAGGTCCATCAGAGTCTTCTCCAAGCCTAGATAGGTCCACCAGAGTCTTCTCCAAGCCTATATAGGTCCATCAGAGTCTTCTCCAAGTCTATATAGGTCCATCAGAGTCTTCTCCAAGTCTATATAGGTCCATCAGAGTCTTCTCCAAGCCTATATAGGTCCATCAGAGTCTTCTCCAAGCCTATATAGGTCCATCAGAGTCTTCTCCAAGCCTATATAGGTCCATCAGAGTCTTCTCCAAGCCGATATAGGTCCATCAGAGTCTTCTCCAAGCCTATATAGGTCCATCAGAGTCTTCTCCAAGCCTAGATAGGTCCATCAGAGTCTTCTCCAAGCCTATATAGGTCCATCAGAGTCTTCTCCAAGCCTATATAGGTCCATCAGAGTCTTCTCCAAGCCTATATAGGTCCATCAGAGTCTTCTCCAAGCCGATATAGGTCCATCAGAGTCTTCTCCAAGCCTATATAGGTCCATCAGAGTCTTCTCCAAGCCTAGATAGGTCCATCAGAGTCTTCTCCAAGCCTATATAGGTCCACCAGAGTCTTCTCCAAGCCTATATAGGTCCATCAGAGTCTTCTCCAAGCCTAGATAGGTCCATCAGAGTCTTCTCCAAGCCTTTATAGGTCCATCAGAGTCTTCTCCAAGCCTAGATAGGTCCACCAAAGTCTTCTCCAAGCCTATATAGGTCCATCAGAGTCTTCTCCAAGCCTAGATAGGTCCACCAGAGTCTTCTCCAAGTCTATATAGGTCCATCAGAGTCTCCTCCAAGCCTATATAGGTCCACCAGAGTCTTCTCCAAGCCTATATAGGTCCATCAGAGTCTTCTCCAAGTCTATATAGGTCCATCAGAGTCTTCTCCAAGCCTATATAGGTCCATCAGAGTCTTCTCCAAGCCTATATAGGTCCATCAGAGTCTTCTCCAAGCCTATATAGGTCCACCAGGCTTTTCTCAAAGCCTAGATATATTTACCAGGTTCTCCTCTAATTCTACGTAAGTCAACCAGGGTATTCTATGCTGCTGGTCTTCCTCTTCACCTTGTTCCTTCTATTCTTCCAACCATGATGTCCTTCTCCAGTGATATGTATGCTGTGTAGAAAGATCAATCTTGTGCAGTTTAGATAGGACCACCAGGGTCTTCTTCGACATTATCTTGATTGTATCAAGCCATCCAGTTACTGTTCTTCCTCTTCACCTTGTTCCTTCTATTCTTCCAACATTGATGTCTTTTACAGTGAGGTGAATGCTCTGTAGGAAGATTGATATTAAGCAACCTAGATAGGTCCACCAGGATCTTTTCCAAGCCTAGATAGGTCCACTAGGTTCTTCTCCTAGCCTAGAGAGGTCCACCA